>VZRS01012785.1:715-139850 GCA_013398055.1 Ifrita kowaldi
GGGGGGGGGGAGGGGAATTTAAAAAGCAGAGGAAGCCAAACAGAGGGTTGATGGAAGGGGAGAGAGTAAAAAGGCTGCCTGTGCCTCTTTCGCAACCCCACGCTGAGTCCTGCAGGGCAGAAAGCTCTGATTAAAACAGCTCTTGCTGGGACTCAGAGGCTTTTTGGGGAACAAAAAAATGCCCCTGCCTGCTGGAGACTGGGGCACTGTTGGGGATGGGATCATGTTGGTTCCTTCAGTAAGGTAAGGGGAGGGCTGTGAGAGGAGGGTGCCCCAGGACGCTGAGCAGGAAATATGGGGATGGGTGTTGGGTGCTGGCTCCAGGGATCTCTCATCCCTAGATTTGGCTGGGCTGGTGGTGCAGGCAGCTGGTGTGATAGCTCGGTGGAGGAGGTTAAAAAAGGTGGCTTGGGGTGTGATGTGGGGCACATCTTACTGCTCGGAGGGTCTGTCCCCTCTTTGTCCCCAGCCTGCTGTTATCCCAGGGTACAGAGCAGGACCCCTGTTCCCAGGAGTACTGGCCCCTGCTGGCATGTGCCTGCCCTGCTTTCTGGAGCTGCGTTGACGGTCTACCCTGCTCCCTGGCTGTCACCCTTTCAACCCAAATCAACCTTTTTGCCCCGTGTGACCTTTCTGTGAGCTGGATCAGCCCTTCCAGCTCCTCCAGCCCTGCCAAGCAGGCTCTGGGCTGTTTTCTTATGCCAGCACTGGCATGGCATGAGCCCTTTTTTGCCTGCCAGCCCTGCTGCAGCCTTTCAGCAATGGCCTGATGCAGGCAAGGGAACTGTCCCAGGAGGAGGAATGGAGGTGGATGTGTGTTCTTTCTCCAGTTCATCCAGCCTCTTCTGAAAACCCATTTAGCAGATCAAAATTTTATACTCTGAGCCATGCCAGAGCCCAGAGCAGAGCAGATTTCAGTTACTTGCAGATTTTGGGCAAAGGAGGGCCATGGCATGGACAGGAGACATCAGCTGCTGCAAGTACACAGGGGAGATGGTGAGCAGGCAGGGCAGGTCAGAGAAAAGATGACATACAAGGAAACCAAGCTTTTGAGGGTGACATGTGGCCTTTTTGGCATCCTGTCTCTTGGGATGGCCCTTGCTCTGGCATCTGAGTGCCTCTGCCCAGTTCCTCGGCCCCAGCATCCCCTGGCTGGGCTCTGACACCCACCTGAGTGTCATGTGAGCCTGGTGACACAGGGCCATGGCCCTGGCTGTGGAGGAGAGGTAGCAAGTCCCTTTTTGCTATTCATTGCTCAGACTTCAACATGCAGGACTGCTTCCCTTGAAGCCCCCCTGCTCCTCCTCCTCTGTGCTGAGTGAATCACTCCATCCCTTCGCGCTGGCAGTGTGAATCACTGTGGGCAAGTCTGCTCCTCAGGAGTTTCTTGGTCTCTGGAGAAGACCCCATGCACCGTGTTCCCTCCTGGCCATGCACCTCCTCCCTGCCATGCTCTGATCCCCAGAGGCCCCAGCTCTCCAGAGACCAGCGCTTGTGGAGGGAAGGGGCTGGAGGAAGTCTGTTTCTTTGGAATGAGCTCTCTCCTTCCTCTCCCAGGCATCTACTCAACCTCACATGCTCCGACAGCCAGCACTGCAAGAGACTGTCTCCTCATCCTCATCACAAGGGTTTCAGGGACATGTGCCATGCCCAATGGCCTGGGGGACCCTGCCCACACCACAGCTCCTTCCAGTGACCTGTGGATCCCCTGGGAGTCCCCTGTCCCACCTGTTATTTCTATGGTGACAAGAGCTGCTGAAGTGGCCACGGTCTGTGGGATGGCTACTGTGTGTCTCAGGCTGGGAGCAGATGCAGAGGTCAGCAGCAGGAGTGTAGCCCAGGCTTTGCAGGGGAAGCTCTGGGATTGCCCGTGCTGCCTGGAGCTTTCCAAGCAGCCTGAGACAGGTCGGCCAGCACAGTTAGCTTATCAGCTTTGCTGAGCACCTCTGAGTGGCCCAGATGGCTCTCTGCTGACAGAGTGCAGCCCTGGCAGCTCTCATCTGCTGGAGATGGTGTGTGGGCAGACCCCCTGCCTCCTCCCGTACATCCTCGGGGGCTGGTGTGCACAGTGCAGGGCACTGGGACTCACCCAGACCTTGCCACAGTGCCAGTCTGGGCATCAACAGGGCAGGAAGGCAAATGCTCCCTCTCTGAGCTCTGTGTGTGCTGCTAGCTCCATGGATGGAGCAATCTGGGAGGCCTCAGTGGGATGCCCTGTGCCACGGGTTGTGCTTGCTGGGCAGGATATCCTGGCGTATCCCTCCTGGATCCTGCACCCTGCCCATGGCTTCTCCACTATGGGACAAACACCAGTCAGGAGCTGGGACAAGGACTTCCTCGGTCACAGCTGTGCCACAACTACCAGGACAGGCTGCAACCTCCTAGTTGCTGCCTGCTTTGTCATAAACATTTTGCTTTGTTCTCCATCCTCACCATGTGTCCTTTTGACAGGGAAAAGCCTCCAAGCCATTATTCTTGGGCTGTTCTTCCCTGCAGATTCAGAGAGAGATGGTCAGTGTGACCGCTGTGCAGGTGGTGGGGAGAAGGAATGTGGTGTCCCACGACCCTGCATCCCACCCCAGGAAGGCTTGAGCTCATATGTAGCACATATGGGCCTCTGAGTGCTGGACACGAGGCTCTTTTCTGGGCAGCTCTGCCTGTGAGCTTTACATCTGCTTGCAACTTTTCCAGCAGCTTGATTTACTGTAATTCCTCTGGAAAGCAACTTTTGTGATTGCTAGCATGGAGATTTCAAGCTGGACTTAAACAACAGGATCCTAAAGAGGCCATGAATAATTGAGCCTAATAAATATTAATAACTGTGGCAGGGCATGTAATTGCAAGGAGTGTTCTGGAAACACAGCTCTGCAGGCAAATGTGCACTCTCGGCAGGCCGGGGCAGAGCCCAGTTAACGCTGGTGCTGCCGGGCCATGCAGAGCTGTGCCTGGCCACCAGCCCTGCCACCCTCCCCTGGGGCTAGTGGTGGCCAGGGGCAGGGGATGCTGGCCACTGTGTGAGTTTTCAGCTGTCTGTATTTAGCAGAGGGTCTCTCTCCCATGACCTGATCTCCCATCGAACACAAGCAGATTTGCAGCGTCCACTGCATCATTTGGCAGGGACGTTGTCCGGCTCTGAGCCATCCTCATCCCTCAGGCATCCTGGAGGACCTGGGACACCCACTCCAGAAAGTCTTGCCTGCTCTCAGGCACAGACCATAGGAGGAATGCCCCAAACTGAAGTCAGTCTATGGATGTGCCTGGCTCCTTGTCCCCACTTACCAGATCATTTGTCTGTGGCCAGAATTCAAACAGGACTGTCCCATGCATCACAAAAATGGCAAAATATGGCTCCCAAGGCCAAGTGATATCAAGAAGGCATTGTCTAAGTTTTGTACGACCTAACAAGTCCTCTGAAGTCGGGATGAGTGAAGACAAGACCGAGGGAAGGGACGTGCATGAATTTTCTATTTGTGACAGGATGGTGATGGGGAGTGCATGTGACCTCCTGTCCTGACTGAGGGATGTGCTACAGGGAACAACTGAACTTGTCACTTGAACCCTTGCTGAGCCATTGATCAGAGCTTGAGCAGATACAAGATCCTGCCCAAAGTAGCTGAGCTTTTTGGATGACATGTAACAACAAAGCTCAAGACAAAATCCAACCGCACTCTTGCTGGGGTGCTCTAGTCCTTCACTGAATCCCATTCCTGAAATGATACTCAGCCCCGTGGCTTAGCCGATACCTGATCAAACCCAGCATTTCCCAGTCTCATCTCTGCTTTTCAAGGCAGATGAGGAAAAGGAGTCAAGAAGGAGTCACAAGTGCTTGCATGCAAGGGCTCAGTCTACAGCAGTGCTGTGAGTGAAATGTGTACACGGAGGCTTTGCCAGAGCTTTCTGGGTGTTGCAATTCAGGGTGGGTGGCTGCCCCTTTGCAAGGAACCATTGGCTTTGCTACCTGATGCTGAGGGTGTGATAAAGGCTTCTGTACAGCATACAGAGGAATGGAACAGAAAAACCCCCGAGCTTAGGGCAAGAACTGGGGGCAATTTGAGTAGGACATTGCCCACAAGTTTCTGCTTGAAAACTGCGGTGTTTGGGCAGCTGAAGGCCTGTGAATGCTTGGCAAGGGTATTGTATCCTCTGCAGGAGCTTCTCCCACACTGAAGAAGTGCTTCTTTTCCCCAAGCTGCCTGGCTGTTGAGACTGCATCTTGCAAATGCGGTTTCAGACAATAACAGCTTGCAATTATGCAGTGCTTTCAAAACCAAGATATCCTGAATTTCGTTAACGTCTTTGTATAAAACTAGCTGAGGCTGCTTTTGGGATGCAAAGCTCCAGCCTGTGCGGAAACGTCGCAGCTGGATCACCCAAATCTTTATTCTGGAGATGGATCATCCTGAAGGAGATTTTAGGGCATTGCTGTCTGCCTGGGACATACTGCCTGGGCTCACCCAGAGCAGAGGGTGCACAGGGACATCCTGGGCAGCCCCCACTTTCTGTGATTTTTGTTGCAATATGGGTGCAGGAGGAGGGCTGGGTAGTGGAGATTACCCATGCAAGAGTAAAAGGGCTCTGTGCTCTCTGGGGGAAGGAGAGATGTGACTTGGTGAGGATCAGCACAGGAAGTGGAAATTGCTGTAGACCCATTATGGGGCAGCATCTCATTTCTCAGCGTGCAAAGGGCAAGCAACGATTTCCCAAGGGAAAGCTGTGCTGAACTCCAAGGGTCACCACCAACAGCTCGACAGCTGGTGGATGGCCAGTAATGACTGAAGAACCTGGAGGCTGACACAGGGCTTTCCATCAGCAGTGGGGATACCCACAGGGGATGAACCTTCAGCCAAGCCTCAGGTGCCACTGGATGAGCGTGGCTGACACCTGACACGGCCTCAGTGCAAAGGGATTAGATAAATGTGATCACCAAGACCCTGGAATTCATCGGGGGGATGCAAAGTGCAGCCCTGAGGTGCAGTGAGTCCAGGCAGGGAGCAGAGTGCGGAGTGGCAGCGGTGGAGGGAAGGACCTGTGTGTTATCGTGGACACTGGGCTGAACGTGAGCCAAGAGAGCACTCTTGTCGTGGAAAAGGGAAACCACATCCTGGACTACATTAGGAGGAGAGTGTCCAGCAGATTGAGGGAAGTTATTATCCCCGCTCCTTGGCACTGGGGGGGATGCACAGATCGCGGAAGCTGTTCTTGAATTGCTCCTAACAGTGGCTCTACCCCAGCTTCCTCTGTTGATACCGGGACGTGAAAATACAAAGGATGATACAGGGGTTAGTGCAGGAGCGATGAAGGAACTGTAGGCTTATCCCAAGGCACCTAGAGTCCCTGCTTGGGAAATACATAGGCTTTCCTAAGTCCCATATAGTTCAAATGACACATTTGGGGAAACAAGGATCTTCACACTAGTATATTAACTTGTCTCCTGGATGAAAAACTAATGAAAAACTTGGCTGTGAAGTGCCTGGGGTTTTTTCCTGTGATAACAGGTACTCCAAAACATAGGAGTATTGAAATGCTTCCAGTTGCTCTGAGCTACTGTGCCATCACTCTGCAACTGAAAGGCAGTAATACTTCATCTGCTGTCCTGCTTTCAGGATAGAAAACTGCCTCAGCAGTAGTTGAAAGTGTGAAAAAGCGAGTGGTCAGCAGCTTGGCTGACCATTGCTACGTGGAGTGCTGGAGCTCTTTGAGGAAGCAGGCAGCAGAAATCAGTATTTGCCAGGGGCTGACTGCCCAGAGTCCGTGTTGCACAGAGAGTGCTCACATCAGTGTTTTCTCAGTCCTTTTTTCTTTCCAACTGTGTCCAAAATGCGGTATTCCAGATAAGATCCATCTGTCATGGATAGGCACATTTGCCCCCCAGAGTTAACTCAATACCCTGTGGTGAAGAGGAACCCGAATAATTTTGGGGGTTATCACTGGTATCTCTGCGGCGGGTGTTGCATTTTGTGGGGTCTCTGAGGCAGGTGGCACTGGGGCGGGGTCTCACTGCTGGGTGAAGCCATTACCACGCTGTGAACACTTCAGAGGGGTCCAGCATCATGTGGCAAGGCTGGCAAGGAGGCACACACTGGAGAGACGGTGACATGGGTGGGCTGGTGACAAATGGCTCTGGAGGTGACGAGTCTCATTCCACGGGGAATTGAGGGCAGGGCTGCATGCCCTGGGACAGCTCTGCCCCCAGCTCCTGCCTTCATGGGTGATTGCAGAGCATCAATCCTCAAATCCGCTCCACTTCTCAAAGCTTTTAAGCTGCCTGGGCTTTACTATGCTCAAAGGCAGCTGCATGAAAGAATATTTTCCCTTTGTAAACAGATGCAGCGACCTGCTTAACATCGATCCTATGAGGCAGGGCTTCAAATTCAGTTTGTTTCCATCATATCTGTGAACAGTTCGGTAAATTGATTTCTGAGAATAAAAATGTATTGACAGTGATTATAGCTGATAAATACAATTTTAAATAATAAGATGAGGCTTGCGATCATTGACTTGTTCACCTGAGGGATGCAAAAAATGTTCAGTAAACAGCATTTTTCTAAAACGTCACATAAAGCTCTGGCCTTTATTTTTCATGAGATGACTCCAATTTCCATCTCTTTTTCAAGGGAGGAAGCCCTGAAAAAGTCATGGAGTGCAGCTGATGATCCCTAAACCTGCAATTTATGCGACTGTTGTAATCGCCGCACAACCGTAAGTGATGAATATGCATCACATCATTTCTATGCGTGGCAGAAAGTAACCTACTTCTGTCCCCTAACAAGCTGTGGTAGGTCTGGCTGCATATTCCTGAGACTCTGTGCCCTCAGTGGGGCTGTGGGATTTCAGGGAGGGTGGGGACACCACAGGAAAACCCTGAGTCCAGGCCTGGTCTGCAGGTTATGACCATATCTATCCATCTCTTCCATGGGTGCCAGTGTGCTGATCTGTTCCTGCCTCCTCTTCAGACCCACTGAAGGCAGGGTTTGGGGGACAGTGAGGCAGCAGCCTTCTGAGGGTGGTTGGGAGGATGGTGGCCACCCCAGTGGTGGCCCCAAATTAACATCTTGAAGCCGAAGCCTCAGAGATGTGATAGACACAGAAGAATGGCCAAGTGACACTCTAATGAGTGTTAATGGGAGGTAGGAATTAAATCCTGCCGGCTCATTAGCAAGGGAAGAGGTGCCATCTGCTATGGCTGGCAGGTTCCCTGCCACAGTTTGTGGAGGGGGGGCCACTGCTTCTGTGGGGATATGGGGAGGCAAGACCCGTGCCTGGGAGGGTCCGTGCTGCTTTGTGTGTGACAGCCAGGAACCAGTGCTGGGAAGTATTGTGTGTGAGCGCTTCCTTTGCCCAGATGGGGTCTGCCTTGGCACTAGGAAGAGTCCCTGTGCACTCTCATTCTGTCCATGGGCCCCCCCAGTCCTTTCCAGCCTGGCCAATAAGGCAGCAGGACTGGGACCCGACCTGGCAAGAGGATGAGCTTTGATCCTGCCAAAGAAGGATGACGGCCTCTGTGAGTGCCCACTACCTGGGCTCTTCCCTCCCAGGCTGCTGGCAGTGACACAAGGATGCTGGCTGGGCTCTCCAGGCACAGCCAGTTGCCTGCAAGTCCTGATTGCCTCCAAACCCTTCAGGGCCAAGAGATTTGGCGCTGTGAGCCAGGCAGCAGAGCTTGAAGAGCTGTGATAATCACTGGGGAACATTGTGTGTGAGATACTTCTCCTGAATGGAGAAATTGCTTAGGGTCTCCTGGGTTGTCTCTGGTCCTCCCAGCCCCTCCCAATGCCTTCTGCAAGGCAGCAGAACCTGCAGCAGGACCAGCTTTGATCCTGCCCAAGGAACATGACCATCAGACCGATCCCACCTCACCATGCTCATACACAGTTGAGGACAGGAGCCAGCCTCATGCTACTGTGCCTGTTGTCCTCTCAAATCTGGAGCTGAGCCAGAAGACCAGCAGCAAACACACTGCAGGAAAATGGCTGGAGATGAAGCTGTGAACCTTTCTGGAGCAGTGCAGTGGTTCATGGAGAGGTTGCACTGGCTGCTGCCCAAATGCCTGCAGGTGGTGACTGGCCCCTGTGTCCAAAGTGCCTGGCTAAGCCAGAGCAGGTCACACATCAGCATCCCTGACTCACACCCTGCACTGCATCCCTTGCCCGCCCAGTGCCCGGTGACTGTCATGGCAGTGCTTCCTCCGGCTGCAGTGGGGCTGCTGCCTCAGCCTGGGGCACCAGGCACCTCTGCCCCTACTGCTCCACAATTTGTCTTGCTCCTTCCCCCAGCCCGGCCACTCCTGTGGAGAGCAGCTGAGCCTCAGTCCCCTGAGAGCCTGAGAAATATGGACCTGACCCAGGGAGAGAAGCCCCTGCAGAGCTGGGGTCTGCCTGCTCCCTGGGATCTCTGCATGGCTGCAAAGCCCCTTGAGCCTGGACAGTGCGGGTGGCACTGGGCCAGAAGGGACTGGAACCGTGGCTGTGGGTCATGCATGTGCTGGTGCATGGGTTCATTGGTGTGCTCAGCAAAAAAGGGGGAGCAGCTGCACAAAAGGAGCTGGTTGGCTTGAGCAGATGCAAATGGGAAGCTGAGAAGTATAAAACTGTGAATACTTCTGGGAAATACGCATGCTTGACCACAGCCATGAAGATGATGAGGAGGTACTGCAAAAACACATCCTCATCTTTTAAATCTATTTCCGAAAAGAAAGAAAATGCTGTTATGCAAGATGCAGAAAGGAAAGCAATGTCTGCACTCAGTGCTTGGGAAGAAGTAAGGAAGACTGAAATATTTTCCAGTTTATCAGGCACTATAGGGGATGCTAGAAGACATACACCAAGGGCAAATATTTCAAAAGTAGCTGCCCGCATAAATTATACCCAAGAGCCCTGTAAAAATGGGCTGAGGGATCTTAGCTGCAATAGTCTTTAATTTTCTTACAACTGGAATTTCCCTGGAACTCCCAGGAGGTGCTGGGGCTGACAGACCTCTGCTGGGTATCTCTCTGCTCAGGCATCCATGTTCCCCGAAGCACAGAACATCCTTCATGTGAGTCAGGCCCACAGAGATGACATGGCTCTTACTACAAGAATCTTGAAAGAAGACTGGCTGCTTGCTCTTTCTGGGAAAAGTACGAGCAGGGTAAAGCAAAGCCGATGCAATTCCCATGTGAGGTTTTAAAGAGTAATGGGAACACACCCCACGGGAAGAGGCCCCTTTTGTATAGCTCTTCACTTCTGCCTCCTCCATCCTTGTGATAAGAAGCTTGTGGAGAGACATCACTTCTCCCTCGACATGGGGACACTCTGTGTCTTGCTGCTGGGAAGCACCACCTCTTTTTGGTGCACATGGATTTTAATGGGGCTTCCCTTTTCTGGAGCCCTTTGGAGGTTTGATCACAAGTCTGCAGAACTGTTGCCCACAAAGAAAACCTCTTAACTGTGCTTAGTTGCTGCTTCTTGCCAACCTGCCACACAAAACAGGTCTCTAGAATAAATTCCAACTGATTTTGTCCATTCCACAGCTTTTTACAGCCATTTCTGGTCATTTCCTGTGCTCTGAAAGGTATTCCAGGTACACTGGAAATGCAGGGGAGGTGCGAGTCCCTGTGAGAGTTTGGAGATGTCAGGTTGCCCTGAGCCGGGGAGAAGCAGGACGTGGCTCAGGACAGTAGGCACCAGAAGCCATCTGCGAGGAAGTGACACCTGCCAGGGTATTCCTCCAGGACCAGCTCTGGACCTGATGACGTTCAGCATGATAGGAAATGAATATTAAATGATTGTAGATGAAATCTGCAGGCACAAGGAGACAAGCAAGGAGCTAAAACATTGCAAGGACTGGGCATCTATACAGCCACCAGTGAGACCTGGGGCTGTGAGAAGCTCATCTGATGTCTCCCTTGGGCCGTAGGCTTTTTGAGACTGAGGAAGAATGCATCCTGCAGCTGCTTCATTCCCGCAGACATCCAAAGAGGCAGGAAACCTGGTCCTTTTCTGTATCTGTTGTCTGCAAAAGACCTCCTCCACTGCTTTGCCCTGTGAGGTTTTGGACAACACAGAAATGTGGAGCTGCTGCTGTGCTGAGCATCGCTCACAGGTTCTCTGAACGCACAAAAGCTGGTCATCATTTTGAGGCTGCCAGAGCAATCATTTTGGCAGCACCACTGAGCTGCTGAGAGGCGGAAGGGCTTAACTATTTCCTGCTGGTCTCTGGAAGTGATTGCTGTCCTTTGCTGGCCTCTCATTATGCCACATCTGGGTGATGTGTTCAGGCTTCAGCCCCCTCAGTACAGGAGAAGCATTGATAAACTGGAGTGAGTTCAGCAGAAGCCACTAAAATGGCTTGGGCTGGAGTTCCTGCCCTGCATGGAGAAGCTGGGGAGCTGGGTGTCTCCACCTGTGAGAAGGGATGGTTTTAGGGAGACCCAAGAGCAGCTCCCCAACATCTGTGGGTGGATTATGCAGAAGATGGAGCCAAACTTTTAATGGAGGTGCACAAAATGGGGGCCACGAGAGAGAGTGATCCAGCTTGTAGCATAGGAAAATTACCCCCATGGGCACAGTCATGTGCTTGAAGAGGGGCCTGGAGAGATGGAAGGATCTCCAGCCTTAGATGATTTCAGGATGCAGATGGGCATCCTGTGCAACCTGGTCCAACCAAAGTGGTTCTGTGATGCCCTGATCCCACTGCTGTCCCTGCTTTGTACGGAAGGTTGGACTGAGACCTTGTTTGGTCTGCAAGTTCCTGACGTGGATTTGTCATGCCACAAAGGTGTAGGAAGGAGACTGGGGAGATCAGTAACTGAAAGTGGTCTCATGCAGAGGGAGCCTGAAGGAGGGGTAAGGGAAATCTGGATGCTTGGTGGGATGACAGCCTGCTCTACCTCAGGCCCGCTCTACCACCAGTCCCTGGTGCCTGGTCTGAGACTGGGAGAGAATTGGTCTTGGCAAGGACCTGCTTGGAGCACAAAACTCTTGGAGCTGGTGGAGAAAAGCAGGACCAAACAGCGTAAGGAGTCAGACAAGCTTGGATAAGAAATAAAGCCAATTTCTGTCATATCCTTCTGGATTTGAACTCATCCAACATACTCTTCTGCCAGCTCCAAAGGAGATGGGAGAGGGGAAATTAATGGGGCTGCTTGGAAAGAGTTTGCAAATGCTTTGGCCTCATGCAGAGGGCTGTGGGACAAGGGTCTGAGAGTGGTGTGGGGCCGGGGGGTCCTGAGCAGGGCTGGGGGCTGAGTTGCTCGGGTGCTGGCGGCCAGAACTGCCTTCTAGGGGAAAAACAATGGGATGCTGACATCTGCATCAGGAATGGAGCAGGGCATGAGGTTACGCCTACGCCTCGGAGGACGGAGGCTGTAAATCAGGGAATGGTAGGGTGCACAGGGCAGGGAAGATGTCTGAGCTGTCTCAGCATCTGGTGGGACCCGTGTTCATCGGTGATTAATGAAGGAACTGCCGTGTCTGGATGAGGTGATTAAATGTGCACAACAAAGCCACCAGGCACCGCGGCCAGCTGGCAGGGAGAGCCTGGGGCCGAGCTCTCTCATTCCTGGATGGAGTGGCCACATTCCCCCGTCCCTCGAGGACGGTCCCTGGCCCTGCTCGCTCCTATACACTTAGCCTGGCATTAGCTGGCCTGGCTCAGAAGCCTGCGACAGAGCGTGCAGACGATCTGCCAGCACATGCAGGGATGTTGCAGTGGTGCCACTGCATTGGAGCATCACTTCAGGACAACACCGTCACTCTGCAGTGATAAAACAGGAGGAACCAATGCAAGAGAGTTTTCTGAAGCTGCAGGTGACCCCTGGTTTCTTGGCTGAGAGACCAGGGGCTGCAGCTATGGAGAAACCAGCGGGGAAAAGGGACAAACAGAAAGGCCACTGCAGTTTGTCTCTTCCCAGGAGTCCTAAAGGTTACAAAGTTGGGAAGTCGTGTCTGTGTGCTCTCCTCTGTGTCTTTTCATTCTTGTTTGCCCCTCACCCACGGACAGTTAGTAACCCAAAAAGCTACTCTATCTGATCGTGTCCCTGTGATTCTCTGGGATGACTTTGTCCTCCCAACTAGCGAGAAACTGTTGCCGATCTTGCCATGGCTCAGGGAGATGGCATTCATCAGTGCTGTGGGTTCCCAGTGTCCCGTGGCCATCTTGGGGTCCTCTGTGCTCCTTTGGCAGCTTTCCTGACTGGAAAACCCATGTTTTTCAACTTTCACCCATATGGCTTTCAGGAACATTCTCATTTAAAACAAAACAAAACAAAACAAAAACCAGAAGAAAAATAGAAAAAAACAATTACAAATACTTTTAATGTTTCTTCCTCTGATTGTATTCCTCAGTTTAATTAATTTAGCTGTTTGTCTCAAAATCTCCCCTCTAAATCTGAGCTATGTTTCTGGTTGAACTGACCAGGTTTTGAGTCCAAGTTGTTCTGTTTGTATTACCGGCAAAACTTTGGGTTCTCGTGCCTGGAAGACATCACACTGGGAACAGCTGGACAAGCTGAGGAGGGGATGGGATCTTCTGTATCTGAGACACCACAGATGGGGCACTCGGGGTCCTTGCATCTGGGTCATCGAGATCTCTGGTCACCTTGTGCCCTGCCAAAATCCGGCTGTGCTTAGCCTGAGCTTTGTGTGTGGCAACAGCGCAAGCATTGCCTGTTGCCGGCTTTCAGAGCTACCCACGGGCAGGCAGGGGAGGTCCTGGCATGGCTGCAATCAAGGCCAAATGTAAATTCCCCCAGCCTTGTGTTGTGCTGGCCTTGGGGAGAGTGAGGGGGCTGGTGGCAGGGAGAGGAAGGAGAGAAGGACAGACCTCCCCATTTGACGTGCCTGGAGCTTGTCAGGCTTGTTTGGGTCCCTGCACTGGCAGGAAATGGGTTGTGAGCTCTGCTCCTGCCCTGCTGTCGGCATATCAGCCACTCTGTGTCCCCAAAGCACATGGGCATCAGAGCAGTGCACTTTGTCCCACTGTCACGCTCTTACGGGCGAACTGCTCAAGGAAACATCTCCCTCACCCGAAAAGGAGCAATACTGGGGCACCTTCTGCACCGTGCTGGGGGAAAACATCACTTTTCAACCAACAGCCCCTCTTATGGGAGCATCTATCTGCTCCTTTCTGCCCAGCTTACCCTCGTGTCCGTCCCTCAGGAGTCAGGGGTCATGTTTCCCCACTGTTCATCCTATACTGCAGTCCATCAGGAGCCCCAGATGGCTGCACTCCCTTCTTTCTCCGTGCAATCACAGCGAGGCCAGCTGCAAACTGCTTGCCTCATGGAGTGGCCGACATACAGATGGTCTGGGAGCCCAGAGTGAACCCTCAAGCTTGTAAGTGGAGAGAGGACAGCCTGTTTCCTTTGACAGACAGAGGCTTTGACTCAGGGAGGGGCTGCAGAAGCCTCAGCACACAGCTGGACAGATGCAGGATGGCTTTTCTGTGGTATTGGCTTGGGGTCTCTGGACCACATGGGTTCGAGGGCTGCAAAATCCAGAGTCAATCGAATAATGAACAGCTCCAGGCAGCATCTACTGCCTCCAGGCACAGGGCAGCACAATGACAGGGGAATCTGGCTGGGAGGGCTGTGATGGAGGCTCCACACTGCCCTGAGCTGGCTGCTCAGCTCCACTGAGCCCTGAAGGATGCTGGGCTGCCTCCCGCCAAGGGGTGAGCCTGTTAATGTACTCAGGAGGATGGAGGGGACGTGGGACACTGGGGCCCAGGCTTCTGGTGAGATGTGTAATGGACATGAATCCTTTCTGACAGCTCTGGCACCTTTTCCCCAGCCTTGCTGTCTCCTTTTCCTTCCCCTTTGAAGGGCGTGTGCCTGGCCACCCTGTGATTTGCAGTGTCCCCAAGCTGGTGCCTGGCTAACCTGCCTGGGTTAGCACCGAGCCCTTCCTGGGAATTCCCTTCACAGATGCCACAGGGTTTATTAGCCCATGTGCTTTTGTGCCCCAATGTGACTGCAAAAGCTGCTTGCAGAAACAGGCTGGAACTGTTTGCAAACCTTCCAGGCTGGGTCTTTGCCTTAATCTCTGTGATTAGCTCAAATGGAAAGGAACAGCTGGGCAGCTGGCGAGCCGGGGAAGTGGGACAAACATATGCGAGATCCAAAGCTTCCCAGAAATTGCAGCGTTGAGTTTAGTGCCGAGGGACTGGAAAGACAGCTCGTTAAGTGGGCATCCTCAGAGTGGGAGAAGGGGTCGGGTAGTGTGTTTGGCCAGCAGATGCTCTGGCATCCATGGATGAGCAGGAGAGCCCTGGCTCAGAAGTGGGGGCAGAAGAAGGTGTGGGTGCCACATCTCCCCTTGTTTCTTGTTTGTCTGGGCTTCTGCTTAGATGGGTTGGTGTTTAAAGCTGGAGGAGACCACTGGGTTGCTCAGCCTTAGCCCTGCACAGTGCAGACCACAGATCACTGCGATTTCTCTGAGGCAGGAGGTGTTGCTGCCTTCATGGAGACCCACAAGGGATGCTGCTGATTCCCCAGTGGACTTGGGGTGGGCCTGGGCTGCAGGTCCACCAGCTGTAGCCTTCTGCAGCCATCTCTTCTTGGCAAGCCTAAGGCCAGCACTCTGGAGTGTCTCACAGTCCAGGGACTGTGGTGGAGGTGGATGAACCCAGCACAGTGTTTCAGAGAGGTCCTTAAAGGGAGGTTTGGGGGTACAATGTCAGATGGGCTCCACTCACCCCAGAAAAGCTCTTCTAATGTCTCACATCACTTTCTTTAGCATATATAAAATGTCTGCTCCAGCAAAACATGATGAGGACAGGCACCAGCCAAGTCTCAGGACAGCGGGAATTTCCAGAAGATTTAGAAGAAAATGTTATGCCAGTATTTGACAGGGGTACAGGGGTGACTAGAAAGATGGTGCACGAGTCTGGTGAGGCACTTAGTCCCCAGCACTCACCCAAGCTGCAGGATGTCTCTGGAAATCAAAACTTTTTAAATAAGACAGAATTTTTTCTGGAAGTCTCTGTGTGACCCAGCAGATCCCAAGGCAGATAACATCAAGTGGGAAGGGAGAACAACTTGACCTTCAAGAGCTGCTTGGATGTTTGGAGCATTACCCTTATCTCTGAAGAGCTCTTGCCAAAGCGGCTGTGTGCGATCTCAGCTGGACACTCCACTCAGGCTCATTATCCCTAAGAAAGGCTTAATTTTTTAGTTCCCTGTAGTATGTGGGCAATTGGAGACTTTATTAGTTTCCAGGAAGATCTATTATCCCAGGCAGCGAGAAGCAAACATCAAGGGGATGGAAGGTGAAAAGGCACTTAATGAGAGACTGGGAGGAGATTGGTGTGTTGGGCCTGATGATGGCATGCTGGGGTCCTGTTGCGGTCCCCTGAACAGAGTTTACTTTCCTGAGAAGCTGGAGACAGGCAGAGGTGTGAGGTCAGACATCTTTCTGTACCAGCCTCCCTCTATTGAGAGTGAAGTGTCTTGTGTATTTTCAAGCACCTTTGCATTTGTGCTCCAAACCCTGCTCCCCAAATCTGAGCAATCTTTACCTGTGCTGGTGCTGTCCTGGCACAGAGTGAGGTGGTCACACAACTTCTGCAGCGGCAGGGAGGGAGTCTCTCATGCCAGGTATACTCAGGGTATCCTGTCAGGCCGTGCAGAGGATTGCATCCTCATTCCCTGCTCCTGAGTGCTGTCACCCCTCTAGCGAGGGCAGATGTGGGGCTGTTGGGGTCCTAGTGTTTGGAAGGGGAAATACAGGTGGTGCTCCAAAGAAAATCCTGCTGTCAAAAAAGCCTGAGGTGCCCCTTTTATGATTCTGGAGGTATGAGACGGATAGGGGAGGTGTCTGTGTGGGGTTTGAAGCTCCTTATCTGCAGCTCTAAACCCCACAGCACTGCCAGAATTGTGTTCTCTGTCCATGCCCATCCAGAAGCAGCAGGAGATGTTCTGAACTCTGCTCCTTGCCTCTCCTGCTCTGGATTTTAGCTCCAACACTGAGTTTCCACCTCTGGCCACAAAGCTTTGGCTGTTGCGTCATGAAGGGATGCTACATTGTGCAGTGAGGAGGGAAGCCAGTTTGCTTTCCCAGGAGTTTAGTGCAAAGGTCCCTGCTCTGGGCAGCTGGCATGCAGCTCAGCAGGGGAGTGGGCCCTGGGCTTGCAGACCCCTGGCAGTCCTGCTTCCAGAGGTGGAAGCACAGGGTGAATTCAGAGAGAGCAGGAACATCCCCAAAGCTTTCGACACTGCACTGGCACACAGTGCTCTGATGCTAGTTTGTACATCCTCCCGCTCTCTCTCCAGGGAGGCTGTTTTGCAATGCTGGCAACTCTCACAGAGACCTTCAGCACTGGAGCAGAGCCCTGCGCAGATGGGAATTAGGGCCATGGCCCTTGTGATCTTTCTAGGAGTGCAAAATTCCCTTCCTGATTACAACCACAGTCAGTTACTGGTGGGAGACACGGGGCATAATCTGGCCTGAATCTCATCTTGGCAACCTTGAGCTCCTCCAGACTCCTGCAACATGTAGGGTCTCCCTGCAACCAAGGTGTTGGGACAAGACCCATAGAGAGAGGCAGGAATGGGACCCCTGTTCCTAACATGTGGATTTGGACCTTCAGAGCGCACAGTGTGCACTTGGGTGTGTTCAGAGATACCCACCAGCTGGGCCACCAGATACAGACCAGCCTGGAATGTCCAGGGATGTGCCTCTGTCCAGTGGGAACATGCCACAATAGCCCTGGCTGTGTTGAGACCACCTTGCTGCCCTCAGCAAAGGGGAAAAGGCCCTGTGTGTTGCACTGAACATGTTGCTAAGGGCAGCCAGCAGAGAAGAGGCACCCACCAGTCCACAGGGAAAACACTGAGCCAGCCAGAATCAGAGCTCTGGAGTTTGGTGGGTGGCTGCAGGCAATGTGTGATGGTCCAGGAGCAGTGTGAGGGGATGGAAATTCCCTTTGGGGCTGGGGATCACTCGAGTGGCTGTTTACAGCAAGGGAAGAGCTGTATGGCCAGAAGCTGGGTGACCTCCTGAGAGTGTCTGCCTGCCAAGGCTCTGGAGACACATGAGGACGGAGACAGAACACACCAGTCCATCAGGACAGAGCAGCTCTGGGCTGTGGGAAGTACCACATAGGCCAAAGCAGATTTCTCTTTCATCCTTCCAGTTTAGAGAGGAAAGATTTTGGCTGTTCTTCAGAAGATATGCCAACTCCCTCACTATTTTCCAGGTAAGATCCTTTTTCCAGGGCAGCTTTGTCCTGTGGAGTGAGAAGTGGCTCATGATTTGGGAGCACGGGGGTACAATGGACATTTGGGTCAGGTTCATTCTGAGTTCTGACCTGATGACACCAGCTGAAAAGCCTCGGGCTGCCTGGGGATTTGGAAATATTCTCCTGTCTCCACAGATTACACCTGTTCTCCTTCCCTGGGAAAGCTGTGAGTCCCAGCTGCCCATTGTAGGATTTCCTTGTGATATACTAGATGGAAGTCGTATCTGATGTTTCTTCTTCTGTGGAGTGTTTGTCATGGAAACTGGATGTTGTACCCGTGAGAGAGCTCATTGTCACGGTTACTATGGGGAACAGACTGTTTGCCATGGCCAAACAGAGTGATGGAGAACTGCTCACGGCCCTCTGGCCTGGCCCTGCAGCTTTGAAATGGCAAATGTGCTTGATGAATATTGTCACGGGATGAATCTGGTGGGACTCTATGTGTTTGGGTGCCTGTGAAGGCTGCACACCACTCTCCTACCTCACTGGAGACACCTATTAAAGCTTCCCCAGTGCCATAAACGGAGGTTCTTGCTTGGATATGAGCCAGCAGCACAGAATCATAGAATGGTTTGGGTTGGAAGGGACATTAAGGATCATCTCACTCCAAACCCCCTCCCTCATGGGCCTTCCACTAGCGCAGGTTTCTCAGAACCCCATTCAGCCTGGCCTTGAACACTGCCAGGGATGGGGCATCCACAACTTCTCTGGACAACCTGTGCCAGTGCCTCACCACCCTCTACCTAATATCTAACCTAAACCTACTCTCTTTTGCTTTGAAGCCATTCCCCCTTGTTCTGTCACTACATGCCCTTGTAAATTGCCTCTCTCCATCTTCCTTGTAGGCTCCCTTCAGGTACTGGAACGCCACAATTCTTTGGAGCCTTCTCTTTCCCAGGCTGAACACCCCCGACTCTCTCAGCTTTTCCTCAGAGAAGACATCTTCCATCCCTCTGATCATCTTGGTGGCCTCCTCTGGACTGGCTCCAGCAGGTCCCTGTCCCTGCTGTGCTGGGACCCCAGAGCTGGATGCAGGGCTCCAGGTGGGTCTCAGCAGAGCGGAGGAGAGGGGCAGAATCCCCTCCCTCCCCTGCTGCCCACGGGGCTCTGGATGCAGCCCAGGACACGTTTGGCTCTCTGGGCTGTGAGTGCCATGGCCGGGGCATGTCCAGCCTCGCACCCACAGCACCCCCAAGTCCTTCTGGCCAGGGCTGCTCTCGGTCTGTTCATGCCCAGCCTGTGCTGATACCGGGGGTTGCCCTGACCCAGGTGCAGCACCAGCACTTGGCCTTGTTAAGCCTCATGAGGTTCCCATGTGTCCACTTCTAGAGCTTATCCTTCTGGATGTCATCCTATCCTTCAGGTGTGTCCCTCCTCATCCTTTTTTCAAGGCTTTATCCCTTTTTTTCCTGAAAGGTTGACTCCAAAGCTGGATGATGTCAGCAGTCCTGCCCCAATGCTTGCGTGCACAAGGACACACACCTCAGCTCCAATGCCCTGCTTGTGATTCCCCAATGTTTGTGGCAGACACACATTTTGTAAGTATAGGTTGTTTTGGCCAACTGAAATTAATGATACTGAACATACTGATGGACAGCAGGGCCCTCTGGGCTGTGCTTACAGAAGAGGAATGGACTTGATCGATCGTGTTGATGATAGCTCCTGGCCTGCAGTCAGACAGGCTGAACATAACCATTGCTCCCATCTTTCATATCTATCAAATTAAATCTCCCTGACTGTTGTACCTTGACCTCAGTGACAGAAGGAGGTTGGCTCTTGCAGTTCATGCTGACCTGAGGCTTTCACAGTATTGTGGGCAGAGTTGGAGTGAGCTGTGAAGCACTAACCATGGAATGGAAAGGTATTCATGTGACATATGGCAGATGTACTGGTTTTGTCTGGGATAAAGGCCTTTTTGGCACCCAGTGTGGTGGTTTGAGATAATGACAGATTTGATTGGAGTATGTTAGACTGAATTTATATCTGTTACTATTATTTAGCTGTCAGTGGGCAGAGCTCCTGTGCTTGCCATGGGGCTCGCTTGCCTGGCTGTATACTGGAGCCTAGCGCTTCTCACTGGCTACTTTTTGCTTTAGCAGTTTGCTGCAGTGCTGTGCAGCCTGTCACCTTCCTCTGCTGCGCCTGGGAACGTTCTGATAACATCCATGCCAGTGGGCCTGGGCTGGCAGATGGCCAGGGCATCGCTGCTGTTCCTGTGCTCTTGTACTGGGCAGGCTGGATCTCCCTTGTGAACTGCTAGAAAAGGGACTGTGACCTGTAGATGAGTCCCTGGAGTGTGGGTGTGCTGCACCTCAAGGTGACTTTGGCCATGGGTATGTCAACGTTGCAGCAGACACTCAGTGAAGCATCTGTGACCATGGATAAGGCTGTGCTGGAACACCTCGAAGTCTCTGGGGCCATAAATGTCTGCACATCACAGCAGGCTCTCACCTAAATGGATTGCGGCCCATGGGTAAGTCTACAGCAGAGCAGGGGCAAAGGGAGGGGTCCATCACAGTGTTCTGCCCGAGAGACCAGGGGTGGAAATTGTCACCTTGCATTGTGGTAACCTGGGATTTGAGTGGCATGTTGTGGGAATTACTGTATCAGGTACCCCTGAGCCAGTGAAGGATGAGCCCCACAAGAAGCAGTGTAAGTGCAGCAGTGACCCCATCTGAGCTGGCTTTGGTGCCCACTGACTCCACCCAACACACCCCCTCTCCTGCCCCAGTGACCACCACAACAGATGAAGCTCAAAGGCATGGACTAAGTGAATTTGGTGGTAATTTCGTAGACAATTTACAGGTATGGCCAGTAGACTAAGGATTGATGCCTGTTTATACATGAAAGGACGGGAAAGGAGAGAGGTGATAGTTAACAAGGAGGTATTGGGTGGTGTGGGACCTGAACATAACCTAAATGGTATCAAATAAGGGGTGAGGATAGTACTGGTTTTGTCCGGGGAAGAGTAAATTTTCTTCAAAGTAGCTCATACGATGCTGTGTTTTACATTTGTGATCAAAAACAGTGTTGATAACACAGGGATGTTTTTGTTGTTGCTGAACAGTGTTTGCATAGTCTCAATGCCTTTCTTATAATTTGGGAGTGCGTGAGGAGTAGGGAGTGGACACAGCTGGGACAGCTAACCCCAACAGATCAAAGGTGTACCCCATACCAATGGTGTTGTGGTCAATAGAATGTGGGGGAAAGAAAGAGGAAGGGCTGATATTCGGAGTTACAGCATTTGTCTTTCCAAACAGCCACCACACGTGATGAAGTGTTTACTTCATCAGCATGATGAACGCTTTCCTGGAAGTGGTAAACACCTGCCTCCTGATGGGATGTAGTGAATTAATTTCTTATATTGTTTTTCTTGTGCATGCAGCTTTTGCTTTACCTATTAAATCTTCTTTTATCTCAAGCCATGAGTTTTCTGACTTTTACCCTTCTGATTCTCTCCTCCACTCCACTTGGCAGGGAGTGAGTGAGCCATATGTTTAGCTGCTTGCTTACCCACAACAGCTCATCAGCCTATTTTAAGTTAAGGCTGTGTTACCCCAGGGCTGCGATGGAAGGGTGAGGCCACTGCTGTGAGTTTGTAGAATCACAGAACAGTTTGGGTTTGAAGGGACCTTTAAGATCATCTCATTCCATCCCCTTTGCCATGGGCTTTCCACTTGCACTAGACCAGGCTGCTCAGACCCCCATGCAACCTGGTCTTGAACATCTCCGTGGATGAGGCATCCACAGCTTCTCTGGCAACCTGTGTCAGTGCCTCACCACCCTCACAGTAAAGATTTTTTTCCTTGTATCTTATCTAAACCTACTCTCTTTCCATTTGAACTCATTCCCCTTTGTCCCCAGTTGTTGGTGGGACATGTTCAGCCTTGAACCTAAGAGTAGAAAGAGATGGGAACAGGCAGAACACTTTTTGTGTCTGGAAACCCATGGGGAGATTTGGATCTAGCCTCATCTCCCTACTGAGTGGAGAGAGAAATCCAAAGGGAATGGGATAGGCCACATCTGCCAGAGCTGTGTCCTGAGGGGCTTCAGGGCCTGTGGTATTTGTGTAAGGGGTCTGCTGTTCTGTGGGAGGTAGCTGCAGGCAATGGAGAGAGCAGCACAGAATTATACAATCACAGAATAATTTGGGTTGGAAAAGACCCTTAGGATCATCTCAATCCAACCCATCTCTGAGGTTGCTCAGAGACCCATCCAGCCTGGCCTAGAATACTGCCAGGGATGGGGCATCCGCAACTTTTCTGGGCAACCTGTTCTGAGGATGCTCCCCCTGTCTGCTGATAAATGCCAACTTACCAGCTGGTCTCACAAGCCTCTTTCTTGCCTCTATAACCTTGCCTTGGATCACCATGTGGAGTTTACAATGCTGGCAACTACCACAGGGACCTTCAGTCCTCAAGCAGAGTTCTGCACAGTTGGAAATTGGGGCTGCAGCCCTCATGGTGTCCTTTGTGACTGTGACCACAGTCAGCCAGCTCTGGAGGACATGGAACAGGGCCTGCACTTAGTTTGGCAGCCATGAACCCCTCCAGATCTCTGCAGCATGCATGGCCTGCTCTGCTGCCAAGGCACTGGGATGCAGCCGACCTGTGGGTATGATGGTGTGTCTGCCCTTTGCCCTGATGCCTGAGCTGGATACTGTCAAAGGGAATCTCTCAAACTGTCTGGGTGACTTTTCTGGAGCTGCCATTGCAGGACCTGTGGGGCCTTGGCAGGCGGCTGCTGCCGGGAGGTGTCCTGGCTTCTGGCCCTGCGGCTCTTCCCTTGCTGTAAACAGATGATCCCCATGCCCAAAGGGAATTTCCAGCCCCTCACACTGTTCCCAGCCCATCACACACTGCCTGCAGTCACCCGCTGAACCACAGATGCTGGCTGGCTGCAGTATCTTGAGCTGTGTCCCAGCTCCAAATGATGTTTTTCCCAATGTCTAGGCATGTGTCCTCTGCATCCTCTTGGATACACTCATTTGATGATGGCCAGATCATATGGCCAGTCTTGACTCCCCAGGTCCTTGGTGTGCCTGGGCCAGTCCCTGCTCTCTGTGTGCCTGGGAGGAGGTTGCTCTGCATCGTGCAGGTCTCCTTGGTGGTGCAGGTTGTCCCTTCTGTGTGAATTGTGTTTGCCTGGTGCCAAAATGACTCTCAGGTCACTCCTCATGTCTTCTAGCGCTGGTCTCATGGTGAAGCCAGCTATTGCCAAGTTCTGAAGGCTCTGTTGTTCTGCCCTACTGCTCTGAATTACTGTTCATGGCCAGTTATAATTAGGTTCAGAGTATGTAACTTTTTCTTATCTCTCAACTATAACTGGGCAGGAAGAGAATTGTCCCCTGCATAGCTGAGCTCCCAGAGCCCACTTATCCACTTCCCTCTCTTCCAGCAGCTGTTTCCTTTCCATTCAGGCTGCTGGAAACAGCTTGGCCAACCACTGTTCAGGTGCCCTCCTGGCAGTGGCGCTCCTTGATGCCAGGCCCTGATGCTTTTGGCCTGTGAAACTGGCAGGCAACACGGTGGGTTTCTGCCTGGTGTTGGTGCCTGACACCTCCTCCCGCTGCGGGGCTTCATCTCTCTTTGTTTTCTCTCTGTTGTTTGCCTTTTCTACTGCTGCCTGGGCATTTGGCAGCTTTTTCCTTGGCTGGGGTGTCTGACTGAGCCACCACAGGAGCAGAGCCCTTCTCTGGTGTTTTCCAGTCTTGGCTGAAGCATATCCTAGTTTACGGCTTGCTATCATGTCTTTTGCAAAATCTCCAGAGCCTTCTCGATGTTTTGCTTCATTTCCCTTTGGCTGTCTTTAATTCCTCTGTCTTTGCACACACAGCCCTCCACCCACCCCACTGGTGAACTCACTGAATGTGTCAGCTGCTGTTTCCTCTGGAGGCTGGTTCAGGATCTCCATCCCATGGAGCTGAGCTCGTGCCAGAAGAGTGGGGCAGAGCGGGCTGCCGGGTGTCTGCAGTGAGGCTCTGCCTGGTGTCAAGGTCTGACATCCCAAGACAGAGAAGGAGCAGCTTCCTCTCCAATAACACTCAGACAGCTTTTTTCCCCAGCAGCTTCTCAAGTCTCTGTGAATTCACACGCCAGAGCGATGCCTTCGCATGAAGCGCATGGAGCTGCGCATCCCATCCTGGACAGTGCCTGTCCAACCCACCCATCTCCCACCGCCCAGAGCTCCAGCTCGGCTGGCACACGCCTGCCCTGCTTTGGGAGCTGCTGCTTGCTTTGCTGTGAGAGGATTTATGACTTGTTACATCTCCACTTTCAGTGAAGGCTGGGTTGGCGCCAGTAGTTTCCACTGAGTTTTTACGCTTCCATACGAGGACCCGTGGGATTTCTGGATGGAGTATTGATGTACTTCCCTTATTGATGGAAGAGGGAGCGTTGTGCCTGTGGTTGGTGGAAGGGATGCGGACTAGCTGAGAGGGACTGTTTTTGGAGGGTTGTGCAAATAACAGTTGAACCTCTCTTCCTTGAAGTGTCTCCTGCTCTCTGCCTTGTCCCCTTTCTGACACAATTCTTGGCCACCCCATGGAGGTTTCCACCGTGCCACAGAGGGACAGTCTCTGAGCCATCACCCCTATATTTTCTGGTGAGGTAGTGCACACTCACAACAGCTACAGCCCAAGGGATCCCATGTGCCTGGATCAGGGAGGGCTGAGAATTGAGCAGTGCTGACCGTGTATTTTCCACGGGGGCATGAAACACATATCTTGCCCAGTCCCTTGATTTTGGGTCTGAGCAATCACTATGGGCAGCACTGCACATCCCTCAGAGGATGCTGTGGGAAGAGAGCACTGTTCCACGGTGCAGGATCTGCTCAGGTCCCTCTCAGCCTCTTCGCTTATCCCCTGAACATTTCCAGCGTCCTGTCCCAAACCTGAGCCACTCTGCAGCCGTGCTAGCAACCAAAGAGTTAATCCACACCCGGCTGGGAAATCAAATTTCCGTCTGGAGAAACGCAGAGTGCGTGTGGGGCAAACTTTTCAAGGCTGAAGACCCTCTCCCAGCCCAGCTGGCTTCAGCACCCTTGCACTCCCGGGGAGCTGTTTCCTTGCCTTTCCCAGCACGTTGTGCTTACCCTGCTCTTCCCATCGGCCTCGCTGAAGGCCGGGGACGGTGCAGCAGCCAGCAGGCAGCCTGCCCGGCTCGTGTGCCGCCGGCTTCCAGCAATTCTTTCCCGTGTCCCAAGAAACGTGTCGCTGTTCAACGTTTCTATACGTTGTGCCTGGCAGCCCGCTCCTCTTCCCAGACATGGGGGTTTTCCACGCTGGGCTTTGCAAACTACCTCTGTGCAGGGTCCTGGGAATCTGGGCCTCTGCAGGAAGGAATTTGCTGGTCAGCGGGTTGAACTGAGCTGTGCGACCCTGTTCCTGTCAGCAGTGACTTTAACTGGGAGGCAGCATCCACAAGGATTTGGAAATTCCCAGTCCCACTGGTTGGCCCCACTTGATGCCTTCAGTTTGAGTAACTTCTACTCCCAGCCCTGAGCTGCCTGGGGAGCAGATCCTGCAGTCTGGTTAAGTGGGACAGCGCTGGGGGCTTCTGCAGGGCTGACAGTCAGCCCAGGCGGGGATGAGCAGAGGGCTGAGTGCTCAGGAGAACGGATCTCCTGGCAGTATGGGTTGACATGCTAGGAAACTGTGATGCTAGAAACCAGGGAAGAAATCCACAGATGAACTCCAGGCCCTGGAGCTCTGGTGCTCCGGTGCAGGGTGCAAACTTGGGAAGCATTTGGGATGGAGGCTTGAGAGAGCCCCTACAAGGTGCCATGGTGGTTTCACTGCCTGGGAAAGGATCACAAGCAAGGCAGCGAGGTGACCTTTGCTATGGTCCTGCTGACTCTGTGCTCTCTGTGTGGGGGGACACCACAGCCTCTGCCTAGGACACCCTCCCTTCTTCATGCACTGTGGAAGTCCCTCCACCACAGGGATGCAAAGAGCGGGAGCTGGGCTGCCTGAGCATGGGGGTAGCTGGAGGCACCATTGTACAAAGACCTGTTGCAATGGCTCTGTACAGGGTCAGACATAGACCCTGTTGTCAGAGAGGGATTCTGTGTAGCTGAGACACCTCAGAGGGCACCCAGCCTGCTTATGTATCCTTCCCTGTGTCTACCTCCATCCTGCACGTGTGAGCTACCGGAAAAGGGTGGTGGTTATAGGAGCCCAGGATGGTGAGAGGTAGGTTTATGTGGGTGCGTGCAAGAAATTGTGTCTGGCCAGAGTGGCTGCTGGAAGCCTCTGGTGTTTGAGAACCCTAAAAAACCTTGTCTCCACCCTGCTGCTGTCAGTTCCTCTGTATCCCAGAAGTTTGCTCATCCCTGCAAACTGGGATGCTCACTCATCTCTCATTGCCAGAAGCTCCCTGCTTTCTTCCTGGGCTGGAGGAACAGGTGACAGAGCAAGGCACATCAAGAGGAAGGAATGAAGGGGGATGCTCTGAGGGAAGGGAGGCAGAAGGGGAGATGGGGCATGGATCCCCAGACTGATTTCCAAGGGGCCCTGCTGCTCAGGCGTGCAGATGTGTCTGCAACAGTCAAGTACCCCCTTCCCTCCTGGGAGCTCTCCAACCACCTTCCTTGGGAAGTCTGAGAGTCTGCTCATCCAGATGCTTTGTTAGAGGTGCAAATCACAGCAACAGGGAATTGCCAAAGACTGATGTCTTTGGGAAGGGAAACGCATGCCCTGACCCTACTCAGCAGCTCAGAGTGTGTTTGGGGCTGGCCTCTGGCCAGAGGTTGCTGCTGCGGTGTCTTGAAAACACTCAGAGAGCCAGGGACTTTCCAGGAGCCTGCTGCTGTAGTGGGACACAGACTGGGCAAGGAAGGAATCTGGGCTCTGTGCTGGGACTGCAGAACTCTCCTGGGCTCCTTTGCGAGCAGAGGGAGTCCTGTGGTGGGCTGGTCTGTGCTGGTGGCAACTTGTGACATCTTCCCTCCTTCCTTCTACGTCATTTGTCTTGATACCACATAGGCTCTGGGAGACACTTGACCAGGGTGGATGGCTACAGGATCAGAGCTCCCCCAGCTTCTTCAGCACAGGGGCAGTGTTCCAGCTGTGCCAAGGGTGGGGATTCATCCATGTGCTCAGCACTTGGGCACTGCTGTCTGGGCAGGTTGCACAAGTAAGGGCTGGAAAGGCACTAAGTACCAGCACGGCTCTCCTTTTTCTGCCCTCTCCTGATGCCACCAATGCTTTGGGATCAGAGGGATGGGTGACAGCACACAGGATGCCTCTGGGGACACATTCCCCATGCTGCCAAGTACCCCGGGGAGATGCACCTGCAGACAACCTGCTACTGCCTATGTCCCATGCCTGCTGCTTGCCCCAGGCTCTGCTGCACATGTCCACACCAGGTTCTGTGTTGCACAAGTGTGTGGGGAGCTGCCTCCCCCCATCTGGGTGCTGGGCACGTGGATATCCCCCTGAATGGGATCTCTGTGCATGAGTGATGGAGGAAGCCCCACGAGCACAGCCCTGGCACACTGCCGCAGGCAGTCCTGGGGGAATTCTGGTCTCCTGGCCCAAGAGAGGGCTGCACGGCAGTTGTTGGTAATCCATGACTCCAGCATTGCCTTCTCCCTGCTGAGGGGAACAAGAATGTGGGCACCTTACACAGCTCTGCTTTCTACAGCAGCTGGACTTTGGTCTTCTCCTGGGTTATTCATTGTCCTTGATGACTGTTTATCAGGGTCATTATCAGGAACTGGTGGAAAGTCCTGGGGTTACAACCCAGCTGTCAGACAGCGGGGCTCTCGAAGGGGTTTGACCCCTGCTATCATTGGTTAGACCCCATGAGGACTGCCCATCCTACTGGGGCTCCCAGGACACAGCTAGTATGAGCATTGGGACTGGAGCTAGCCAAGGAGCTGGAGGCCAGGGTGAGTGAAGAGGGGCTGTTAGCAGTGGGTGGTGAAGGATGGCAAGAAGGACTTCTTGCTGGTGGGGGACTGGAGTGATGCTGGGACATCATCTCTTCTCAGAGGGGCTCTGGAGTAGTGTGAGAGGCAGTGACACGGGACGCATCACAGGAAATTCCAGTTAAAGAGTGGGGGAAAATTTTTCCTCCTGGGGACATTTCAAGCACTGGGGCAGGTTGCTCAAAGCACTTGTGAAACCATCCTTGGTCTCTTCCAGACCTTGCTCTGGCAATTACCTGAAAATGTAAAGGTGTCTGACCACCCTTGCCTGAGCAGGAGTGGTGTCACCCTAGTTGCTCAGGGCTTGGTCTGATCACAAAGGCCATCTCTTTGGATGGCTTTTGTCACCACAGGAATTTCCTGTGGGGTCCTGTTCAGCTCTCTGGGTTCGCTTCTGCGTAGTCCCCATCTGTCCAGCTATGTCCAGCTGTGCAGGGTCCTGCCACCCTGCCTGTGGGTTTTCACATCCTCGTCAGCACATTCCTTCAGCTAGTCAAGCTCCCTACTCATCCTCAGCTCCTCACAATTTGCTATCAGCACCAAAATACGGTGGGCTGTGCTGTTTCCCCCAGCCCCATTGCAGTCTGGCCCTCACACATCCCAGCCCTACAGCTGTATTCAGCTCTGTTCAGCTGGGGAGGTCCCCGAGGCAGCCAAACGTGGATAGGGGCCCAGGGGGAAGGGCTGTGGGCTCACCCTGAGACACTTCTCACCTATTACTTGTGTCGGTGGTTTGGCTTGGAAGCAAATCACGAAGTGGGGGAGCAAAACAGGTTGACTCCTTGGTTTCTTTAACAGCTTGGCCACTTTCCAGGGTCCCTTTCAGGGGAATAAACACCCGACCCTCTGAGAGCAGGTAGCGGCAGGTTGTGAGGCTGTGTAGGAAACTGTACCCCACAGACTCATCCAGCTGTGATGGGAGCTGTATCTCCAGCATGTCCCCAACCTGGCACCCCACGCCGTGATGGGCAGCTGGGAACAAGACAGGACGTGCCTGTAAAGGGGGGCTTGCAGCTTACAGGAATCCCCCACCCTCTACTTCTGCAGCCCTTGGCCGGCTGGTGGGCTGCCTGCCAGGCTGTCCGAAAACGAAAGCAAGGAATCCAGAGATAAATAGGAGCAGCCTCAGCATGAGGCAGCAGTGCGTGTTCTGCTCCCAAGCCTTGTCCTGCTCCCAAGCCTTGCTCTGCTCAGCACCCGAGGCAGCACCATGGCTCTCCGCCTCTTCCTGCCGCTCCTGCTGCTGCTGGCTGCCACCCTCCTCATCACCCAGTCTCAAGGTGAGGGATGAGGAGCTCTCCTGCCTGCTTCTGCTGGTATGGGACAGGGCATGCAGGTACTCAGTGGGGTCTGTGCAGGGTGCCGGCTGGTGAGGGGGTTGTTTTAGTGCATTGGTGTGTGGGGTTTGCGGTTGTGTGCAGGGCTCTGTGTGTCTGTGCGCCTGTGCGCCTGTGGCGTTGGCTTGCAGTGCTTGCTCATCTTGGGAGTGCGTCTGTGTGCATGTGGCTGGTGGGACAGCAGCACCCCAAGCTCAAAAGAACAGGCAGGAGAACGAGGTTCAGTCCCTTTTCAAGGAGCTCATCTCTGCCTCAGTTTCCCCTCCACCACTCTGGGATGTGGTGTCTCATATTCCTGGGGCCAGGACTGACTTATAACTGGGCACTGGGGTTGAGAATTTCCAACGCCATGTGCTGCCCAGGATCACCCCCACCAGTGACACCAAGCAAGCCCTGTGCTGTCAGCTGGTGCTCTGTGCTGAAGGCGTCCCGACTCACTGACCATCCCAAATCCCACATCCCCTCCTTGCTCACAGGCATTGGAAGCTCGGCCTCAGACTGCTGCCTGAAGCACAGCCAGAAAGACATCCCCACTGCTCTGGTGACATCCTACCGCCTCCAGGGACCCGAGTCGGGATGTCTTCTGCGTGCTGTTGTGTGAGTACCCTGTGGCGGTCAGGACCACTTGGAACAGTTGAGCTTCAGGCAAACCCTCCCCTGTCCTCCCGCTGTTCCCCCCCCACCCCCAGCAAATCTTTCTGCTGCTCCCCCAGGTTCATCACCAAGAGGAAGAGGAAAATCTGTGCTTCCCCCTCTTCTGACGCTGTCCAGAAGTTGATGCAGTACCTGGACCAGAAGCCCAAGAATGCCAGGAGGAAGGCACAGACCCAGCGTCCCAGGGACAAACTCAAGAAGCAGAGGCGGCAGCGGGTCTAAGTCAGGCCTGAAGAGGTAGGTGAGGGGGGTCAGTATGGTGAGGGTGCTGCATCCTGTTCTAGATACTTCTGTGTGGGAGGGTGGGCGTTCAGCTCCTGGTGCAAAGCCTGGGAGAACTGCCAGAGCCACGGCTGGAGCACAGAGGCACTTAGGGAATGGCTCCCTCCTGGTTTGTGCTTGCCTTGTAATTAAATTTGTTTCTGGAGCTGCTGGGATAAGGCAATGCTTGGAGATGGGCAAGGCAGGTCACACCAGGGAATGGCCCCCATTTGGGGTGGGTGTTCTTGCTGAGACCCTCTCCATCTCAACCCCTCCTCCTTGCCTTTGTTAGGACGGATGCCTTCCCACTGGTGACTGACCCACGGCCCGGCAATGGCAATGGACGTACACAAACCACACACCCACCCACCCGCCAACCCCAGGGCGGGGATGGGGCAGGCTGGGGAGGATTCCCGCTGCCCCAGAACCTCTTTGTTGCTGCTATGCCTGATACAGAGATCCCCCAGCACCTGCAGTGCCTGGGTGTTCTCAGCAAAGCAGGCACCCAGGTCCTCACTTGTCCCACGGCCAAATAGGTGGGGACCTGGGAGTGGGAGCGGAGCCACGGCCCCTAGGGGAAAGTGGACAGGCTTCCCACTGAAGGGGAGTTATTTAGCCTAGCAGGAGGGCTGCTTTTCCTATGACTTTTTTTGGGGGATATTATACATTTGTATTTATATTTGAAAACTGTGCTTTCATTCAGTCTTCCTGAAAGGCTTTACTTCTGTCTCCTTGTGCTTCACAAAGTAGCCCTTATGCTGCAGGTGAGATTTTTCTGGAAGGTTTCTCTTATTTTTCTACCAAATAAACCATGGCTGCATTTTATTTTCCTCTCATCTCTTTGCTCCTTTTCGGCTTGCAAGGACGTGGGGTACTAGGCAGGACCCAAGTCCTGTGGTACTACTCGAGCTGCTTGCTGGCTGCTTCTTTGCAGAGCAATTAATAGTGGCTGATGGAGATGGAGAGTTTTGGGGTAACAGTGTGGCTCTGTGTCTGGGCTGTTCTAGTCTTTCAGGTTTTATGGAGCACTGTTGCCTTGTAGTTTGGGTAAAGATAGCCACAATTTGTCCCTTTGGTTTTTTTAAATTTTGTTTTTTAGGTACAACATTTCCATGAAATAAGGACTAATTAGTCAATTTAGTGGAATTATACCCTTTTAGCTCCCCTGGCTACAAAATTGCAATGAAATCAGAACAAATTGTTCGGTTTAGTGGAATTTTACCCTTTTCTTTCTCCTGGCTTTGCTTGTGGCAGGGATTCAGACACTATTAAGACAAATGCTTAGTTTTCTGGGAAAAAAAGCGCCTGGAACCCTCTTACGCTTATTTACCAAATCTGAAAAGCCCACGTGGTGAAAAACGCATGTGAGGCTGAGAAAGTGGGGGAATAGAAGATTTCATAAAATTCATTGTAGACATCCTGCAGCCGTTTGAGAGCATCTCTACCCCAAACCTTTAGTGAGGAAAGCCACTACGTAGAGGACGCCTTTAGGTGAGACTGCCGGTAGAGGTGGGACAGACCCCTGGGACAGGGCTGGAGGGGAAATGGCATCTCCCTGTACTTGCAACTTGCCCTCCTTGGCATGCTGAGAAGGAGCAAATTAAACAGCTGTACTAGAGCCACACTGCTATCTGCTTGCAGAGATTTTGAACGTGGACTTTGGTCAGTAGAGGTCTATTAAGTCATACAAATGCAGTAATAGGATTTGCAGAGCTTAACAGCATCAGCGCGGGCTGTGTGTTCGTTGGAGTAAAGCTTGTAGCTGAGTGTTTCTACCAAGTACATATATCTGGCTTGACTGCTTTATTAAGAGGGCATTTAGGTCTATTATTTCAAGGCTGTGTAAAGTAACTGTGAAGTCCAAGATACCGGCTCTGAGCACGGGACAGGCGCTGAGCTGTCTCCTTGCTGCCGCCTCCTCCACATGGAGCACGTGGCCGTCTGCCAGACCGGCTTTTGGACAGGATGTGTGGCAATAAAATGTATTCTTTATAACCCAACTCACTCGTTCCGGCTGTTGTGATGAGCTTTGATGGAGTGGGAAGGGCTGCATGGCAGGGTCCTCTCCTGCCCCACACACCATCATCCCCCAGGTCCAGGTTTTTGCAGTGTTCCTGTGTGATGCCTTCCTGGGGTGCTCGGGCTGGGAGATGCTGGCACAGGGGAACAGTGCAAGTCCCCTCTCTTGTAGCTGTGTTGCCCAGCAAGGTGGACACATCCCGGTTGCTCGTCTGACCCCAGTGAGGTGTTCTGAGGTGCCAGCAAACATGGGCACAACACTGGTTTGGACACAGCATCTTTGCTCATGGCCGAGCCTGTCCCTCCAACTCCGACCCATCCCGGATGTGCCCTGCTTGTTCAAAGCAGAAGCTGTGTGCTGCTTGCTGCTTTGGGATAACAGCAATAAAACAGGTTATTAATGAGGCTGTGCTTTGCTGGGAGCCTGGGAACTGACACCTGCATACAAGGAGTCAGCTGGGGGTGCTTGGGAGGGCTGGAGGCAACCCTGTATTTGATGGGGACACACTGCATCCAGGGATTAAGGTTGGCCCTGCCTCTGATGAACTCCTTGTGCTAGTTGTGGTGTCAGGGGATTCTGAAATGGTCGCAAAAATTCCCTAGAAATGAGGTCCAGCCCAATACATCTGTAACCACAGACAGCTAAGCATGAGAAAATGGCAGGAGCAAGCCAGCGTGTGAAACACGCCCTGGTGTCTCTGTGGCTGTGGAAGTGAACACTGCACAGAAGAGCTTTTTCCCTTTAAATGCTAGGAGGCCATTAGGCTAAAACAGGCTAAAATGACATGCCTGTGGTGGTGTTCTCATTTGCCCTGAAGTTTACCTGGAACCCAGGGTCTGGAAGCGCATGCCTGTCCCATGCTCAGGACGGCACACACGGGCATGGACACAGATGCACAGATGTAACCCCATGTGTGCCTGTGCCTGCACACACACAGGTGTTTGCACTCCCCTTCCAGCTCTACTGCCAAATGCTGCTTCCCAGGAAAACAAGGTGGCAGGCTTACTCTCAAGGCAGGTGTGAAACAGGTGGCCACAGTGCTGCTACAGTGAGATGGCACCAGGCAAACACCTCCGAGGAGATTCCCTGAGGTGGTGAGCCGGGACCTGCAGCACTCAGCAGGCACTGAAGTTCCTTCTTCACAAAGGAGCTGAATCCATGGACCCCAGCTTGGACAAGAGATGTGGAGAAGAAGGTCTAGGATGGTGCAGCAGTGAAGCAGCAGGAAGGAATTTGCAGCTGTATGCCTGGGCAGGGCAAACCTGCTGCTTTGCCCCATGTGCCAAGATAAGGCAGCGTTGATGAAGGATGTGCTGGGGTAGTAGCTGTATAAAATCCCACCTAGACATAGAATGAGTCTGCAGGGAAGGAAAGAAAGTTGCAACAATGTCAAGCTGAGCAAAAAGTTAGGAAAGCTCGGCCACCCTGGAGCAGAAAGTCTTCAGTGACAGCAGAGAGCAGCCAGGCGAGACAGAAAACAGAACGCAGCCAAGAAAGTCTTGAGCCCAGGCCAAATGATTAGCTCAAGTCATTAGCTGGTGCAGACGATGCTCCGGGGGTGTGCCAGCAGTGGAATGCTCCGGGCTGTGATGCCAGGCAGAGCTCCAGCAAAGCTCACCTGGACATGGGCACACCAGCTCCATCCCTCCATGCCACGTCCTTGCCCAGCAGCAGGAGCTGGCTGTACTGCAGCAGCCTCATGGGGGCCAAGGGCTGCTTTTGGGGCTGCACGGGTGTTAGAGGGGCTTTGGTTTCCAAGCAAAGCTTCAAGGTGTTTTTTGGTGTTCTCTCCACCAACACTGCTCTCCTGAGGTTTGCCATGGTCTTCAGAGCAGAGAGGATGTGGGAGAGTGGCTGGTGGGCAACAGGGGCTCTCACCCTTCCTGCCCCAAGGTTTTTCCCCGTCCTGGCCATCTCCTGGCACTCATTCTGTCCTAGAGGGCACAGCATATGTGTTTTCTGCTATAAGGTTGCCTGTATTGTTGCCTACATGTAACTCCCAAGTGTCCTCCTTCCCCCACCTTCTGTTTTGCTGTCCGAAGACCCTTGGCTTTGGGGGTGTCTCATGCTGCTATTCCTCCTTCCATTTCCCCAGAAACCAAGGTCCCTCTGCTTGTCTCCCATCCTTGTCTCCCCATTGCAGATCTGCTCCTGGGCTGTGGAAAGCATCTGCTCTACTCTGAGGATGTCATGTGGTGGGGCCAGCCTGAGCCCTGACCCAGAGCTGCAACAAACCAGGAACTCCACGGTCTCCCTGCCTATTGTCAAAGAGCCAAGAGAGCAGTGAGAGCAGCCCCCAAGAGTTTGTTGTGTCCCACATGCTTGTAGATCTGTCCACAGGTGAATTTGGTAGGCACCCTCACCGGGCATCCTTCCCTGCCCAGCCACACAGGAGATGTCAAGGAAATTGCTGTGGGCTGCTTTTTGTACAGGTCTTTGAGCTGTCCCCAGCCATCCCCTCTGAAATCCCTGGAAAGGTTGCAGAGAGGAAGGCAGAATGATGGCAGAGAGTCAGGGTTGGGGGCATCCCACCTGGCCACTGCCATCTCTGTGCTATTTGCAGGAAGCATCTGGCTGGGAAACTGCAGCCCAAAGGTGATGCTGAGGGATACATGTGTTGCAGGGATCCTGGGAGATGGTCACTTGCCTAGGAGTGTAGAGCAAGACACAAATGAAGGTTGCTGGATCTGCTGCTCATCACACATGGTGCCCTCTGGGCAAAGCCGTGACTTACTATTTTTTCCCCCCTCATCTCCATTTAAATCCGATTGACTGTGTTCACTCAGCTAGAGGAGATCCAGTGGGGCCCTGAGCCCCACAGTCTGCTGTGGCCTCAGTCCTTGTGCTACACCAGGACTGGGAATGTGGTGGGAATTATGTGAGGCTGCCACGAGCTGGGCTTTGCAAGTGGAATTGAAGCAGCTGCAGTGCTTGCCCAGTATTTCCCAATTAAATGAATGCAGCCAGGCCAGATCCCACCCCAGGGACTGGCTGTAGCTGGAATTTGCTGAAATTCCCCCTTCACCCTTTCCAGCTCCGTAGCTCAGAGGTGGAAGGCAGACCACTACCAGACAGCCTGGGGAGCAGCTGTCCCAGGGGCTCCTGTGGGCCATCAGGTGTCCAGGAAGGCAGCAGCATGGTAAACGCTCCCTGAGGAGAGCCCAGGGGTGAAGGTGATACCCACACGGTCCATTTACATTTTCATGGGCTGGATTTCCCACGGGGATCATTTGTCCCTTCTGATTTCCACTTTAATTAACACCTGCATTATCAAGGTTTCTGCAGGAGTGAGTGCTCATGGATGCCTCATGCTGTATCCTGTGGTGTCCTTGGGGCTGGAGCTCCAGTGCTCCCTAATTGCTCAGGAAGAGGTTTAAATGAGTCAGTGCACACGATGCTCTTCCCTCATCCCCACCAAATCCCCTGCCTGCTTGTGCCTCTGGGGACCCTGGACCCTGAAGCATTGCTGTCTTTCCCATCTACACCACCTCTTCTGGTCCCTGAGACTCAGTCCTGTGAGGGGGATGGGTGACCTTCCTGAATGCCACAGGGATGCACTTTAGAGATGACTACACTTTTCTTAGAAATCCTAGTGACCCCAGTAGAGAGGGGGAAACGCACCACATTCCCCTTTCACAATGCAGGCGGAAAGCCCCTTTCCTCACTCTCTGGTGCTCTTCCTGAGGAGCAGAGGCGTGTGAAGCAGCTGTGCTTTCACCCACTTGGCTCCCAGACAACTGTCATGAGGAAGAACAACCTCCCTTTCCTGCCCATGTAGTTGGAAGGTCTGGGGGCAGCTCAAGGGATGGCAGTCCCCTGCAGCCTGAGGTGGCTAAGAGGTTTTGTCCCACATGGATATATTCCCAACTCAGCATGCTCCTTTTGGTGTAGAGCCAGTTGGGAGCCAGCAGCAGGCGGGAAAACCTTGTGCCAGGGAAGTGGTGGCTGGGGACACCCCTGCTTGCCATGGGGTGCAGGACCCGGCAGTGCCTGGAGGGGAGTCCCACAGCACAGGACTCCCAGCACCCCTTGGCTGTGCTCCAAGATCTGTCAAACACACTGAACATGCAAGGAGGTGAGGGTTTGCTGCCAGGCAGCACCCCCAGCGCCCCTTGCCAGTGGGTCTGCTCTAGCGACCCACTCTTTGCAGAGGGCTCCACACTGTCAGATCAACCCCCAGCGAGGAGCTGGCTGTGGGTTAGGAGCAGTTCTGGCTACCGGCAACCAGGAGCAGTCAGCCTCCCTGCTGTGACATCTCTTTGGCAACGCCCTGAGGAGATCAAGTAGAGACCAGGTTGCAGAACCAGCCTACATCCCCAAACCTGCAGGGAGCCCAGGGCTGATGACTGACGCTAATCCTCCACCACCTAAACTCGCCTTCTGCTGGCTTGTGAGTGTCAGCAGGTGCTGACTGAAGTTAAGCCGGCATATCCTGTTTGTGCTACTCCTCCTGCCCACCAGCCCCCGCCTGATCCCTTCCCCACAGCGCTGGCTTGCCAGGGCACAGGAACAGACAGAGGCAATGCTTTCCTGATAGAGGAGATCACCCCACATATCAGGCTGGTGCCGGTGCCAGTGCACTCATGCAGCACCGTGTCTGGTGCCATGGCTGGAGTCTCCTCCTGCTTCTTACCACGGAGTGGGGAAGGGGCAGAGCCTCTCCTACTGTTGAGAGGAGCAGAGGGACTCACTGAGGTCCCTGAGTCCCAGCTCTGTGCCTTGTACCCGGGTTGGTATTTGTCCACAGTGCTCTCCACTGAGGTGCAAGGACAGTCCAAAGCTTGAGCAAGGGAAAAAGTGCAGGCATAGAGACTGTGCTCCAGACTTTTTTCACCTCCGTTGCAAAATATTTTTTTTGTTGTCAGTGGGAATTTATCTGGGTGCATCTGGTGCCTTTACATTTGTCCTGCCCCATGGCCCCTCACAGAAGACCCTGACTCTGGCAACTCCAACCTCCAACCCCCTACAAAGCAGCTGTGACAGCAGTGAGCCTTCCATCGTTCCTTCCCTGGGCTGACAGCCCCAGTGCTCTCTGCTTCCTATAAGGGGCAGAAGCAGCCTGGTTTAAGGGACATCACTGCAGGTGGCACTGGCACTGGCACGGTAGTGAGTCACCATACCAAGGAGAAACAACCCCCATCCCTGTGCTCCTGTGAAGATTCAAAGCGGGAGCGCTGGTCCTCGCTCTCGGCAGTGCCCACGCAGCGGGTGAGGTGCTGGCACCCTGCGCAGTGCACACAGCCTCCATGGGGGATTTCTGCTCTTGCATGGAGGAATCCTGCTTACAGGAAGCTCTGTAGCTGCTTTTGGCCAAGAACCGATTTTCTGGGACACCTGAAAATCAGGTTGTCTTTTGGCCTATGAGATCTTGGCCCTGGAGAGGAGCGTGCTGACTGGGCTCTCCTCTCTCAGCCAGCTTCGGATATGCCCCCACACAGGCACTGGGGAGGGCAGGGGTAGACAGCCAGGCTCCAGCAACAAGATGGGGAGACTCTGGGGGGGAGACAGACATCACCCCAGTAGCAACATATACCCCAAAAATGGGATTGAGGCAAGTTCTACCCCCCACAGCATCAGAGGGTTGAGCCTATGCAATATTAAATGTGAATGTCCCAGAGATGTCTTGGAGAAGAGACTCGGAAGTATGTGGGGTGAGACGCCCCATGTGCCATCCCAGGGCCCTGAGGTGCTTTCACAAGGTAAAGGGACCCTGGAAGTGCCTGGTCCTGACCAGCAACACCTGTGGCCTGAGCGCTAGCAGAGAGGGCAAGAGAGTGTTTGGCTACAGGACCACGGAACAGCTGGCTGCAGGGAAAGCAGCTGCTGGGATGTTCGGGAACTGCTCAAAGATTAAAATCCAGCCTGTGGCAAGACTTGTTACAACCTTCCAACCTTCTCGAAAAGAAAGTGAAAGTCATGGGCTGGAGGGATATATAAGCAGCAGAGAGCAGCAGCAGAGCACAAGGAGCTCACTTCTCCTGCCTGGAGTTCCATCGCCTCCAGCCCATCCTCTGCCACACTCAGCAGCAAGATGCAGCGGCTGTACCTTCTCTGCCTCAGTCTCCTGGTGCTGGGATGTATCCTGGATGGTAAGAGGGGACCTCTCAGGCTGCCTTTCCTTTGAAGGAAGGAAGGGAGAGAATTCAGTTTCTTCTCTCTTTTGCATTTCCAGCAGACTTTTAGAGGGACACGTGGCTGGGGCTCTATCACAGCCCTCCTGCACCCTCTTCTTGTGACCTGTCCCTCAGGGACTTTGTCCTGCCCAAAGTCCATACAGGAGCCTGCAGGGCTCTGGGGCTGGGAAGGTGTGTTTGGGAAAGGCCATGGAGCAATCCTGCCTCCCAGTGCCCTAGCCTGGCTTGCACACATTGGGCTGGGATTGCCTTGGTCCCATTCTCCCCAGTACACCGAGGGAACATTCCTGTCACCCTGTGGTGTGGGGCAGCCTGGAGGCAAATGGCAGGGCTGGGAGCCAGAAGGAAGGTGTCTGCTAGGGCAGGGCCCGTGTTTGAGGGGCTGTTGGTGTTGGACATGGGGTTTGCACAGGTCACAGCTGTCTGGGTGGGTGACATTAGAACCTCTGCTCTGTGGTGGGAAGCTGGGGGGGGTCCAGATGCCTTGTGGTGTTGCACCACACCTTGCTGCTGGGGGCTACAGACATCCGTGGGCGCTGCCAGCCTTGTCAGGCATTAGCAATGAACACAGCATTTGCTGGGAGGGTGACTCTGGATCTCCTTCCCTGCAGGGAAGTGCAGACAGGCATGTCCTTCAGCTGTCACAGGAATGATCCGTGCGGGGAGGACTGGTGGTGGGGTGGCTGCCAAACCTATGATTGCTTCAGTAAATAAAGCTGAAGTCATCCCCAGCCCCTCGGAAATGTGTGTCTGTATTGCAGCATCCTGAAGTGGGGTAAATAAAGACTGCCATGTCCTGCCTTGCTAGCTGGGGTGCAGGAGGGACACAGGCATGCTGAAGGGTTGCCTTCTGCCTGTTTAGTGTTCCCCATCTCCTTTGCTTTCTGTTGGAAGGGGGCAAAGGCCTCCCAGCACCGCGGTGTGAGCGCAACAAAGCTGGTGCTTGTGTGCCCAGCCAGGGCAGCGTGTGACAGCATTCCTGCAGGCACCAACCATCCTGCTGCAGCCCCTTCACCCTCCAGGGAAGCTGGGAGGGGTGCAGCTGACCTCAGCCTGCATGGTGTGTTCCTCCTCCAGTGCATGGCGGGAACAACGTCCTGGACTGCTGCCTGCGGACAAGCGAGATGCCCATCCCGCGGCGGATCGTGCAGGATTACCGGCTCCAGCTGGTGCAGGATGGCTGTGACATCCCTGCTGCTGTGTAAGAGCCCACGTGGTGATGGTTGAGGGACATAAGGCCTCGTGGTGGCCAAGAGATGGACCTTGCAGGGAGGCAGGGTTGGAGGCAGAGCAGGATGGAGGAGGGACATTGAGCTGGATTTGAGGGCGAAGGAATAGGGAGAGTGGCAGAAGAGATCCTGGAGGTCCAGAGGCTCAGTCAGAGGGGGAGCATGGGACAAAAGTCAGGGGAGAAAGTCATCTAAAGGTAGAGATGGGGGAGGGCAGTGAGGTAGGCATCGGGTGAGAGCTTGGGCTGTTCTTGAGCATCCATGGGGTGTCCTGCTCACTATATCTTGTTTTTTCTCTCATGGGCCTGGCAGATTCATCACCACAAAGGGCAAGCGCCTCTGTGCACCCCTGCATTCCCCGTGGGTGATTCGTCTCCAAGAGAGGCTGGATGCCAGCTCTGCCCAGAGGGTAAGAACCATCCCTGTTGTCAGCCAGGTGTGAGGTCACTCATGGCGGTGGGGGCTACCCGCTGCCAAACAGGCTTTTCCAAGTGCGACTGGGCTGCTGGGAAGAGCAGGGACATGATCTACTGAGCCATGGATAATTTGTCTTGGTCTCCATCCCCCGCTTCCAACTGGGACCAGTATGTCTCCTCTGCAGTCCCTCTTCCACCCCAAATAAATGCAGCCCTGGTGCAGTGATCACGCAGGGGCATGGACTCCACACACAGGAGGGAGACGCAAAGTTGTTTATTACGCAGCCTAAATTCCCCTAAATACCAACACACCCAGGATATAACACCACATAAACAGGAAAGATGTTCACCACAGTGTCCCCCAATCACTTGGGGTAGTGCACAATTTTGCCTGTTATAGTAACAGGTAAACAATACCCTATAAAGTTGCAAACTACAATCATCACCTCTCACAAGTTCAACACTGTTCACAAACTCACAATCCTCTCTCCACCTATGCCTGGTGACCTAAATACAGTCCCAGAGTCACCTCCAAGCCCAAAAAAGAAGCTCTCTCTCCGGCCTTCAGGGCCTATCTCTTTATCACCACCTAGTGTAGCCTAACACCCTGGGACTTTTGTCTACCCAGTGTCACTCTTGTCTGAGCCTGGTGTGTGCCATGGCAAATGGCACTGGGAGCAAAATCTCTCCCCACTTCTGCCTAGCAAGCTTGGAGTCTGCTGCTTGTGCAAATTCATGGGGAGGGCTTGTGATGAGTTTGGTGGGTGCTTTGCAAGCCTTGACAGGTCCATCCCCACCATGGCTTGTCCAAGCAGAGGGAGGGACTCTGGGGAGGATACTGCCCCGAGGAGCACACTAATACCAGTTGGGTTTTTCACTTCCCCAGGCCAAACCCCAGGGCAAGTAGGTCCGAAGGAAGCCCTTGGCTGGTCCCAACAGCTGGAGTGGGACCAGCTCCGAGCCATGAATCTGATGCTAATGGAGCCAACCTGCTTCCACCTCCAGTCTCAGGGCTGACCCTCCTTGAGACTCATGCCAGTGTGTGCGGCTGGGCAGAGCCCTGTCTGCTCTCTCTTTTTCCCTCTGTCCCCAGCTTGACCCAGCAACCTGTGTCAGGCTGAGCCAGAGGCTGCTGGACTCCATCATCTTTGCAGCCTGGAAGCTGTTTGGTGGACTGGTCTGTGAGGTGAGCTGGGGAGTCTCAGACTTCCCTTCAGCACAGCACCTGTGACCTCCAGCTCTAGCCTGATCCCTTTGGTTTCCATTGTGAGCCCCAGCCTACAGTCCTTCTGGATCCCTGGGAAGGGCTGCCAGCCCAGGACAGTGAGGGAATGGAGGGGAGTGATGGAGATATTCCACAGTGGCCACACATTGTACTGATCCTTGCCACGCACAACCCAGATGCCCTCGGAAAATGCATGGCTGATGTGGTTCCTCTCTCACTCCTGGATTCCCTGCTCTGTTTCCCTTCTGCCTTTCCTTTCAAGGGTAGAAATAGAGCCACTAATGTGCAGCAGGCAGTGATGTGGCTCTTATCCCCTGCCCCGTGTCCATGCCTGGAGGTCATGCTGCTCTCAGGTTATTTGCTGCTAGATCTGTTCATTGCAACAATTGTGTGTATACTGCTTCTTTACTCTCTTTTTTATTATTTCTTTTTTATTGTGCTGTGATTTTGTTAAATAAAAAGAAAAACCAGCAGGTAGTTGTCATGCCTCGTGTTTGAGCCTGAAAGCCAGTGGGGAGTGTGTGGTGAGCAGACAGCACTGCCTCCTGTGTTGCAGTGGCAAGGGAGCTGTGCTGTGATGTGGGGAGAAGGAAAGAGGGCTCACAGGGGTGAGAGACACAGCAGCTGGGCTGCAGGTCTCTCCTGGGAGTCTCTCAGCACGGTGGCAAAACAGGTGCCCTGTTCTGCACTACTCAACCAGGCTACAGGAGCAGGTCCCCGGGGAAAGGTGTGCAGGGATGGGGTAGGAGGGAGCATGCTAGTATTGCACCATGCAGCCCAAACCACTTCAGTCTTGCCTGTGCAGATGCTGGGTTGGAGCTCCCCAGCTCTCAGTTTCCACAGGAGCATGGGACATGGAAGAAGAGCTGCAGGAACAGGAGTTTTGTCTTTGCAGTAAAGGGAAACTGAGGCACAGTGTGGTTGGTTACTCCAGCAGGTCAGTACTTGCTGGCAGCTGGGCTGCAGGTGAGCAGAAAGATGAGCTTTTGGGGCAATGGAGGCTGCTGAAGACACCTACTCCTGGGTGCATCCATGGGTAAGGCACAGATGGCAGCCCCCCAGCTCCTGCCACTCATCAACAGTAGGCTAAAAGTCTGTGGCCATTTTCCTCTTGAGCCTTGGGTCTGCTGTGCACTCAGACTAAGGTCATACTGTCTCACACCGTCCTTACGTCCCCTTTTGCCCAGGCCATGTGATATTTGAACAAAGCTGTTCTGTCCAGCTGAAGCACGGGTGGAACACGCACAAGTGGGATTTGTGTGTCCAACAGGCAGGCACCACCCTCTCCTCCCAAGCACCACTGTGTGACTGTCCACATCATTAATTTAGTTGGGTTTGGTGCTAGCCAGCATGCCTGGGCACAGGTTGGGAGTGAAATGGCCCAGGACTATTCCCGAAGGCAAGGGGGAACATGGCCACCAGCCCTCAGGGGATGGCATCTGTAGCGGTGCCCTGGCTGGGCTGTTCAAGCCGGGGAGTGCCCAGGTACCTGCTGGCTTTTTGCTGACACCTCTTGAATGCAAGCTTAGTCCTGTCCCTTCTCCTCCCCTGGTTGCCTGGCTCACTTAGTTGGTGGCTTGTTTCTCTTTCAGGTGTTCTCCCCTCTGGGGTCCTCCTCCCTGGTATCTGCACACGCACTGCCCCGGGCTCGGATGTCTCTGAGCGTGACTCTCCGAGAACACCAGCTCTGTCGCAGATCATTAACTATAGTGACAGCCCCAGCAATTCAATCCCGGGCAGAAGAAGGAAGAGAAGGAAGGCTGGTATGGGAAGAGAGGCCAAGACAAACAGTGTTAGTGGGAAATGAGGATAACTGGCGCAGGCTTGGACAGAAGCCTTCCTGCTGCTCGCTCAGTGACCTGTGAGGGGGCCGTGGCTGGGGAGGGGGAGGATGCTTGGCATGGATCTGCTCTGAGGCTGAGCTGATGCAGCTGGAGCGGGTCCCTGTGAAGGGCAGGGACTGCCAGAGGGGCTTAGCCTGGGGTGGATCAGATTCATCCTTGGCTGCAGGCTACCATGACAAAAAGAACAGTGTCCTGGACCAGGGAAAATGAGGGAGAAGGGGCTTGCACTGCTCTCTGGGATGCTGGAAATAAGTTAGTCTATTTCCATAAGAGTTTGAGGGATGTCTTGGCCAACCAGTCCATAAGAGCACAGTTGCAAAGCCCGGGGTTCTCATCTCTCCTGGGAAAAGTAAATGTGTTCTTCTCAGAGCAATGCAGCTGTACACCACAGATCCCTGCTAGGTCCTTGTCTGCCATGGTTCTTAAGTGGATGGTTCTCAAGTGATCCAGACCCCAGCTCTGGCAGCACGCTGCTCTTACCCCCCAGGGGAGGACAAGAGGAGATGCTGTCCTGGACCAGGTACATGATCCTGGCTCCTGTCCCTCCTCCAGCCCTGCAGCAGCCTCTCCCCCCAGTTCAGAGCCCAACTCCTCTTGGAAATCTGTCAAAAAACAGACTGGGTCAGTGCTTAGTAAACTAGGGAGTGAGTTTCTCTGGTTCAAAATGTCAACGATCTCTTCAGAAGGAAGCAGCCACTTTCCTTAGGGAAAGCAGCTAGTCACTGCTATGTCAAAAACCTCGGTTCCCAGCCTAAAGCTAATTTCAGTAAAAAAATCCTCCTGTTTCTCACTCCCCAGACATGTTTTTCCTGCTCTTTTCCTACCCTCACTGCATCCTCAGGGACCAGAATCCACTGCAGTACAATGCAGACATACCCTCAGTAGCTCTGGAGTTACGTGCAGGGATCACTTTGGCTCTGGAGCACTGACTGGATCACCTGTAGCCTTTTATTCAAGCATGGGACCTGTATTTCACATGTTGTGGAGTAACTAGATGCTGTAACTGTGAAGTTTTCACAGGGAGCTGGTGAAACAGCCGCTCTCCTGGTGACTGTGCACAAGGCAGGAGAGAAAGGACAAGGCTGCATCTATGCAAGCAAACTGAGCAGGCTTTGGGTCGCTCCCTGGCTGCCAGCGCTCACAGCTGGGATCATGAGAGCACTCGTGTGTCTGCCTGGCATGGTGAAAGCAGACTTGGATGCTTCCCAGGCTGAGTTCAAGGGGCACTAGACACAGCAGGCACAATCTGCTGTGGTCTCAAAGTCTGACCTGGCACAGACATACCCATCTGGGAGGTAGGACTGAGGGTTCCATGGCAAAAGCACCCATCTGCTTCTCTGCAGCAAGAGCAAGGCAGCAAGGTAAATGATACGTTGGTCTCCCTTGGTGCCCTAATACTCTTTCCAGGCACTTTAGTGGTACTGGTTTTGTCCCTTGCCTCCAAAGAGATGGTATACGGGGGCTTCTTCTGTCACCAGCATCCCCAAGTGTTGCACATGCTGCTCCTGGAGTGACTGGGAAGGAACCGACTGCATCCTCCCCACACAGACCTGCAGGCAAGGTGAGCAGCACCACTGGGGCTAAAAGCTGTTCCCCCTCTCACAGCCTTCACACAGCTTCTTCACGGGACTCCCTGGTGCACAAGAGTCAACAGGAGTTGTGGACATGCCCTGGGCACATTTGCTAGTGCATGGGCCAGTTGTTCCCCATTCTGGTGGTCTCCTCTCCTTGGTGCCAAGGCAAGGGGCTGCTCTCCCTTGGCACAAGTGCCAGATCCAGCTGGCAGGGACTCAGGGACCTGTCTGGATTTATGTGAGGAGATGAGACATGTGGATGGTTGGGAAAGGTGGGAAGCCAGGTGAGGAAAAGCCATTCCATTTTACTGTTCCATTTTACTGTTTGCTCTTGCCTGAACAACATGTGCGGGTGATGGAGAGGATCCAGACCTGGCATCTCTCATCCTCAGGCCCCTGCTTGCTCCCCCCTCATTTCCAGCATATCATCACCACTGCTGCTTGTCTGGACACTTTGTGCTGAGATTTGTCCTGTGGGATGATGCCAGCACTCTTAGCCAGGCTGTGTGGTTCCGAGAAGGAGCTGGTGCCATTCCCGCCATGCTCCTCCTGCAGCTGAACTCTCCCTGGTGGCATTGCCCAGCCTGCACCTCCATGGCCTCAACTCCAGGACTGGAGCATGGGATTTCCCTGGCCTGAGCTCCTGGAGTCAAATTGAGCCCAAAAGTTGTCTTATATGGAGACCTTTGTGCCTAGACAGGACTTGACTCTGCTTTGTGTTTTTAGAAGTAGCAGGAACTACAGCTTATTGCAGTGTGGGCTCAGCCACGAGTCAGGCACAGCTTTGTCCAAGTCCCAGAGCTCAGAACACCCTTTGGAAAGGGAGAGGGGACCCATCCTCTCTGCCTTCAGGTGTACCCATCTTCTCTCCACGCATAGTAGCAGTAAAAGCTGGAGATAAAGACAAAACCAGGAGGATAAGCAAAGAGAAGACTTAACCTGCTGACAGAACGCTCTGGAAAGTACCCCTTACCCATCCCTCCAGAACAAGCAGCAGGCAGTGACAGGAGGCTCAGTGCCATTTCTGTGGCCCTCCCCACCTCTCCCTCCTGTTTTCCTGCTTAGCTGTGCCTCTAGGTAAGGTTTTCTTCTGCTCTCCACAGTGTGTGCCCAGCCACAGAAGGCTGGGGGGAACCTATCCTCCCTTCTTTCCTCAATTGCTCTGCAACCACAGCAAAATGGCCTGGATTCAGGGCAAAACAGCTGTTTCTGTCAGAGACTGAGGTGAGGGGTCACCACCAGCTCAGACTGCAGGGATGGGACTTGGAGGGACTAGTAAAGATCTGCTTAGCTCTGCTTGGGATGAGAGGGACAGCCACGGGGTAAGAAAAGATGAGAAGATTTTGGACCTTCATGAATCTGTGAAATTGGTGTGCAGCCTGAGGTTGGCTGGGATGCATTATATCCCTAAGCATGAGAAATCTTTCCTTGCCCTTGGTGAAAAGGGAAAGCCAGGAGACTGGTAATAGTAAGGCAGACCCAGGGGCTCTTCCTGCAATCTTTCTTTAGATCTAACAAGCGCAAACCTCTAATCCTGGTGTCTCCCTCTAATCCTGGTGTCTCCCTCTGTCTGCTTGTCCCCCTGCCACCCAGTTTCTGCCCAGTTTCCTTGGATCCTTCTGCCCTAGATAGATTTTACTGGCACAGTGACTATTCTGTGCCTGTCCAGAGGATTTGGCAGCTGTGCTGTGTCAATGCAGATTTCCAAGGTGTGGTGTTTCACAAGCTTCCTGGCTTGCGAAGTTCACCTGCTGCAGCCTCCGGCCATTCCTTTCTCTGAAGACACGGCATTCTTTCCCACTTTCCCACAGAAAGCAACATTTTCTTTCTTGCAGATGTTGCAGCTGGGAAAGCCCCTCATCTGCTGGGATGTGCACGAACTGTCCCCACACTGCAAGCCCACAACTGTGTTTACATGGATGCTCCTTAATCCTGTTTAAATTATCAAGCTGTGACTTTCTGCTCTCTGTGGGACGGACAATGCTCCAGAAATGTGAGCTGCTGAGGTGGTCTTTGGCAAAAAAATCAAGTGCTTTCCTTGAAAGTACCTGCAACTTATAGTTTCCCACCTTTTTATTTAGCTGACACAGCTTTTGGAAAGGCACCAGGCAGCGTTTACGGTGATGGATGACAGCCACTGCACTGCAAAGAACAAAAGCAGAAGTGTCCCAGATATGCTACAGCTACAGATTCAGCCTCTTCTCACAGTGCTTGGTTTCATTTCCCAGCCACTGCGTTGTCCTCTGACCCTGCCAAGGACAGCTACCCCAGGGAATTCCCAGTGTCAAGGCCAACAGGGCTGTGGTTTTCATCGCCTGCCTGGGGTGAAAGCAGGGCTGAAATCTGCTGTGTTGAACCCTGCTGCTTCTGAAGGCTGTGTCTGTGGTGTGCAATGGCTGTTTGCTGAGCCTGTGGGATTCAGCTGGCTTCAGGAGGGCAGCAGGTCCTGGAGATGCTGTCACTCAGCTCAGCACTTCTCACTTCTGGTAGGGAGGCTCTGTCCTGTTTGCACTGCTTTGCCCGCCATCACAGTACAGACACTTGCAGCAGCAGACATTTTGCAGCTTGACACTGGATGGTAGGAGGTTTGCTCTCTCTGCCTTGGTCTGGTTCCCAGCTAAACTGCTCACTAGCCCTGCTGCCAGCAAATCCAACACAGGTGGTTTGTTGCAAAAAATAGCATCTCCTGGCATGCCTGTGTGCTGTAGAGCTCGTGCTCAAAACCGAGTTAGTGCAGACTGAAGCAAAAAATCACCACAAAGAGCCATTTGTGAGTCAGCCTCATGCCCAGAGGTGCTCAGGCCCCCAGCCCAACTCGGCAGCTGTGGGAGAAGTGGGGGTTGTGTTGCAGCTGTTGGGATGAGGAAAAAGGGGTACACGTCCTGCAGCTTGCTGTCACTGCATCCCAGCACTGTCCCCTTCCCTTTCAGCAGGGACAGCTTGATTTTTCTCTGAGATTTCTTTAGTGAGGACTTTGGACATCACTCATGAGTAGTGCACGAATTACAAAAGTTAGTCTCGTTGGGAGAGGCAGTCCCGGATAGGACAGCTGGACTCTGGAAAGGTGTGCACACACTCAGGAGGGCTGTGGAGGACAGCACTGAGTTTGATCAGAGGTTTGGATGATGTGGCCTCAAACAACAGGCTGAAGGAACTAGAGTTAATCTTGCTTCCAGGAATGGATGACATGGTCTCCCAGTGCACAGATATAGTGAAGAGAAAGTGAAAAGAAGTACTGAGTTTAATTCTGAAAAGTTGAGAAACCACAGGGCTTGGATTTTGGGGGAAATTCCATTTAGCAGGAAAGGGCAGATGAAGAAATGCTGCATGTCCGCTGCTGGAAACTTTTACAGTTATACCAGAGCTTGTCAGAAAGCTGGAAGTAGTGCTGGCTCTGGTTCAGCATAGCATGGGTTAGATGACCCCAGGCAGTCCTTCCTAATCCTTTTTTCCTCCTGTTATACTGTCCTAACAGGTTTCCAGGGGGTGAGGTGGAATTTCTCTGCCTTATGCTGTACTTCTGAGGGCTACATGAAATCCTTCACTTCCCATGACCTTGCGAACCTCTCCAAAAGGTGGACAGAAGGGAAGATGGAGTTACACTCTGAAGCCTCCACTTACTTGATGGGTGCTTGATGTGAGGCTGCCTGTGGTCACCAGAAACCCTTGCTCCTGGATGCAAACCCAGGGTCTGACCTAGTGCCCACGTGATGAAGGTGCCTTGGGAGCATGGGGAGAGCTTGCCAAGCCAGACTGAAAGAAACAGATCTTGTGTGTCTTCCATTAGAAGTACCTTTGAAGTGGAGCAAGCTGTGCAGTGCTAATAGCAGAGTGTGAACCATCAGCAGTGAAAACCAGCATTCTTGTTGTCACCATCTGGGCCACATGCTAGGCCTTGGCAGGCTTGGCTCAGTTTCACCAGCATACTTTGAGTTTGGGCTTGAGAAAAAAAAAAGAAAGCAACCCAAAGAGATAACAGAAAAGAGCTCTTCAGGGTGAACGTGGAGCCAAGGAGTTTAGCATCAAACGCCTTTTGAAAGCAGCTGTGCAGCCTTGCTCAGGGATAAATAAAGGCTGGTTTGAAGCTGGAGAGCTAGCTGGCAGAACACACTGTTCCCATCTTGCCAAACACTTCTCAGACCACCTGTCCTTGCAGGGATGGGTTCCCTGCAGAGCTCTCATGCTGCTTCATGCTCTGGTTGAATGGGTGCATGACCAGCATCCTGATGCTCCGCCCAGGCTTGGAGCAAGGGCACGGCTCAGGCTCATCTTGAGGGGGAAGCCCTTGCAGGGTCCTTTCTCTCTCTGGAGAGCTCAGAGAGATGGAGACCATTCCACTTCGTGGTATATCCTCACCCTTGTGATGTTTCCAAGATTTGGAGTGTCAGGCAGCTGTGAGAGTTTGGCTGGCAGGAGATGGGCACTGCCCGGCCTCCAGGGTAGTGCCAAGCAGAGGCCATGGTTTTGGGTTGTTGTGAGGTCTGAAGCACTGGAGTCAAGGGAGTTCTAATCAAAGCAGGCCCTCAAGTCTCTGTGCTCAGTGCTCTAACAGAATAAGGAAGGACTCAAGCAAAAAAATATCTGGAACGAGATCAGAAGCAGACACTCTCCTAAACAAAGGAGATGCATGGCCTTGGAGGAGAAAACAGACATGTAAATAGAGACGGAGGGGGCCAACAGAAGGTTGGGTTTCTCTGGACCTCATTTGTCTTCCTTGTGCTGCAGCTGTCTAGAGTAAATGCTGGGGGGTTGTGGTGTGCTGGAACATGCTGGGGCCATTCATCATGGGCTGTGCCGGCAGTTGGGACAAATCCACGATGAGCAGAACCTCCCAGCTTTCCAGAGGGCTCTGCCTCACTTGCACCACTAATTTTGAGGCTGCAGCCTTTCTTGTGCTGCATGCAGGCAAAGGTAGGGAGAGAAGAACTTCTTTCAACAGGGCATTCACCCCTGTGAATGTGACCCTGAGGTGCTTTTTTCCAAGGGCTCTGGCTGGGCTTCAGGAGGGTCATTGCCCTCTCTGTTTCCAGAACCCCTTCAGTGCACTCTGGGAAAGAATTCCTCCTGGTCCAGATCTTGTCTTTCATTGACTATGTCTGCTTGTACTTACACAAAAGCCTCTGGGTCAGTATTTTCCAGACTGAACAGCCCCAGTCTGCTCAGCATTTCTCCCTCTCTTCCTGCTGCATTTCTCCCTCTATTTCTGCTCTCCTGTTCTGGACAGTGTGTGTGAAGGTGGAGGGCAGGTAGTTCTGTGGGGATTTGATACGGAGCTGCGACAATGGGCTTTCTTTGACAGCCAGGAGATCGAGTCTTGCTACAGCTCTGGTGTGAAGAAGGTCTGCAGCTCCATGCCATGCTTGCATGAGCCATCAGGGACAGCAGAGGCAAAGAGCCAAACAACAGAACTCCAAAGTGAGACTTTTTCTCAGCTGCTTGCAAAGGAAGCCAGAGGAGGCCAGAGTGGCTGGGTTTTTGAGGGTTTCCCTGTGGAACAAAGGGGCTGTACTGCTCCAGAACAGCATCGTCCTTCCCAGTTTTCCTGTGGGATATCCCTGTCCAAGGATTTCCAGGCAGAGGCTTATCAGGAACAGGAAAAAGCAATCAAAGACAGTCAAGCTGAAGTCCTCTGGGACAGAACTGCCGAGAGTGCACAGGGGGAGCTAGGGACGTCTCTGAAGCATGTAAGATGTACCAGGCTGGTATTCCTAAAAGGGCACAGCAGCAAGGAATGGAAAGTCCCTGGCTGGCTCTTCTGTGCCTGATAAGGCAGACTGGCTCCATGCCCTGCTAAGGAAGGACTTGCTTGTGCATCCTTTCTTACTGGAAACAGAGGGGAGAGTCATCAAGATAACAGTCAGAAGGATGGGGAAAAAAAAGGCATCCCACTCCAAGCACAGCCATTGTGTTAGCCAAACTCCTAAACTGTTGGAAAGGAACTATCAAACTGGGCAGCACTGAAAGCTACTAAGCCCCTGAGCTCCTCTCCCTTCTCGTAAAGCTACCCCTGTAGCATTAGAAGTGCACCCTGGAATCCCTGAAGGTCTTTTAAAGCCTCCTTCTTCTTCAGGGAGGCTGACCCAGGACCCCCGGACAAATTTGGTTAGAAACATCCCCCTCACAGCCCACCGTGGCATTGCCAGGGTCAACCCAAGGGCTCCCATTCCACGTCCATCCCTGAAATGCTCAGGTTGAAGTTTAAAAACAACAGCAGTGCCCTTTTCACACTCTCTGTGGATAATCCATTGAACTCTCAGCACAGGGTGCTGGCGGGGCACAGCCAGGAGCTGGACAAACCCACCACAGGTAGGTGCACATGGCTCCCACACAAGCCCCACCCGGGGAAGCTCCTGCACTGGTGACTCCTGGCTGCTGGGAGGGGGTGGCAGGGAAGGATGACTCTGGATGCCCCTGTGTCTGCTGATTTCTCTTACGTACCTACTAGTGCTCTCAGCTGGAGAGAGAGACAGACCAAGAGAGCCTCTGTCCTGACCCAGCACTGCTGCTCTTGGGCTCTCCTTCACCCTTTGCACTGTGAAATTTCACATGATGCTTTTAACATCGTTTTATTCTTGTAAGAGGTGTATACTGCTGCTCTTCTGAATGACCAACGAAGCTCATTGACCTGTTCTCACCCTTCTTGCTGGTGTCCACTGACGAGCCCCACAGGGTTCTGGGGCAGCTGCCCCGTAATTGCTGCCCTTTCTAAGCATCCTGCTTGCTTACCTCACTCTACAGGGGGCTGGGATGAGGGGTACCAGCAGAGGTTCCTTCCTGCCCTTCATCCCCAGGAGGTCTTTACCTACCCAGCATTTCTCACATCCTGAGGAAGTGGCTGCAGACGAAGGAGCTGTGAGTGCTGTCTGGGAGGGAGCATGCTGGTCCTTTGACCTCCTGTGCTACGGGAACAAGAGCTCTCCTGGCTCTCTGCCCTGCTCTAGCAATGCTTAACCCAATGTCCCTGACTCCCTGAAAAATCCCAGCCAGCAGAAAAAGGCAGCCACCCGCTGGGAAGAAGGAAGGCACCATTGGGTCTCTTCTTGTCTTTGTTCAGGCAGGCAAAGTCCAAGGCCAGCTGTCATATGAAGCCATTCCAGGCTGTGGGTGTGTGGCAGCACACCCTGGAGATCCACGCGAACTGGCAGCAGAGATAAAAAAACTGGAGAGAACTTTGCCTGAGGGCATCCAGGGGGGGATGCAGGGTTCAGGACATGATGCATGAGGTTGGGCTGGTTTTTTGTGAGCTCATCATGATGGGTACTTCCAGTTCCTTGCAGTAGAGAAACAGCACCCTGGACCACATCTGTGCTTACTTTTGACTGAAAAATGCTGATGGGTCACTCCAACACATTTCAAGTATTTTATGGTTTGGTTGGTCTTCGTGGGTTTCAGTTGGTTTGTTTGTTGGTTGTTTTGGTTTCTTTTATTTAAAAAGAGAGTGATTTCTGTAGACAGGGGTGCTTGGGGTGAACATGACAGAACTCAGAGATGGGCACAAAGGAAGAGGCTGCTCTGACAGATACCTGCTCTTCCTCTAAATTTCTTGCAGCTGCTGCTGCTGCATCCCAAACAGATTTCTGAAGGGACAAGAGGGTTTGTGGTCATGCTGTGGGAAGACACCCTTTGTCACCAGCATGCCCCAGAGTGGAGGAGCAGCCCCAGCAGAAGAGATTGCTCCCTGCCTGTGTCAGAGAGTTTATCAGACAGACATGGCTGCAGCTCTGAGCCCAGGAGCACCTGGGTTGTGGGAGAATAACACTGCCGAGCTCTGCTCCACAGTGACAACAGGCTCATCCTTTTACTGTGGCCCTGCCACGGTCTCTGTGTGACACTCACTGTCCTCCTCTTTCCCTGTGTACAGGAGTGGCAGAAAACTCTTCCATTCACTGTATGCCTGGTCTGTTTAGATGAGAATGTGAGGGTTTTAGGGTCTAGTGCAGGTCTGAGTCTCTGGACAGCACCTGTAAGAATAACAGTTCCTATGTGGCTTGGAGAGGCACGCATGGTTGGCACATCCTGCACTTCAGTGCTAATGCTCCTTTTGGTGGGCAGGAACCACAGCCATGGTGCTGAGTGCTGGCACAGGCCATGGCAAATGCCTCAGTGTTCTCTTTACCTCCCGACTGTCCTAAAACCACAGGAAAACACTGTTACAAGCCTCCAGGCCAGGGCAGCCCTGCTTTGGTCATGCAACGCTTGTCTTTGCCGGAGATGCCATCTCAAGGAGTCTGTGAGGTCCTGGGATGGGTCCACAAGCCTTGCCCTCCATAGCTTCCATCTCACACAAACACAGAGCAAGGAGAAGGCATCTCCCAAACTCCCACCAGCACCAGCAGTGGCTGCAGGCAGGCAGTGGGAGCTGAGCACAGGGGACAGCCACGTATGTCCATGGCTTATGGTGAAAGAGCTTGCACAGGACACAGCGAGCACAGGAGGAACCCAAAATCTCCATCCTGGTGGGTCTCTGCTACTCTTTTTCAAGGTTTCCGTGCTGGTACATGTAAGCCAGTGTCAGTTCAGAGCTGACATCACATCAGAGCCCTAGACACATTCCATACTGCCATTGCCTGGCTTTATCCCTCCTGGCACCCTCCTGTAGTACTTGGATGGTGTCACAAGGCTGTGTATGGCCACCTGTACCTGTGAGAGGACACTGAAAGCCACTGGGTTTGCAGCCGGGGATGGGGTGAGGCTAGCCTGCTTAGCCTGCCCCAGGTGCATGCCAGTGAATACTTCCCAGCTAATCAAGGATGTTTTCCAGCGAGCTCCGAGCCATGCACAGCTAATGTCTCACACCAGTGTCATTTACCTCTGCACTGAAATAAGCTGCTGATTACACAGCAGTAGATTAAAGGGCTTTCAATATCTTTATTGGGTACAAGATACAAAAACTTAGCCTGGAAACTGTCTTCAAAGAAAAAAAAGAAGTGAAGGTAAATCTAAATGATCAAGGGGGAACTTGGCACCTTATCCTCCTTTTTACAGTCTGCTCCGGTTTGCAGATGACACAGCCCCATGTACATTTCAGTAAATACTCACAGTGGTACAATGAAGGCTCATTCCCTTGCAGAGATACTTGCAAGTGCCACGCCTTGGTCTTGTCCTCTCTCTTCTTGCACTGCCAGTGGTAGTTTGTCCTTTGCTGCTGATGGGCTGTGTGGCTTGGAGAGGCTTGGCTTGGCTTGGCCATGGGCAGAGGGGCAGTGGGGAGCTGCGTTGTCTCTTTGCCGTTCTTGGCAAAGACGAGGAGTGCAGGAGAGATATGAGACATCAACAGCCCAGATTCCAAAGATACAAGGAAGCTGGGCTTCCCTTGGTGTGACAGGAGCAAGACCCAACAGCTGGGTGAGCAGCAGTCCCCCTTGCCCTCGTGGGGTTTCAGCTGCTGCCCATCACCCCAACATCCAGTCTCCTTGTGTTTTTGGGGCTTTTCTTACTTTCTGATCTGAGCTGTGCTTTGAGGAAGGGTATCAGAATTATTATACCAGGGGAATCACAGTACTGGTCACCATGGGCTGTGCTGGAGCCTGTGCAAAGGGAACCTGCACTTCCCTTTGCAGCTGATGTTCCAGAGAAGGTGGCAGATCCTTTCAGGATTTTATCTTTGAAGAGACTGTCTTCCTGAAGAAATGAAAGCATGACCTTTCAGCCATCAGTACACTTCCTCTGGGCTCCAGATCCCAGTTCTAACACTTTTATAGGTTTCCAGCCCCGCAGAGCAAGGAGCACTGCAGAGGTGAAGCAGGTCTGTAGATCACCTGTGAGGTCTACACCAGGGATCCTCAGGCCACAGCTTAGAGACTGCTGCTTTTAAAGAATTGTGATGCAAAAAGGAAGAGAAAGAGGTTATTTTCTGCAGAACTGGGCCCTGGAGCAGAGCCAAGCTCCTATGCTTATGTAATAAGAATAAGCAAACAGCAAAAATCCCGCAGGAAGGGGAGGCCACTAACCCACTGCAGGATCTGAGCCACCAACAGCGCCGACTTCTTCCTCTTTCCTCCATCTGAGGCTTTGGTTTTTGCTGGGTTCCCCTCCCGCTGGGCAGCAGCAGGCTGCCTTCCCAGCAGTGGGAAGCATCATGGTGGCACATGAGCTGTACTGTGCTTCCTTCCATTTGCCTTTCCAGTGGGCCCCCGAACCCAGCAGCTCTCTTTAGCCAGGCTGCAGGCAGGAGTCCGACCTTCTCGACTGTCCCAGTGCCCCCTGAAGACAGAGCGGTGCCCACTGCAGGGCACCAGGGCTGCACAGCTGACAGCAACTGAAGCAAATGTCCCCTTGTACTGGAATACTCTGAGCATCATTTCCAGCAGGTTTTGGCCCAGGTCAGCTAGCCTGACTCCAAAGGCAGGCGTCATTCCCAACCAGGAAGCAGTCCTTGGCAGAGCTGATTTCTTAGTGCAAACGTAGCTGGAGCGTCCTTGCCCCTCTCCTTGCAGGCCTTGGGGGTTGGTTTCTGCACGATGCTTCTGCTGGGGCTCTCAGAGTGCCATGGTGGGTTATTGCCTTTACCCTGCTGAAGAGCAAGGCCAGATGAGTCTGCAGAGGCTCATCCCTCAACTCCGCACACAGCAAAAGCATTTCCCCAGCTCCTTTGGCTACCTTGCCTGCTCATGCCTCTCACCCGTCACCTACTGGGGGATCTGAACAGGCACAAAGAGGATGCCCAGCCCCACAGTCCCTGCAGCCTCTTTGAGTCTGTCACCAGCGCCCCACATCATGCCAAAACCCCGGGAAAGGCCAGGGAGAAAGGTGCAGGTCCTTACCCAAAGTAGCTCGGTGCAGCTCCACCAGAGTTACTGAAGCATTGGCACCTTCATGCTTAGGGGATTTTCTCACCTGGCAGCACAAGCTGAGGGATGTTGATGGTGTCACCCTGCTGCAGGTGGGACAGGACATGGCTCCCAGTTTGCTTCAGCCCCTGGTTTGCTGGGTATCTTGAGACCTCTCCTGACAGGGCCCAGCCTCCAGGGATCTGAGACAGGGTTGAAGTAAGACCAGGGGGTGGGAGGGTGGCTGCTGCCCATGGCAGCCTGTCACCAGTTAGAGATGCCATGCAGAGGCAGGAAGCATTCGTTTGGTGGAAACCACTCCCAGAACCCTGAGCCTACAAGGAAGGGCCAGGAACACTCCCAGGACCTGGACTGGAAAGCTGGAATCAGGCACACGTCAAGGCAAAGATATTACTGCCTCGGACATGAGGAGTTGTTCATTCCTTGTGTTAAGAGCAGGGGTCAAACCCTCCTGGACTGGTAGATCTCAGCTTCAGGAGTGAGGTGGCCACATCTGTTCTTAATTTCTGTTCTGCTGCCTGTAGACATTTTGAGTTTCACCAAGGGATGGGGAAGCCTCAAGCCACAGGGGTGCACCAGAGCCCACACCATCCATGTTGTCACTGCTCCTGCCCTGTTGCCCCCACGCACCAGCACATAACAACACAAGGGCTGGCATGGAGCCCAGCTGGAAAGGGCCAGAAGAGCTTTCTACCTGCTCGGCTTGTGAAGCAGTGGCTGTCACGATCCGTCACTGGCTTGCTGCCCTGAGCCACAGGCTGCAGACTGGCTCCCAACAGCTCCCTCAGATTCCATTTCCCAGTCACACTCTTCCTTTCATTTCCAGAGTTTTCTCTGTGACTATAAATAGCCTTGTGAGGGACTTGGCAGCCCTTGTGGAAGAAGAGGCAATAATCTCTTCCTGAAGGAAGTGGCCAGGACACCTGAAGGATCCTTCTCACCCAGGTGTAAATGATATCAAACAATGTGCCTGGGAGGAAACTGAGGCAGAGAGGGCAGAGGAAGCTGTGAAGAGCAGGGCTCCAGAGCCCTTTGTGGAGGGAATACAGCTGCTGCCATCAGTTAATTAATGCCTGGTGGGGGCCTGCCACTGGGAACCCCACTGCTGGGGATCCATGGTGCTCCTGTCTGAGCACTGCTGAACTCTGGGGCCACAGGCTTGCCACAAAAGCAGGCAGTGTGCTGTGAATGGCCAAGAGTCCTGTTGGGGGTCTACAAGGAGTGCTTTAAGTGGGAGGATTTACTACTTTCCATTTGGCAGCTTGGCACTGGAGATGGCTGCCATCCCCTCCAGCCACCCAGAGGTCTTTGTTGCAGAAAATCTTGTTTTGAAATAGCTGTCCTTGTCCCCCAGGTGAAAGTACCCACTGGGTGGACTGGAGGTCTGCAGGAGGATCTGCAAACAGCATCTCTACCCTTGGCTGGTGTTAGGAGCTGCTGATCCTGCAGCAGCAGGGGTTTTACCCTTCCACAGAACCTCTCCTCCACCCAGGACAGACACAGCTGAGATGACACACTTTTCTCTTGACATTGCCTAATTGGCTTGATTTGTCCATATTAAACATTTACCATCCACAGTTAGCTCCCTCATTAGCTATGACACATCATGTTTAACCACACAGCAATATTGCAGCAATGCCAGGACCAGCAGCAAACACTCAGGAAACTTCCGCACAAGGATAAGGCAGAGACCATGAAAAAATATGGGTCTGAAATCAAACTTAAACAAGCCTGGGAATACTTCTGAGCTGGTAGAAGACCTCAGACAAGTGTGCACATCCCCATGCACAGCCTTCATCCCTGCCTCCTTTATTTACGCACAGCATAATGGCTTGCCTGTGGACCTCAGCACTTGCAAAGAGGAATTAACATGCATTTGGTTGGCAAACCACAGCTTAATTAATTCCCAGCAAAGCTTCTGGGCTTCAGTCTGTGGCTGTGGAAGTTCAAGGTGCTACCCAGGGTTAACCAGACGCCTCTCCTCCACTCCAGGGTGCTCAATCCCACCAGCATAGGGCAAGGTATGGATCTTCCAGGACCGGGGAGAAACCATGTGGGTGGGAAAGGAAAACGATTTCAGAAATGACAGAAAAATCACGATGAGGAGCATGCCGGGGTCCCAGCTACCCCCAGCCCCACACTGGAACAGCCTCAGGCCCGTCACCCCCAGGGCTTTTCCCTGAGGGTTTTCTCAGCCTGCTCTCACAGGGATGGGCGCAATTTCTCCAAAGGCTGTTTTTGAAGGCAATGTTTGCCATCTAGTGGGAAAACAGAGTCTGTGTATCTCACTTGTCTGCAGAAGGATGGGGCTGTGGTTGTTTTGGCAGTAGTTAGGGGCCACACGCCCCCTTGTCCATAGCTGGGCAGCGGCTCCCATCTGGGAGTTCCAGGGAGGAGGGAAATTGGAAGAGGTGGTGCTGGTTTAGCTTCCTGCCGGCAGCTCCTCGGTCATAGACGCCTGCCTGAGTGTGGATCCCTAGCCCAAGCCCTTGGAGAAGTCCCTGGCTGAGCTGCTGCCCAGCGTAAGTGGGGAGCTGAAAGAAGTGCTCTGTAGTAGGGGGAAAAGCACCATGTTCTGGATAAATGTTGCCTTTCAGGTCAGCAAATCCCGTGGGGATTGGTGCCTTCCAGATTGGCATCCTCCCAGGCCTCCCTATTCCAGGTTTGCATCCTCCTGGAGATGAGTGCCCTCCAGGTTGGCATCTCCAGCACTCCACTGGCAATCAGCACCTTCCAAGTCAGCATCCTCTCTGGCATCAGTGCCTTCCAGGTCAGCATATTTCTGGTGATCAGTACTTTGCAGGTTAGCTTTCCCCTGGGAATCAGTGCCTTTAAGACCTGCAGATCATCCTGGGGATCAGTCATCATCCCAGGAGGGGATCCCAGACAGATCTGACACTTTTGGCACCCTACCACCTCCCAGTCCATCAGCACAGAGGTGACTATGCTGGTGCCGATGCCTAGAATTCATGTGGAGCTCAGCTGCTCCCACATCTGGTGGATCTTCCAGTGCAGAACAAAGGCTGGGAGTTGCTTGGCTGTGTTGTGACCCTGCAAAGCCACATGAGACTCCCAGAGGCACATTTAACTCTGGTCCATCATATTCAGGACGCAGAGAAAAGCCTAAACATGTGCAGAGCTCTGTCTGCCCAGTGCTTGCTCCATGCAATCCCAGAAACATGGGGAGCACTGGAGTGCTGGTTCAGAAGTTCCTGCATAGGGCTGGGCCATGCTGTCCATAACCTCTACTTGTTTATTCTGCCCATGCAGACAATGCAGCTGATGTGGCAGTGGATAAAGGGGACCACAAGGTGCAGCTGGTGGGAGGAGAGCAGGTAGAGAGGCTGTTTAGGGAAGCTCCCAAAGTGTGTGCTGCTCTGTTTTAGTCCTTGCAGCTGGAGGAGAAGATGGAGATCCTGCCACGGAGAAGGGAGGAGATTCCTCCTCTGAGCAAGAGACATGGCAGTACCAAGGGGCTGTAGTCCTTGTGTTGCACAGCAGAAATGTGTGCACGGGGAGCACAAAGCATGTGTCCCCTAGTGCCACCACACTCCAGGCCAGGAGCACAAAACACTGGGAACTCTTGCTTGGACAACAGGACTGTTTCCAGTGCTGAAAAAAAAAAAAAAGGCAAAAAGCTAGCAGGAAAATCGTGGGTTGCTGCTGCTGCTTGGAGCACGGAGCAGCCATTTCCCAAGAGCATCGTGAGCAGCAGTGCTTGGGCAGAGCTGTGCCGCTGGCTATTGCCTCCAGCATCTCTGTGGCCACGTGCTTGGCATTTCCCATTTGTGAAAGACCAAAAGCATCCTAGAGGCAGGGATGGGGCCAGCCCCAGCAAGCAAAGAAAGAAACAACCCGTTGCTGGAGGGAGAAGCTAACAGTGCAGCAGCAAGAGATGTCTCAGGTCTTGCTCTTCTCCACATCCGTTTGGGTGTCAGCACATCTGGCCTGGCAGGTGATGTCTCCTCTGTTTCAGGAAAGGTGGGCAAGGAATTTTGAGGCCTGTGGCAGCTAGAAAGGGAGGCAGATGAAGAAGAGGGAGCATGGGGGCTCGCAGGGGTCGCTAATGGGTTTAGAGCTTGGATCTCTAGCAAGTTCCCAGGCAGAGGTATCCACATGCAGGTGAGATGAAAGCCATGGTCAGGGTGAATGCTCAGCTCTGCATTTTTAAAGCATTTGTGTTTGGATTCATTGCATCTCTGGGCATGGTTCCTGCTATTCCCACTCTCTCAGTGTCTGGGCAGCATGAGATGGAAGCAGCTCCTGAGTGGGATGCAATCCCTCTGGAGATGCCCCACATTCTCCCCAGTACTCCCAGGACCTGCACTGGTGACAATTCAGGCTCTGTCTCCTCATGTCAGTTGTGATATCACTTACATGAGGACTGGGTGCATGGGTCACACCCAAGACTTGTTCCCAAACACAGTCCTTGCTCTCTGTGCATGGACCTCTCACCCTTCTGCACAAGTCAGCCCCTACACAGTGAGCATCTCTGATGCTTAGGATGGTAACTGAGTGTCCAAACTACCTATCCATACATTCATCTATGAATCCATCTATCCCTCCCTTCCTCTGAAAACCAATCCATGCATCCATCTATACATCAGCACATCTCCTTCCCTCAATCCCTGCATCCTTCCCTCCCTGCTGAACCCCTGCCTGTGTATGTACCCTTTGCTCTCTACATCACCTCATGACACATACAGATGTATGTTTCATGGCCTATGTCTCCCACATTCTGCTGAAGCTGCTTTTACTTCTTTCCTTGGCTCAGGATTTGGCAGAGAAGGAAGCAGAAGCAGCCATGAGAGGTAAGTTGAGACTGTTTGCTTCACAGTCCTGTGCAACTCGCCTCCTCCCCTGCAAAATGCGGGCTGATCCTGGCAGCGAGGCAGGGAGAGGAGGAGGCTAGTCCTGAGGGCTAGCTCAGAAATTTGGCAGGGTTGGTGGCAGTCAAACAGCCCAGGCAGAGCTGCACAACCACCCACAACCAGTGCCCTGCTGCAAAGGCTTCTGCCAAAGCTATAGATTTCCCAAACAAGCCCCTGCCTGAGACGTGATCTGGCCACCTTGTGCTGGATGGAGACAATGGACATGGACCTTTCTGCATCTCTGTGCTGGGGATCTTGCCCGGTATGTAGCATTGCCTGATGGAAATTTTTTAAACCAAGTATATCCCATGCCATGTTCTCCTGCACTTTTTTCCTGCTGGGCTTGGGCTGGTCCCTGTTCCATGCCAGGAAGCTGGACCCATCCCTGCTCCATGTGGATGCAGTCCATGGGCTGCTTTGACCTGGCACATTCTCAGCATCTGCAGGCCTGGCTTGTAGCAGCTCCCCTGGCGATCTTGGCACAGAATCCACCTTGGGGAGGGTGGGATATGGCAGCAAAGGCAAGTTTGGATGTGCCTCTGCCTACTTGGGGCAGGGTGCGTCCAGGCAGGGCTCCAGCCTGCAGCAGGAAGCCTCTGTTCGCTCAGCCGCTGCGCAAGCCACCAGAGAGCCCAAGCCTTGGAGGAAGTGCCCTGGCCCCACAGTGGGACAGGGAGGTGCCGGCACTGGGACTGGTCTCATGGTCCCTTCCTGTTTTTCTTCTCCACGGCTTGAAGACAAAGTTGATTTTGGCATCTGGATCCCTCTCCTTTATTCCAGATTGCTGCTCACCCTGGCCCTCCCCTTGCATCTTCTCTGGTCCACTGGAAAGCCCTGTTTGCCCATGTCCAGCACCACTGCATCCTCCCCTTGGGCATCTGGGAGTGCAGCACCCAGCACCAGGCATCTTCATTCCCCAAAGCACAGGATTTGTGGCTTCCTTTGGGTCCCCAAGGCCTGTGTGTCACATTGACAGGCTACTGGGGCAGGGAGCTGAGCCATGGGGCATCCCAGCAGGCAGCTGCAGTGCAGGCAGGCAGGACTTTGTGGTGGCATGTAGCCCCCTTGCCTGCTCTTGGTATCTCCAGCTGCCAAACGGGTGGCAGGTCATGACTCCTTACATCAGAGAGGAAAGGGGTCACCCTCCAGGGCTGTGGACAGCAGGATGCAGTGATGAGAACCCAATGTGCCTCTCCTGCCCTCAAACTGCCCTGGTCACCAGAACTGGGTGTCCCCACTGCCAGGGGAAGGCAAGCCCCAGCTGAGGAAGGGGACACAAGGCTTGCCACATGGGGACAACAGATCTACAGGTTCCCTAGCCAGCAGTCACACACTTCTGTTTGGAGCATGCCTGGGCTTTCTGGAGTTTATAAGCAGGCAGAATACAGGGGCCAGAGCTGCTGTCTCACACGCTCTCCCATTTTCTGGCTGCTGTGCTCCTACATCTCGAGCAGGCATCGGCCTCTAAACCAGCACCAGATGCCAGGAAATTACTGAGTTGTTTGCAAACACCGGAGCCACAGCTATGGGAGGTACATCGCCTGTGTCCCACAGCATCCCTGGGCAACCACTGCCTTGTTCCCCTCCACAGTAGCAGAGGAGTGGGATCTGGTGGTGATAACAGGAGGCTTTCAAGTGGTAAAGGCTGCCAATGCCATGCTGGGGACTCAGAAGAGGCAAGGGTGACCATAACAAGACAAGGCTGACTGTGTGACACATCAGAATGTGGGTTGGATGCTGGGGACCAGAGCCCAGCAGGGGATGGCAGTGTGATATACCTGGAGCTCTCAAGCTGTGGGATACCCCTGGGAGAGGGGATGTAGCTGCTGAGCCTGGAGTGTGCTGAGTGTCCCAGTGCTGAGCCTGAGGCAGGATCTGGCTCCTTGCACCTCCCCATCATGATGACCTGCCCTACCTGGCCTGTGGAGAGCCCTGCTCTGGTACAAGGACAGTGCCACGCCAGTAGCATGCTGCAGAGGGCTGACCCCATCTCTCTCATTCACAGTGTCTGTGCTCATGTGGGGCTGGAACCCCACAAAACCAAGCATGGAGACCCCTCACGACCCCACACCCAGTGAGGGCAGCAAGGAGCCTGTGGGCACACAACACATTGCAAAATGCACAGCCTGCCCCAGCTCTCTCCAACCCAGTCCACACAAGGACCCTTTGCAGGTACCCCAGTCCAGGCTCCCTCTGCCTCGTGGGTTCACGGACAGCCCCAGGACCCGCGTGGGTCCCCACCCTGCACTGGCTCTGCTCCCTGTGCTCCACGCGTTGCTGCTGTCTGAATTTCCACCCAGCTCCATCTGGATCTCATTGGGCTGCTGGCACTGAGCACTGGGGTCGGGAGGTGCCAACACATGGAAGCCATTAGAGGGGCCGGGTCGAGGTGCCACATGCAGAGCGAGGGGGGCTGTGCAGAGGGTCCTGTCTCGGCTGTCACGCTGGTGAGGGCAGGGAACATGTCCCACACAGCTGCGTGTCTGCAGCCTCTTCTGGCACTTAGCCTCGGCGTGGGTCTCTCTCAGCCCCTCCAGGCACCTGGAGGAGAGGGCTGAACAGTTTGGGAAGTGCCTGTGCACCTCCTGCAAGGACCATTCCCGAGCTGGCACTCACCCCTCCCTTGGCCCAGCATCATCTGCAAAGGGGTTTTGCCTGGACAGTGCCAATGATAGCATTGGCATATCCCCTTTATTGGCATCGCTGCTCCGTCCAGCCACAGCACGGGGGATTGGGGCAGAGGGAAGGGGCAGGGGGTGTTCTCTTCCGCCTGCTGGCAGCTGGTGGGGGGTGACAGGCAGGGATCAGCATCCCTTGGGCTGGCACTGGTGCCTGGCAGCCCTGGGAGCCTACACCCATGGTCCCCCTCAACACTAGGCAGTGAAGTGGGGCTGGCTCAGTGTCTTATCCCCATTTGTTTAGCAGCGCTCGGAGGTGGAGCTGGCCTGTCACCCTGAGCCTGAAGTGACTCCAGCTGGCTCCTGGTGGGCTCAGGCAGTCCAACGCTCCTGGGAGCAGAGCCTCTCTCCTTAGGATCCATCCTGCAACCCCAGGGTGTTGGGGGCTCCGGCAATGTCCACAGCTGTGGGGTGACCCAGGAGGTGTGGGGTCCTTGGGGGCCAGCAGTGGCATCAAGTCCCACGCGTGGGCAAGCGGACGCAGGGAGCAGGGATCGGCCAGGGCTCACTACAGGATCTGAGCTTCTGCCGAGAGAGAGGACAGGGGGTCAAGGGGGACACTGGGGACACTGACCTGCCCCACACTCCGCACTCCCTGCCCCCCATTCCCCCCATTCCCCACCCTGCACCCCGACTCACTTGGTAGTGCCTTCAAGTGGGTGGCAGCAACCAAAAAGTTGGGTTTGGTCTTGTCCTTGCCATGTTTCCTCACCCGGAGCCTGAGGATGAGAGCAGTGGTGGCTGTAGACCCCAAGCAGTCCCCCTGAGCATTGGGACTGCCCACATTCCCAGTGATCCTGCTCTGTGTTTCCATCCAGCTGCGCCCAGCTCAGTTTAACCTCTCCAGCAGGTCAGCTCCAGGGCTACAGCAGGAACAGGTCACAAGATAGAATAGGATTGGGATGGGAACAGGGACTGACAGCAGAGCAGGAGCATGGCATGGAGATTCCATGGCAGGATGAGAGGGGACCCAGGGACAAGATTTCCAGGGAGCAAAGGCACACGGAGGGGTGTCTCTGCTGACTCTGGAGCATGAGAACCCCCAGCAGGAGCCTTTGGGCAGATACTAAAAGCAACTGCATCTTGAGGGGATTCAGAGAAAGGTCCCTTGGATCCGGGCTCACTGGAAAGAGCCCAGGCCAGGCTGGGCAGTACTGGGTGTGCTGCGAAGAGGCCCTGGTGTGGCACAGGGGCAAGGGGAGCATAAAACACCCTATAGGGCATCAAGTGTGTTTTGGCAGGGACCCCAGAGCAGGGCTGGGGGATCACAGGGCAGTCCATGCTGGGGGATCAGGACGGAATGGAGACAGCAATCATACAGCTCCTCCTTCTCAAAACCCAGCCTACCAGATGAGGATGGTGATGACAAGAACAGCAGCCAGGACGAAGAAGGCAAAGATCCCAAGGGACACCAGGACGGCCATCTTCTCCAAGGGGTCACTGTGATCTGGGACAGAGAGACTCTCACAGCCGAGGGATGCCACAGTCCCCAGCACCCAGGGGATTCTATGGCACGCTCCTGGACACTCCAGCAGCCCAGCCACACACGGGCATGGGGCAAGAGACCCTTCCCATTGCTCTAAGCCACACACATGGCACTCCTGCCCACCACCCCCAGCTCTACTCACTGATGGGCTCAGGGTTGGGAGCCTGGGAGGGCTCCTCAGCCAGGCTGTCCAGTCTGACATCTGTAGTGGTTTCTTCACTTGCTGTGGAGGCCAGGTCTAGAAGAACAGAAGAGATGGAAACACTCACCAGAAGCATAGGCAGCACCCCAGGGACCCACAGGGAAGAGCAAGGAAGGTATCCTTGTGCCCCAGAGATCCCACGAGCCCAAGGGTGTCACCAAGGTGCTAACAGTGCTCTGGAAGCTCCTCTCTGTCCCAAGCCTGTGGGGGAAAATCCCCAAATGGCATCAGCACAGCTGGAGACTGACATGGGCTGGGAGAGGTTTTGTCCTCCTGCAGCTCTGCCTCCCAGCCTTAAGTGGCCTGGGAGTTGAGACTCGCTCTGGTTGATATTTGGGGAAGGGACCGAGGAGGGGCAGTTCAGGGTGCTGGAGGGACTTTGGGGAGGGATGGCACAACGTGGTAGGCTGCTGGGGGCTGCAGCCTGTCCCTCTCTCACCTCTGACTGGTGTTGCCCGGGCCTCGGCACTCCACTCGCTCCAATTCCCCGCATCTAGGAAATCCTTGGCACTGACTTGGACCACGTGCTCCAGCCCAGCGAAGGCATCCGTGATAACCTCGGACAGATTCACCGTCTCTACCTGTGCCAGGCAGAGGGGAGCTGTGGGGCAGGCAGGGGCACCCCTCACTACCCTCCCTGGCCCCATGCACAACCCACTGCTGTGCTGGCCCTGCCTTTCCTTGCACACTTACCACGGACCAGGAACGGTGGATGATGGGTCGGTACTGGAGCCGAAACCTTAGCTGGAAGTGGGGTTCCTTGGGCCAGGAGGAAGGGTACTTCCAGCTCACGTGGAGCCGCCGTGGGGCCAGGGGGATGGGCTCCACCACCAAACCCTCCGGAGGGTCCGGCTTAACTGTGTGGGAGAGGACAGGAAGCCCTTGTCACCCCGCACTGCCATGCACAGGGGTGTAGGGCTCCCCACAGGTGACTGCCCAGCGATGGACAAACAGTGGGACACACAGATGGGCGGACAGGGACTCACTGATGGCCTGCATGGTGACATCAAGGAGGCGGTAGTTGAAGCCCAAGGGGTTCACCTCGGTGATGTTCAGGCGGTAGGAGCTCCAGAACTCTGACCTGTGGACGGTGCAGGTGCCGGGGCGGGACGGATCCTGCAGGCACAGCCCCATGTGCCCGTTCCTGTTCCTGCAGACAGGGAGGCAGGGTGGTGACGCGTCCTACCCGCCCACCATGGACAGTTTCCAAATGCTGCCAAGAAGGAGCCACAGGAGACCCCCACGCCAAGACCCTGGTGGGGGAGGCAGCCCCTCTGGCTCAGCTGCACTCACCCTCCCAGAGTCTGGCATGTCCCTCTGAGCATGACAGAAGGGACCCCCATCCCAGCTCCACACTCCCCTGGGAGGGTCCCTCCCTGAGGAAAACCCTTGTCCCAGACTCCCAGGCTTAGGTAGCTGGCTCCCTGATGGGGACTCTGAGCTCTTGCTTTGGGGTCCCTGCTGAAGACAGCAGCAGAGCCTCTGGGATGGGGGCCAGTCCCTGGGGAGCAGGAGCAGGGTGGGAGTCAGTCCTACCTCCGCTTTTCTTCGCCTGTAAGTGATTTCTTCCTGCCATGGAGACAGATGGGAAAGCAGATGATTAGGATGAGGGGGCAGCACAAAGTGAACCCCACCATGACCCAGAAGAGGGACAGGGCTCCACACTGCAAAGCAGCCCCCCACTCCCACGCTGACATACACATGTGACAGCATGGGGGACAGAGCTAAAACCATGTCCAGCTCTTCTAGAGAACAGTCTGGCAGCAGGAGCTGGGGGTCCCAGGGAAAAGAAATGGGACCCCCTTCCCTACCTGGGGTTTCACCACACAACAGCAAAGACATGGAGACGCTAATAAAAGCAACTCCCCTGTGCCTGGCTTCACCCTCCCCTTACAGCCCCCCAAATCCCTTGCTTCCACTCCCCCTCCCTGTGGACCCCCTGATACTCCACTCAGCCCCCTCCCCACCAAGCCCTCAGCTCCTGCAGCTTTCAGCAGGGCTGTGCTTTATGAGCTCCGTTGGACTTCAAAGCCGCCCGCTAATTTGGCTTGCAGGGATAATTAGAAGCAGCAATGCTGTCAGGGCTCCTTTCATCCCAAAGCATGCCAGAGCGCGGAGGCTTGCAGATGACCTGCTTCTCTTTTATTGCCCCTCTGGTGCTGGCAGAGCTGTCAGCAGGGAGGGAGCCTGCCTGTGCCAGCCCTGCAGTACTGCTGAGACCCCCACTGAGAGCAAGCAAATGCATGGTGCTCTGTTCACCCCAAAAAGGACCTGCTTTGGGGTGCAGCATGGTCCTTGGGGAAGAGGGGAACCCAGGACGTGTGTGGGATGGCCAGATGGATTTGGTGGTTATCCTTGGCTGTGACTCAGAGCTCACACCATTAACTCCCCCAGTCCATGCCCTGTGGGGATACTTCACCTGTATGTGGTGATGTATCTGGTTGGGAGGAAGGTCTCCACACTGGAGGTCCAGGAGCAAGAGAAATTCTCATAGTCAGACGCTCTGCAGGACACAAAGGGGACTCCAGGCAGGTCTGGGGTCCAGGAGAAGCAGCAGTCAGCGAGGAATCCCCCACCCTGCAGCCCGTCCAGGACACAGGGATGCCTGTGTCAACACAAAGCCCCCTTTTGGCAAGCCCCTGGCAGGGGTGCACGCACCACCCTCCCCCTGCAACAGCCCATGCTACGTACGCCCCAGACGCAGGGACACGGTGTGCAGGAGGCCGCCGTCCTCGCCATGGCAGCTGTATGTTCCCACGGAGGCCAAGCTGGCACTTGGCAGCACCAGGGATCCCTGATGGACAGCTGAGCCCTCTGGCAGCACCGTGGCACCTGCTCGTCTCCATTGCACCGGCGAGCTGAGGAGCAGACACCAGGCAGGCTGCGTTAGGGGACACGGATGGCAGGTCACCCCAGGCCCGCCCTGTAAACCAACCCATTGGATAAATCCCTAGGTGTGCATGGAAAAGACTTACCCGGCACGGACACCAGGGCATGACAGGGTCACGTCTGTCCCCAGCTGTCCATACTGCACGCCTGGAGGGACACACATCCCCAGATGGGTGTTAGCACTCTGTGCCACCCCACGCCAGGGCTGGGGGCGCAGGTGGGGAGCTCCTGGGGCTGTACCCCACAGTGGGCACTGGCTACGGGGTCTTGCTTCACACAGATACCACCATGGGGGTCTAGTAAGGACTGGTCCCAGTTGGGGCTGGGCAATGAGCAGGTACAGGGGAGCACTGGCCACAGGTTGGCCGTCACTGTAGCATGTAGGGCTGTGTTCCATGTAGCCCTGGTAGGTCTGTTCCTGTCTGGGGGGAATGGGGTGCCCTCAGGGTCCTCATGCCTGGGACATGGTGGGGGTGCTGTATGGGGGGCTTGGTGGGGGTCTCACCTTCCTCTCCCCAGTCTTCAGGGATGGCAAAAGAGGCTGATGCCAGGGCTGCTGCGAGGAACACCATCACCCTGCCCAGGCCTGGGATGGAACTGCGCATCTGGAGGAGGCAGAGAAGAGGAGGAGAGGGTGTTATTCCCTTCAGTGGGGCAGCTGGCATGGTCCACAGCCCACAGCATTCCTGCAGGGCCATGGATTCTGCATCTCACTCTCATTTCATCCCATCCTGCTGGGGACAGAACAGGGACTGAATCCCGGGACCCCAGCTGGGACATCTGGCAGTGTCTGTGCCACTGTCACAGCTGGTTCCTGGCTGCTGAGCAGTCCCCACGCCTGGAGCAGGGACGCAGAGGGCAAACACTGACCAGGAGCTCGGGGCTGTGTGGGTTGGCGGGATTAAGGGTTCTTTGCCATCGCAATCCTGTGCTGGGAGTCTTGGCTGGCTCCCAGCCCCAGGGTGGTCCAGAGACCTGTGCATGTGCAGCTGGGGTGGGAAGGGCCCAAGTAGAAATTCTGGCCTGTATTTATGTGGCAGGTGACAGCAATCTGATCTAAACAGGCTCACACAACAGGGAGAGCAGGGCTGTGATAGCTCAGGTTGTACCAAGTCTCACATCACTGCCCAGGCCTGCATCCACTGTAAGGCTGGTCCATGTAGGTCTCCATTTGTGGGAAAATGGCCCCAAAATCCCTTTCTTCCACTCAGAGATCACCAGTAGGTCTGGGGTGAGAGCGGCAGGGGATGCAGAGTGAGGGATGTGCACCCAGCTCTTCATAGGTCAACCCCTGCCGCAGACTGGAGTCTCCCTGCCAGCATGATCCCTTCCATCCCAAGCTACACCACTGTGCCCACATCAGCCAGTGTCACCCTGGCCAACACAGCCAGCAGTGCTGTGACGCTATCCACCCCAGCCAGCACCCTTTCTGTGCCAGCCAGCACTACCCTAAAGCATCTGGACCCTCCTGCAGAGTCCTGCATCAGCAGGACATATCAGCCAGTGTCACCCTGTCCATTCCAGCCCCATCACCCTGTCTGTGCCAGCCAACATCACCCCAGGGCATCCATCCCAGCCAGCATCACGCTATCCCTACCAGCAGTGCCACACCGTCTCTGTCAGTCAGAAATGAATAATTTCTCCCTAGAAGACCTCCCTGCCCACCCCTCATGAATGGACAGGCTTGTTTATTTACACCCACACCACTGGGCTGCATGCTCCCAGCTGCATGCAGGGGCTGAGGGCACATAAGGCAGTGAGCTCCCTGCCAGCCCCAAGTGCAGGCATAAATCTGTAGGCATAAATCTGTGTCCCCCTGGGTTCAACAGTTGAGAGACTGGAGGGAGGGATGCTCCAGCCCAGCAAAGCACCCCAGAGCAGCAGCTGGTTCCCCTCCTGTGGTCGACAGCCCATGGCCACAGACCAAACCGCCTGGCGAAGGGAACAAGAGCTACAAGGCAGTCTGCTGCAGGGGGGAAGGCATGCGGCACCCCACATCAACCCCACTCTGAACATGCCAGGCAGCCTCAAACACAAGCCCCAAACGTAAATAATTTCATGAGACTGTCATAAGCTTTTCCTACCAAACCACCCCAGAAATGTTCCCAAGAAATATCAGTTAAAAGGTCTCTGCCAAAACTATGCTGGTAAGTAACTGGGAACATTTGGCCTGAAAGTAAAATATTTTGGTGATGGAAAAAAAAAAAAAAGAAGACAAAAATGAGTGTATTTTGTCTTAAAAGCAGCAACCAAAAATAACTCCAAAAACCACGTGGGCCAGAGTGAAGGAATAGTTCTGGGAGGGGGGGTCAAGGGGAGTGGGTGTATGTGTGTGTGTCAGGAAGAAGGGAGAGCGTGTTAATATACAGAGAGAAAAAATAGCTTTAAAATAAAATAATTTATTCTCCTGACCACCCCGGCTTTTCATTCAAACACTGCAGAGGGTATCCAACATGTCTCCATAATGACCCCAGTGGTTAAATCTAGTTAGGGACCACTCACCTAGACCTTAACCCTCATGGTCCCTAACTAACCCTAAGCCTAACCCTAACACCGCTCATCCTGGTGGCCAGTCCACATCCTCCACCCTTCATAACCCTTTGTCCTAGGGTCCTCCCAGAGCTTCCCACCCTCATCCCAGCACCCCGTGAGCTCCCCTGCCTCAGAGGGCCGCCGCTGCCAGCACAGAGTGGGAAGGTGGCACCGAGCCCCTACAGACACACACTGACTCAGTAAATGACCCACATGAGCACTGCCAAAACCTATCCCTGACAGAGCAGAGAGAAGCAGCAGGGCAAGCCCTTCCTTGCCTGCCCAAAAGCCACAAACAACAGGGGAAAGAGCCACAGAGCCGGAGAAGACCCAGAGCCCTCGTCGGCCCCAGGTGCAGAAGCAGGGCAGGGGGCCAGATGCTGCAAGACAGCCTGCCCAGAAAGGATCCCCTTATTTACTGCCACCAACCTCCCTGGCCAAGGGAAAAACAGGCGTGCAAATGAACACAAGTGTGTGAGTGGCCAGGCCCACCTTCCTTGGTGGCTCCACGCCCCCACAGATGGGCACACAGGCAGAGAAAACATCCCTTGATGCTTGCACCAGCAGTGACACATTCTAGGGACACAGAGTCCCGGCACAGTGGTCCTGGAGCCAAGCTGGGACAGAGGGAACAATCAGAGCTTTTCTTCTTCCCTTCATGCTAATCCCGGCCAGAGAGACGCCTGCCACCAGCCCGGGGCTGGGTGACATCCTGATGCCAGGGCCAGGGTAGAGGGACCCAGCTCAGCCTGGGGGCGTGGTTTGGTCTCAGCAGGAAAGGCAGCAGTGCCAGACCCTGCTCCCTCAGCACGGGATGCTCTTGTCACTGGCATGGCCAGGGTCACCAGGCAGCCTGTGGCACCCAGGGATGTGAGCTGGAAATGCAAGGAGTCACTCTCCATCCCTCCCCGATCCTGCTGTTCTGCTGGGCACCACTCGAGCTCATGCAAAAGTTTTTGGGCAGTGGCGGGGAGAAATCCTGACATAAGCCCCTTCCTGCATGCAAACTGAAGTGCTGTAAGCCAAAACTTCCCTCAAAACTACAGCCATGTGCACTGGCACCAATGTCCACGTCGAGTGTGACAGTCCCCTCGGCACAGCTGCTCTGTGCCATGCTCTGCCGTGGCCTGGCAAAGCCCAGCACAGATTCCTGGGGGAAGCCAACTTTCCACTGTGCTCGGTGCTTTGAAAGACATTGGGTTTTGTTTTCTAAGTGTTTTTTTGTTTTGCTTCATTTGAAGTTGCTCTTCAAAGCAAATGGGCCGCACACAGAGCTGGGATGGTGGGGACAGGGACAGAAGCAGATGACACTGTGCCTCAGGGCTGCAGATGGCAGCGTGGAGACATGGGATGCTCCCCACGGAGCACAGAAAGCTGGGGTGCCTCCTAACCTCTTCCCAGGCTGGTCAGGGGCAGCATTGCTGCAACAGAGATATGGCAAATAACCCAAGAGCACTTGGCAGCTCTGCCTGCCCTGTGCCGGGCCCTGATGGAGTCACCCACCTGCAAAAAGCAATGGGCAAAGGCCCAAAGCTGGCTCTTATGCCCCAGAGAAGGCATCGCTCTGTCCTCCTCCTGCTCCTGAGCTGGGGGAGCATCCCCGGCCCTGTGCTACCAACCCTCCTCTCTGCCAGTGACTGCTGTAGGAAACGTCCTACGGTGAAATGCAGCATTTCAAAGCAGTAGGAATTCCTCTCTCCTTATTTCCCTGCGGGGTTGGGAGCAGTGCCTCGCTAATCCCTCTGCTCCTGGCAGGCTTGCAGAAGCACCATGCCCCGCTCTGAGGAGCCGTGGCATGGTCTGAGTACATCCCTGTGGCCACCCATCTGCCCAGGGACCTGGAATTTCCCCATCCCTGCAGCACTGGGATGACTTCCATCATCGCTGAACGAACGCGTGCCTGTGAGGTAGGGGAGCATCAACTCCACTGCTGGATGGTCCCCTGCAACAGCCACCCGCCCCCTGAATGCTGCTGGCACCCTCCCTGGGTGCCTAGAGAAAGCCCAGCAGTGGGTGCTGGAAGGAAGCATCTCCCTCACCACCTCCAGGGCCACCAGGGCTGTGCACCATCTCCAGGGCTACCAGCAGCACCTGAGGCAATACCTTGCCCACCTGGGGCACTGCGGGTGTGATGCTCTGTGCACTCCCCCTCTGGTGCCTTGGGGACCTCAGAAAGGGCTTTTTTCCTCTGCACCACTTTGGTGGGGTGCATGGGCCCCCATGCCTGCTGTGGTGGGGGTACCATGCTATGCTGGGCTGTGCCAGAACACACACATGCACAGCTGCAGCCAGTGTAACCCCAGCACACTGGAATTACCCCAGTTAAACCAGTAAAACCAGCTGGAGTCTTTCCCAGTGCAGTCCAATAAGCCTGGTGCACAGTCTGAACATAGGACTAAACCCACGATAGTTCCGAAGCGGGGCTTAATTCAGGGCAACGCAAATATGGGATTATACCCCACTCAGCCCAGGAGAATTAAATCCCACTCAGCCCCGAAGGAGAATTAAATCCAGTGCAGTCTAAATGTGTGGTTAAACTCAGCCCAGCCCAGGAGTGGGGCTAAACCCAGCTCAGCCAGAATGTGAGGCTGGACCTAGCACAGGTCAGACATGTGGTTATGCCATCCTAATGTGGGGTTAAGCTTGGCACAGCTCAGGAGTGGGGTTAACCCGCAGCTCAATTCAAACACAGGGTTAACCTCAGCATAGCCCAGTCACGGGGTTACACAGTTCAAATGTGGGGCTAAGCCAAATGCAACCCGGGAGTGGGGTTAACCCCAGCTCAGCCCAAACACAGGGATAACCCCAGCGTTGCCCAGGGAACCAGTTATCTTCACAGCCAGATACAATGCACATCTCCACCCAAATTACACCAACCCCCTCCAACATCCACTGGTGACACTCAGCTGACCACAGCCCCACCAGTGTCCAAATCCAAGGCCAAACCCCTCCATAACCTGAGGGTCACCTCTCCCCTCTGTGGAGCCAGCAGCTGCCAGCAGTTCCTGGTGCTGGGGGGCCCCTACACGCCTCAGCATGCCAGCAGCACCATGGAGGTCAGGCTCTGCTCTTACCCCAGCCGGGAAACTCCCACCCCAACGCCCTGATTTCCGCTCTCCTCTGCTCCATCCTGCGGGAAGAAGTCTCTGGCTCCTGGTTGTAACTGGAGGCATCGGCAAGGGCCAAAACAGCGAGGGCTCTGTTAGCAGCCAGCAGCCCTGACACTGTGCCAGCTGGCAGCACTGCATTCCGAGGGGGGAGAGAAGGGGCGCCCCCCTCTCCATCCCCATCCCCACACTCCTCTCTCCGAAGCCACGTGCCAGAGACATTCCTAAAAATAATCTCCCGGCTGTAAAGAAACCTAGCAGTGCTGTAGCTGTACTGCTGGTGGGTTTCTTTACAGCTTGGAGATTATTTTTAGGGTGGAGGCATGGAAGTCAGTGGGAGGGGGTGCTGCATCCCACTGTCCTTGGCATATGGTTACAGGACAGGGATGGGTACAGTGCTGGATCTGGGGACACGGGTGGGACCTGCCAGCAGAGAGCTGGGCCACCCTGTGATTACAGCAGGGTGGGAAAGGCTTTTCCTGTCCCAGGAACATTTTGGGATTTGGGACATTTTTCTGCTCCTGGGCTCAGCCCAGCCTGGCAGAGAATTCAGAGAAGAAGCAGCTCCCAGTACAGCGGAGCAGGCGGGTACCAGCCTGCAGCCTGCCCCCAGGACCATCTGCATCTCCAGAACAAAGTTCCCCCATAAGCTGGCCCTGGAGCTGACACAAGGGCGCATGCATCCATAAATGTAGGGGACAGACATACGTGCACATACCTGTGAATGCCCCTGGCACACCCAGCTCCTTCTGATGCTCCTGGTGAGCTCCAGCCTGGGACTGGGAACTCTGGTCAGGAGCGGGGCCCCACAGCATCCCCCATACGCGATGCTCCCCCTTCCCTCCCCCTGCTCCAAAGCTGGCCAGAGCCCAGGAGCCATCAGGCTCAGCTCCATCCCTGAGGCACGAAGGCACACGGGTCAGCCAAAACGCAGCAGGGCCAAAATAAACAGCTCACCTTACACAAATGCTCCCCCAGCTAGCAATTTGCTGTCAGTCCTTGTGCAAAACAAAATCCCTTTTGGGCAAGAGAGGGATTTCAGGAGTCATTAAGGACCACCTGGGCAGCCAAATAAAGCCACCACCAAAGGGTGGCCCATTAACTTTTTGTACACCACCAGCAGAGTTCTTGTGGGAGCGGGGCAGGAGGATGGAAATCGCAGAGCCCCGACAACACAGTGTGATGCGGGGATAATGGTGCCAGTCTCCTTCACCTGGTGGGATAACCATGACCAGCCTTCTCCAAGCTTGGAGCCAACCCTACCTGCTTTCACAGGATCACTGAATAATCAAGGTTGGAACAGACCTCTAAGATCATTGAATTTGTTACATGGAGGTGGCTCAGGGGAGGCAGCAGGGTGCGAGGCACATGGTGGGAACAGAGGCTGGGAACACACCTCACTAGGAGCAGCATGCGTGCCCCCACACCACACTTCTTGTCAATCAGATAGCAGTCCCCAAGCCAAAAGGAGTTGGAAACATGGCAAACAGTAGAAAGACAGGGAAAACCTGGGGGCTGTAGTACAAGGCCAGGGAATGGGGGCTGAGCCCTGCCTAAGTTGAGAAGGTTGGAAAAACACCGTCCGGCTCATTTTTTGCTAGGGGAAAAAAACCCAGCCAAGTTCTGAAAGATTAAGTGCGATCGTATCCAAGAGGGGGAAAGCAGGGCCATGCAATGAGTGTGCTGACACATCTCCTTCCCCAGTGCTGGAGAGAAGCCTCAGCCCCACTCAGGGCCAGCTCTGTTTACAGGCTCCTATTGTCTCTGTTTTTTCATTTGGATTCCCCCCCTCCAATGTTATAGTTCAGAGTAAACAAAAGCAAGCAGCCTCTCACTCCAAACATTTCAGCCATCCCAAACTTTCTCTGGAGGGGGGCTGCCCGTGGAATTTTCCTCATCCAAAAGAATTTCGAAATGTTCCCGTTGCAGCCTGCTCTGACTGGAGGCCAAGACAGCTCCGAAATTCTTCATGAAATGCTTGAGTTGCCCTGTGCACTGCCACAGCCCCGGCTGTGCCTCTAAGTCCCCCCCTATGCACAGGGATATCCTCTGGCTTGGCCAGACGGGCACAGAGGCACATCCCAGCCTCCGTAATTCCCCACAGCTCATCCCATTCACCTGAAGTGAGACAGCAGGCCTTGGTGAGGCTGGATCCTACCCTTTCATATTTTAAGCTGGCACTTCAGTTCTTATGCCCCAAGTCAGCAGTGCTGCTGCAAAGTACTTGGGTGCACTGCAGGGTATGTGTGGCAATGCAGCCCAAGAGAACACAGTATTTCCCTTTGAAGGCAGCACCCCCATAGCACCAGGCAGAGGGGAGAGGGCGCAGGGGGTGCCAGAACTCCTCCTGGGAGTGGTCAGTGGCACCTCGAGCACCAGGAGCATGGTTTGCAGCGGTGATGCCTCCTCGGTGCTGCCGGGTCACCACATGGGCAGGCGGATGAGGAAGGGATGGTGTACTGCACACATCCCCGAGGATGGAGTGGGGGCACAGCACTGTGCCCTGCATACCCCTGGGAGATGGGGTGTGGAAAGGAGGACGAAAGGTGACTCCAGGATGAGCCAAGTGGTGGGTGCCACCTAAGTGTGCTGCTGCTCCCTGGCCCACATCATGCTGTCAGGGTATGCACCCTGGTCCATTCTGTGAGGTGGGACCCCAGCGTGGTCAAGCAGAGATCCCCAACAGCTCTCTTGGCTCTGGCTAAGTACAGATACGAGGTGAAACCCATGAGACCCTGGCATCAGGGTGGCAGCACTGCGCAGCCTGCTGGTAATGGGGGCATCGGAAGCTGACCCTGAAACAACTGGAAGGGCAAGAGACCAGCTAAAAAGCCCCACAAAAAAAGCCAACAGTTGCAGGAAGAAGCACCTAAAGCTCAGACCAGCGTGGATTTGGATGTCACTACAAGCCACTGGAGTGGGCTGGCATGCTGAAGTCCCTTATCTGCTTTCCAGAACAGTCTCTGAATGGGTGTCACCGGGTAGGTGGTCCTGCAGCCCAAAACACACCCCCAACACGCTGGAGAACCCCCACATCCTCCCTCTCTGGGCACATGCAGATTTTGGGGACTGCAACCTCTTGATGAACATGCTGTCACCTCAGGAAGGCAAAGCATTGCTGGTACCTGCTGCACCTCCCACCCACAGCATCCCACCCTGGATGGGCACCGAGCCCCGTGCCACCACAGCAGCACTGGCAGGGGGGAGATACCTCAGCTCCACGCCGGGCTGGAATCTTGCTGTGGGACGGGGCTCTGCCGGGTGCCCCTGCTGCCTCTGCACCATCTCCCTGCGCCGCCTTGCTGGGTTCTCCTCCTCCACGGAGGTTGCTCAGTGGTTTGGCGTGGGAGAGGTCCTACCCCCCCACCCCCAGCAGCCCCCTCCCCTATAAAGGGGCCAGGCAGCGGCTGTGTGGGGAGCAGAGCCCCTGGCACAGCAGATGGGGTCTGTAAAGTGAGGCTCCCCCAGGTGTGTTTGCCTTGGCCGGGGCTCAAGCCCGTCCAATTAGAGCCATAGAAAACATATCTTACAAAAAAACGAGGGGGGAAAAATAATCCTCTCCCCTGAGCTGGGGCCCAGGGTTTGGCCGGGGTTTCTCGGCAGGCCAGGCGCAGGCGATACAGGCTCTGCTGGCAGCAGCCCGGGGAGGGCGGGATGTTTGTGGATATTAAAATGCACTCATAAAGTAGAATAAAAGGGCAGCCTTGTTTCAGAACGAGTCTCCGAGGCTTTCCCCTCTCCCGTCATGCTCGGCACCTGGCCGGCAGCATGAGCAGCTCCCCCTTCCCACAGCCCCCCCAGTCACCCCCAGCTCGCCCAAGGGCTGAGGTGCTGTCAGCGGGACCCCAGCCCTCATGGCGTGAAGCTCAACATCTACAGGAGGGAGCAGATTTGGGAGGACCCCCCTCTACAGCTACCCATATTGGGTCACATTACAGCTGTGCTTCTGTAAAACCCACCCTTGCATGTCCCTTCTGCGACGCCCCTGCAGCTCCCTGCTTTCCCTGGTCCACTGTCCTGCCTGCATGGAGCCAAGGTTGCCTGGCCCCAGCTGCTTGGCAGCAGCCACATGGCAGCACCACTGGTACTCCACTGCTTGGCCTCTCCCTGCCTCCCTGCTGGAAGTAAAATAAGCTGGATGGTCTTTTGGTCAAGGCTTAAAATTATTCACAGGTACCCAACACCCAGTGCCCACTCAGAATACAGCGTGCCATCGTCCCATGGAGCTCCCCACTTTCCAAGGGACCCCATAAATCTCTGGAGAAGCCCTCTCCTTGGGATATCTCCCCAAATTCATCCCTGAAGCAGGATGCTGCCTCTCCACAGCATCGCCTCTGCCTCCATGCTGCCATGTCCAGCCCTGGAAAGTCACAGCAGGAGGCTGGGAAGCAGTTGCAGGCACCAGCCCAGCAAAGGTGGCCCCATCCTGGCCCACCTGCTCAGCTGGAGATGCCCAGCACACATCTGGCTTCACCACTGCTTTCTGCTCCCCTTCCCAACTTGTAAAGGAAAGGACTGTGGGCTGTGAGCCCAGATGCCCCCCCCGCCATCCATCCCTCCCCCCATCCCTCTCCCTTTCCCCTGTACAGGCTTTCCAAGCCCCCGTGCCCCTGCCCCACAGGGACCCGAGGCAAATCCCATCCCCAGCCACGGCCCAAATGACTAACGCCCCGGCAAGCGAACCGGGTGCCGCCGGGGCGAGCAGGGCCTGTCCCTTGGCCGCGCTCCCTCCCCGCAGTGGTGAAATCACGTCTGGAGAAAGCCCGGGGAGTGAGGCGCCGGGGGCCCCCCCGCTGCTTCCCAGCGAGGATGCTGCTCCCCGCCTGCTGGCCGGCCACCCCCACTCTGCAAACCCCACATCCCAGCAAAGGGGTGCTCCAGGCATGCAGCCTGCAGCACAGCCTCCTACCTCATCTCCTCCTCCTCTCTTCGGATCCCATAGCAGCATCCCAGCTGTGGAAGTGGCTGTGAGATGCGGAAACGCAGCAGCTAGCCCCAGATGCTCGTAAAAGCGCTGCCGGGGAGTGGGCAGGAACCTCTAATCTCCCTCTAACTTCTGTAGACCCGCCAGAGGCTGGGGGGCAATCGGGAGTGGAGGGGGTACCGCTCTTGCTGACACGCCAACCCCCCCACGGCACGGCAGAGCAAGCTGGCTCATGGAAGGAGCTGGGCAGCAGCAGAGGGGACAGTGAGGGACGGGCCATCAGCACAGGGCCTCGACCTGGCAGGCGGCACGTGCCGGCTGCGACGGGGGGTGACTAATGCGGAATGGGAGCGTGGCTCCGCGCTAGGCTTAAATTATCTGCCTTCCTCCGCAGCCCGTGTTCTCCTCCGCCTGAACCGCCACAGGGACCCCGGGAATGTCGTCCATCCCCCCCTGGCCGGGGCTGCTGGCATGGAGCGAGCAGGGCTGCGGCGGGGAGCTGGCTGGGAGCACGCCGAGGCTGCAGCTGGGGGCTATAAAAAGCACGGCTGTGGTATGCAGCGAGGCACTGAGAGGGGAATAAAATAAAATCAGGTGGTGGATGAGTCGGGTGCTTGCTTCTGCACCAGGTCTGGCGACCGTGCTGCTCCCCATCATCCCTTCCCTGCTCCCTGCCCGGCTGACAGCCCGGTGAGGCTGGGGTAGAGCGGAGAGCCGGGATTTGGCAAAAGGGGGAGGACGCAGGGCTGGGTTGGCAGGGAGTGGAGAGGGTCAAGGCTGGGGAAACAATCGCTGGCTCTGGTACACGGGCTCCTGCCAGGGATGGAAGCATTGCAGCCACCCCTTGCCCAGCTCGGAGACGCCAGACCGGGCACTCAGTCTTCTGGCAGCTCGTACCGGAGGATTAACCGTGCGCTGATTGACGGCCAGAGCTGCCTTTGCCAGGAGGAAGCCCCACCATCCGCCAGCACCCGGACCCTGCTGGGGACCTCATCCAGAGGGGACAGTAACACCGCAAGCTGGGGACAGAGAGGGCTCCCCTTGGGCCGGCAGGAGCTCCCTGCTCAGGGACGTGCCGTGTTTGCACAAGTCTGAGCACGGGAAGGTCAGATTAATTTTAAACTTGAATAAACAAGGAGAGAAGGCAATGCCAGAGCTCGCCCTTCCCAGTAGGGATGCCCAGCAGCAGAACATAGCACCCGCAGCACAGCTCTGCCCTGCCCAGGGGTTCACATCCCCCTAAGAGAGCTGGAACAGACCCACACCCGGGGGCCTCCGTTTTCCACAAGGAGCTCCCAGCTGAGTCAGTGCTGGCAGCAGGGAGAGCAGCTCCTGCTTGATTTTGCAAGATTCCTCTGGTCTCCACGGGGAAGTACCCACCCTGGGACCCCCATCCCACTGGGAACAGCACCAGGGCTCGCCTATTCCCTGGCCACAATGCACAATGCGGTCTTGGGAATGAACAAGAAGGAGAAAAGAAAATAGTAAAATTGTTTGTAGGTCAAGAGGAAAATGGAAAAAAATAAAGTTTGTGTTTTTCATGCCAAAAGGAAAATGAAAACCAAAACATTTTGTTCTAAATGATAGGCCTTGTTTAGTTTTCAGTGGTTTTACTTTTTAAAAAAGGTTTGAGTTAAATCGAGCTAAATTTGTCTTCCAAACATTACCTTGGGGCAGGGAATAAAATAAATTGGAAAAAAAAAAAAAAGGATGAATCAAAACATCTCATTTGGAAAATGTCAAGAGCAAAACGCCACGGCTTTTCCAGCCTGGGAGAACCGCAGCCGGGCGCTGAACCCAGCCTCAGTTCACAACTTGCGACGGCCCCCCTGAAGCAACTTTTTTTCCCGGAAAATAAAGCAACTGCTGCGCCAACTGATGGCTGGCATGGCTTGTGCCCTGGTGCCTGGTTCCCATCAGGGATTGTCCCCACTGCCCATTCCGGTCCCCAGGACGTTCTGGAGCATGGAGAGACCCTGTTACAATGAGCAGCCATGCGCATGAGCCGAATAGGAACTGAGCTGCTCTCCAAAACTCCTCTTTAAATGTCTTTTCTATTAGGTCAGCATTCCTGCGTCGCCCAGGGAAGGTGGTTACGGCCGGCAGCCCGGCACACAGGCTCCTCGGTGCTCGCTGCTGGCTCTCCGACAGCAAGCAGCCTGCCCACGCTATTAAATTACTGAGAAAAATGGATCGTTTCACCAAAAATTAGGTGCAGGAACCTCTCACACAGTGGCAAGGCGAGCTGGTAATTGGAAATTCACAGAACTGGCTGCAAATGCTGCCTCTGGCTTTGCTCCGCCCTCCGCTGGTTGTGGTGAGGGATGGTAGAGGGGCATTTGCTGCCATCCCTGAAATGCTGCCGCTGATGGAGATGCAGCAGCCACGTCGCCAGCAGCAATGTGAGGTCCCCCACATACCCTAGGAGGGTTAAATGCTACTGCATGGCCCCTCTGACCTTGATAGATGGGGAAAATAAGTGAAAAAAGCTCTGAGAGACCTTTCCAGGCACTGGAGGAAGAAAGTTCTCCATGCATGGCTCACCATTAAGCACCCTACTGGGGACACGTCTCATGGGGACACAGTTTGGGGATGCAGCAGGATGTGCTGCCCCAGCACCATCCCATTCTTACAGCAGCACCCCAGGGGTGATAACCACGATGACCTTCCCTACAGGCCTTGCCTTGCTCAAGTCCTTCACCCATCCATCCATCCATCCATCCATCCATCCATCCATCCATCCATCCCAGGCACCGCATGAGCACCACTGCTGCTCCAGCTGAGCTTGAGCTTGGATGATGAGCCTCTCATCATCCTCCCAGACCACTCTGAGTCCAAGCCTCAGTGCCCTGCTGAGCAGAGCCCTCTGAGGCATCTCCAGGGCAAACCACCTAGCTTCAGGAGCTGCCAGGGAACCCAATGCATATCTGCAGCCTCCAGTTGGGAAGGAGGAATGTGGATGTGCAGCAGATCAAGACCTGTGTCAACAAGATACTCTGAGAGACCAGTCCCTCACACTGACTGCTCCCTGTGCCAGCACAGGCACTGGGGGGCCTCATCTTCCTTGCTATGTACACTGTTTTTCGGATGCTGGGGTGCAACGACTGTGGGCACAGTCCCAGCTGGAGAAGGGAAATGGAGCTGGGCACAGGATCAGGGAGGCCAGAGAAAACGGATGCCTCCCCTGGCACAACCATGCTCCAGCCGTGAAGCTGCAAAACTCAAAGTCAGGATGGGGTGGAGCAGCCTCAAGGGAGCCATGAAACAGCCCGACGGGAGCCTTGCAGGAGCTAAAAAAATCAAAAGCAGCCGAAGCACTGAGGAACCCCCGGGGTTGCGTGTTGGCCCTTGCAAGACAAGGATGGAGCAATAGCTGGTTGGGTCCACCAGCTCCTCCTAAGCCTTGAGGCCTCAGGCAAAACTCATGGAAAGCAAAGACTCCTGCAGACCTCCCCAGCAGCCAGGGGCTGGCCCTGGCCCTGGCCCTGTAAGGAAGTCTGGGGAGGTGCCAGCTGGCCTGGGCACCCTGCGTGACAGCAGCTTTCGCAAAACCAAGCTGGGCCACGGCGGCCAGGCCATCCCTGGAGACCTTTGCAGGGCTGTTGCAGCACAGCTGTTGTGAGATGTGTTGCAACACCGGCACGGCACTGGGCTGGACCACAATGAAGACCCTTCACGACAGCCCTTTCTGGTTTGCCCTGTCTATTTTTACAGGAAGGTAAAAGCAGATCTGCGCCTTTCACGATGTTACTTAATTCAAAAGGCCCTGATGCCCATGCCAACCCCAAAAAGGGGCTGGTGATGTGCCTATGGGACTGTTGGTCTGGCCAGGATGAAAGCCTTCTTTCCCAAAGGAAGGGGATGGTGAAAGCACAGGAAGGCAAAGGAAACAGCTGGACAGGCACAGCCACGCCAGCCCAGGGGCTCCAGGGATGCTATGCCAGCCCCACTGCCTCCCACGTGCTCTTCTGTGAGGACATCCACACCCCTTAGACTGCCACTAGGATGGTAGGCAGCAGTCCTGAGCCTGATCTGGAGCTCCCCAAGGTGGGATGACACTTAGCTACAGCTGAGCACAACACTTGTCAAAGTCAGGGGGTCAGAAGATCCTCCCCAAACTGCTGCAGAGATGATGGTCCACCAAAGCTGGAAGCTTCTTCCTTCCCTTCTTCCTCTCAGTGTGTCGTCAGCACTGGCTTCTCAACAATGGTTGGCATTCCTTGTTTTCACTTTGGGAGGGGAAACAAACCAGAAGATGCCCAAATGATTTTCTTCCCACCATCAGGATTTCATTAGATGATGGAGCCCTGAACTTTTCCACCTCTCCCTATATGGCAATCTCTGCAGGTTCGTGACAATCTTCATTAGGCAGTTCCTATTTTGGCTGTCTCCATACTGAAAGGAATGGACCAGAGCTGAGCAGCCTCTGGGGAGCCTCAGACTGATTTCCAAAGTGCTTTCAGCATTCTCCCTTCTCCTGGTCAATGCACTCTTGGCTGCATGCAGGCCATTGCCACCTGCACGGGCCAGTCCCACGTCCGACCGTGTCAGATCTCCTCAGGTCCCTCCAGCCTCCTTGTCCTCCCCAGAAGCATCTTTAGGAAACATGTACGAGCAGGTGGATGTGATCTTCCCCTGCACAGACTCTTCCAAAATTCCTCAAAAGCCTTTCAGCAATGACCAATGCCTGCTGGAGCAAGCCCAAGCTGTGCTGATCAGATGTGACCAATGTGACCACAGTGAACAGTTCTGGTAAGATGGAGGCAAATCAGGTCTTGACAAATTTCTTGTCCCTCTTCTCCTGGATGCCCCCAACTCACCCACCAGAGTGGGAGGATGTATTTGTCAGCTTTTTTTTGTGACGTCCCAGGCTTGTACCACTAGAGAGAAGGAATTGCACCTTGCAGCCCAGCCATCCACCTGTACTGGAGAGCTTGGCAGATGCTCCAGAGGGTGCTTTGACCTTTCAAAAGAGCCCAAAGCTCACCCTGTCCCACTCCCATGCGAGGGTGACTCAGAGACCTGGGAAGCAGCCAAACTTGAGAGATAGTTCCTATTTACACACTGATCCTTGACACTGCAAACCTGCTACTAATCTCCAAAGGAATTTTTATTTTTCCATGGAAAAGGTCCATGGGAATCTGGCTGTTGGAGAAGACTCAACTGCAACTGCAAGGCATCTGTGCCCTTCCCCACCTTCACAACCTGGATGGGAGAAGAAAACCATCACTGGGAGGTGCAGAGAGGTTTGCTGGTAGGAACTCAGGTCATAGGGTCATGACATCCCTGGCCAGAGAGATTTGGTGATTTTCACACATTGCGATGCTGTTGTAACCACAGGAACACTTAGAAAAACCAAAAACTCTCTAAACATCCCAGCAAGCCACCTCAGACATCCTAGGGCTAATCCCTGATGCTGGCATTGTATCAGCATCCCAAATGCTGCTGAAGCCCCAGTGTGTTGCCTACAGGGAAGAGCTCCCACAGCATACAAACACAGTCCTTGGAGATGTCTTGGGCAGGGGCAGAGCCACCCTCTTTCATGCCTAAACAAGAGGAGGGGAAACAAACTGTGAGAGATGCCGAAATTTTCCAAAGGGAGAAAAGCAGAGACACAAGCCAGCACCTGCCCCCTCCTGCGGGAAGCGTCTAGCAAGGGGTTTTCCTCCAGAGCCAAATCCGTGGGAGAAGAGGAGGCAAGAATCCTTTGGCTTGCTTAACCTAACGAGGAAGCTATAAATATAGCAGGGTAAACACCGGAGAGGGAGAAGAGGTCTTGAACTAAAAGCACAATGTTGGCACAAACCCACAGGGGAATAAGCTCTCCAGGAACGCATTCGGCAGGAAACCGGAGGGAGGTTGAGGCCTGTGTGAGGCAGGAAGAGCCTGGAGTTGCCTTTGAACAAGAGCAAAGTGGAAAGAAGGGGTTTGAACTGAGTGCTCAGCTAGTTCATGGCAGGTGAGGATGCCACGTGCTGTCGCCATCCGTGAGGGTTTCCCCACTCAGGATGGTCCAGGTGAGAAGGGTAGGGGAGGCAGGACACCTTCATGTGGGGGCTGCAGCTGTGGGCTACCTGGGTGCCTACCCAGCATGACAGCTTCTGATAAACCCAGCAGCTGCAAAGGGGAACTGCTGCTGCTGCTGCTGCCATGATGAAAATGGTGGGGAGACTCGCTGTGCCGTGAGTCATTCATTCATCCTTCAAAAACAGGGCCTGCACTTGGCCAAGCATCCTCCTCCCCCCGCTGCTGGGACAGCTTGCTGGGACAGGGAAAAAGTGGCTTATTAGATATAATCAAGTCAAGTTTTCCCCTCCCTGTGAGGTTCCTCTTCCTGGAATAGGAAGCACAAGACCAGAGCTGCTTTTCTTCCACCTTCCTGCAGGCTCTGCCTGTAGCTGCACCCTCCAGGGAGCCGTCCCCACCACCCTGCTGAACCCCACACTCCCTGTTCACCCACCGCTGGTGGCATCCAGTCCTGAGCACAACCCTGCTGTCACCAGTTAGACCTTGCCCCCCACCAGTCAGACCCTATCCCCCACCAGTCCCACTTTGGCTGCCAAGGTCAGTTCACACCTCCCTGGAGAGCACATATTGCCCATTTCATTTCCCCCCAGAAAGTTGCCACACTGGTGGGGCAGAGGGTGTATGGGTGATGAGGGGGCATTGTGGCCATATCTCATCCTTGTCCCTGCCACAGGAGGGCCTCCACCAGCTCCCAGCCCCCTGTGAAGCTCCTCTCCCTGTGCCAGGTTGGGATGCCGTGTGCCTCAAGTCACAGCGCACGCAACCTCGCTGCGATCTGCCCTCCTATAAACAGCGGAGTGCAAATGCACCACCTCCTCCTGCAAACACGACAGCCAGACTTGGGGCAGTCACCTCCTGGCACACAAGGTGCTTGGCCAGCCCCAGAAGTCTCAGCTCTGGCTATGCCACCAATGCCACTCAGTCCAACACCATTTTGTGTGCATGGCAACACATCTGTGAGCTGCTGCAGCTCTGGGTTTCTTCCCATCCAAGGGGACCAGGCACAAGGCACTCTTGGGCCCCATCTCAGAGGGGTCTCAGTTTGCTGACAGTGATGTCCAAGCCAAGCTCAGCTCCGTGGCACTCTCTGATGGCTTTCACCAGCCCGGAGGCAGAGCTTGGAGGGGACCTGGTGGGTGGGTGAGGGTGGCGGTGGGCACAGCCCAGAGCCCAGAGCTGGGCACTCATCGCGGCTGGCACAGGACAGAGAAGCTGGGATTGAGACAGCATCCCGGGGCAAGGAGGGACAAGGCAGGCAGAGCCCTGCCAGCGCCCGCGCATGGGAAAGCGCCTCTCTCAGCGCCTCTCCTAATTGGGAGCAGCTTTTCCCTGGACCCCCCAGGAGAAGAGGGGGCCCTGCCAGGGGGGCGCTTTGCCTGGCATTCCAGTCTTTCTCCAGAAAACTCCCTTCAGAGACAGTAGCGGTGGCAGTAGGGAATGGGGAGAGGGTGGTCTGTGGAGGCTGGAGAAGGGGATCAAACATCCCACCCCAGGAACATCAACCCCCGAGCATCTCCGGGCAAGGCGGAGGGCGGAGAAAGGGGAGCAGCACTGGGTACCCACAGGGAGCCGGGAGGGACGGGGAGGGCAAGTCCCTGGCAGCTGCTTTGCGAGGGGACACCGGCACACAGACATCCACACACACCCGCACAACTTTCTCCACCCGGGCAGCAAACAGCTCCGGGAGCCGCCTGACCGCAGCCGCGCGTCCCTCACCCCGAAGTCGGGGCGGCGGCGACTCGTTCCCCTCGCGGGCTGGGGGCCGGGGACTGTTCCCTACCTTCCTGCGTGGCGCCGCGGCTATGTGTCCATGGCGCTAGCGGAGCGGGAGCCGGGCCGGGAGCGGGAGCGGGGCCGGGAGCGGGGCGCCCGCACCGGGCTGGCTGGGGCCGGTAGCGCAGGCGGTGCGAAGCCGCCGGGGCTGCCGCCGCAGCTCCATTGGAGCAGGGCTCTGCCAATCTGCCGCCGCCACCCCGGGACGCTTCCTGCCTGTGAGCCGCCCCCCGGGACCGGGAGGGATCCGAACCCTCTGCCCGCCGCCTGCCCGGGGTTCGCGGTCCTCCCCGGGGCTCCCCGTCCCAGTCCGGCCGGAGTTCTGGGATGGGGATCCCACCGTGGCACACTGATGTGCGGTGCCCTCCGGAGCGCGGGTGTCCCCCTGAGGCTCAGGAAGCCCCCGAGAGTGCATAACCCTCCCCGGTGCTCTCGGAGGTCAGCATCTCCTGCATTCACCAACCGTGCCTGCCCCCATCCCTGCATCCCGGAGGAGTGGAGGCAACGGCGTCCTGCCTGTGACTCAGTTTCCCTGGCCCCTGGGCGGGCCGTTTCTTTGGGGTTTATTGTTGTGGTGGTTTATTTGATGGGGAACATGCAGGGTGAAATCTGGCCGCGGGGTTTGTGTCCCTGAGTTGAAGAAAAGGCTCGTTCCTCCTCGCAGCTTGTGGTGCGTGTTTGCATCCCTTTTTTGTAGGACACATCCACCACCCAAGCTGCTTTCCCTTGGAAATGGGTTCGGTTTGCCATTTTATTGCGGTAAAAGTTTTCAAGAGGAAAAAAATTTGCTGAAGGTCTGCAACAGGAAACTAGCTGGTGAAGACCCACTCCTCTGGAAATTTCCTCTCCGGTGGCACCTGAGGCCAGGTCTGCTTTGGGGTTTCCCCATGTGATGCCATCAAGGCTGGCACTGCTGGAGCCCTGGGATGGACCCAGTGTTTTCCTCCCGACCAGACAAGCTGCCTGTGCAGAGATAAAGGACACATCTTCCAGGTGTGTGCAGCACCCATACAGCTCTACTTCTGCTGCAAAAACAGAAGGCTCTGTTGGCTGGCAGGAGTGAACAGGGTCAGAGACTCCCTCTGCAACCCTACAGTGACAAATTGGTCCTTGCCCATATCCAGGCACATCTCTGAACCCCAAAGTAACAAAAAACTACCTGTTGCTGTCCCATCCTATCTCTTCAATGCCACAAAAACAAGCCCATGAGCTGTCCCACTTCCTATGTATCCATATGATAATAAACCAGTGTTTTCCTTCATCCCAACTCTCCCATGCAACCCCACCATATCAGACTCTGGGAGAGGTGGAGGCCGTGTGTGGGGTGAGCAGTGCCTGTACTGGCTCCTGGCTGCACTGTGAGTGTTGTGCTCAGTCATGGTTGAGGCTTGGTGCCCGTATCGCCCAAGGAATAGCCCAATGTGGCACATCTGCTTGTGGCTGGGGCTACTGCCTCACCAGCCACATGTGGCCAGACCCATCCCGCCTGCACTACAAGAGCTGGAGCTGTGCCAAGGCCGGGGATGTCCCTTCTTGAGGCAGCTCATGTGGCCTCTCAGGTGCTTTGCAGGAGGGTTCTGGTTCCACCAGCCTGCTCACATCTGCTCTCAGCTAGCAGCTCATGTGGATTTTGGGAGCCTGGGGATGTAGGAGGGGCTGGTCCTGGGCAGAGAGAGGTTTCCTCCATCCAGCTCCGAACTTTCCCCTTCCCACCTCCTGATACTGCTCTGCTCTCTGCAGCCCGCCTGAGCTGAGGGATGCTGAGCATCTTCCAGGATCAGCCAGCTCCTCTGGAAGGAGTGGAGTTGGACGGGCTGCAGCACGCATTTGGCCCTGGGTCCTCCCCCGGGAGCAGACCCTGAGCTTTCCTCAGTGCCTCGTGGTGCTCGCAGTGCACCGGGAGCTGGGCTGCTTGGCGCCAGCGCTGGCCAGGAGCCACACGCTGCTTTCTCTGCCGCTGCAGTGCTGGAGAGCTGAGCCGAGCCGAGGATCCGGGGAATCCCCCAGCTCTGCAGGGCTGGGGCCACCCTTGGGGGTGGGAATCTGAGAGCAGAACTTCATTTGGAGGGATCTCTGTGCAGGGGGTTGGAGCTGGCACTGTCAGTGGTGTGCTGGGAGCAGGGATGCAGGGGGGAATCTGGAGTATGTTGGCCCACCAGCTCTGAGCAGAGCTAGAGAGCTGCAATGATGGGTGAAGAGGAAGGAGGTTCGACAGTGATGTGGGGTCTGCCGGATAAGCAGGGCACTTGGTGGGGCTGCACGGACCCTGGGGTCCTTGGGGTTGGACCTCCCTGGCACAGGGCAATGCTGGCGTTGCAGCTCTTCCCGTGCTCCATCCTCAGGCTCAGACGACGATCATTAGCTCCACACGCCTCCCAGCTCCTCCTTTCTGCCATGGCTAAAGGAAATATTCAGGCTGTCTGCAGCATCCTGTCCAACAGCTGGTCTCCCTCTCAGCAGCCCAAAAGGACTGAATTTAGGGACCATAGGGCCCCTTTCCTTCTCCTCTGAGCAGAGAGGACACGTGAGCAGATGTCTGGGGGTTATATTACACTTCCACGAACCCACTCAGGACAAGCTGAACTGGGCCATCAGAGCTGTGTGCTGCCCTTCCTCCCTGTCCACAGCTTCTTCTGGCTCGCTGCTGCTGTGTGCTCAAAGATGTCCTGAGCTCTTTTGCCAGGAGGAAGCAGTCACATCCATGGACTGGGCCCCCATGTGCTGGGCTTGGTGAAGGGACAGAGAGGTTTGGGCTCATGAGCTTGAGAGCTGGAGCTGGCCCAGACTTGAAGTGAGATGTGTCATGCTGATGTGCAGGTGCCCTCTCATGATGATGTGCTGAGGGACAGGCTGGTCCTCAGCCATGCTGGCTGAGTTAACACTTGCTGGATTTCTGCCTGCTTGGTGGATGGATGGAAGAGGACTATGGGGAGTGGAGATAGTGCATCTGAAATCTGTGGTGTCCTGTCATGGTTTCTGTCCAGAGGAGACTGCCACAAGGTGTGTCTCCTCATGAGCATGCCTGGCTGATGGTGTGAAGCCTCTCCCAGTACCCATTTCAGTGCTGCCTGTCTGAGAATGCTCCACACCCCTGCAGCCTGGGCAAGGATGGGGGATATGCCCTGGAAGCCAACCCCAGTGACGGTCCCTGACATCCCGGAGACACGGGTGGTCATTCCAGAGGTGCAGGTGCCTGCTGGATGCAGGGCATCTTGGGGCAGTGGGGCTGTGCCCTTCAGCACCCGCCTATTTGCCTTGTGTGGGACTTGCCCTGTGAAGCCTCGTGCTCAGTGGCTTTGCTCTGGCTGGCTTGGCACGTGTCCAGGCTCTGGCTGACGTGCTGTGGGCATGGCCCCGTCTGAAGTGCAGGCTTGTTGTGTGTTTACCCTGGCCAGCCTGAGGTGTACAGGAAACCAGAGAGCTCTGCTCCCTGGCTGTCACTTTATTTATTATGGTCACAGCTTGGGCTGCCCACGCTGTGAAATGAAGGTAGCAAAAACCCCAAGCGCTGCAGCGCAGTTCCAGTCCTGCTCTGCTCTGATTCACACTGCTGTCCTGGAGCTGGGAGCAGTCCTCAAGCAAGACGGCACAATGCTCAGTGCTGTGCAAAGATCATCCTGTCCAAGAGCAGGGTGAATTTTCCCAGATGTGTGCAGCCACACTACTCCAGGAGAAATTCTGATGGATGCCCAGACCAATGTTACATCACAGTCATTACCCACATTAACACCTGGATGTCCCAGCCTGGTTACATCTTCCCTGGCTCTTCACTTCTGCTCTGCAAAACAGTAGTGAGCATTGCCCTGTGTCTCTGCAGCTGCTGCTCCAGGGATTTTCGTCAGTCTCTGTCACCCTGAAAGGAGATGTGGGGAACACTGCCCAGCTGCCAGTGCAATGTGCAGAGCCTGGGCTCACTGAACCCCAGTTTTTTGTTGCTCATGGCTAGCAGCTTCACACAGCCTGTTCCATCCCTGCCGCCTTGGCTGGTCCTCATCCTAGAGAGGTGGTGACTCTGGTTGCTTTAAGGGTGGAGTTTAAGGTTTGGAGGCTGCTGAGGACTGGGAATCCCTTCATGTGGGGCTGGGGACAGGTGCCTGTGGGGGTACTTGAACCATCCCAGCTGCTCCCACCACTGTGCAGTGCAAGCACCCGCAAGGCACCATGTGAAGCACTGCATGCTGAGAGACATGGGCAAACTCGCAGCTGAAGAGCAAAGCAGAAAGAGGCGACTTATACACATGGCTATTTATAGGGACTGCCCTCCTGCCAGGACCTGACTGGCAGCAGCAAGGGCTGGGCCGGCGTTTAGGCAGCGCAGTCCAAAACCACCAGCCAGCAACCTGGGGACATGAAACAAAACCTCCCAGCCCTCAGAGGGCTCCTGGTCCCCACAGGGTCACATGGCTTGCTGGATTGCATTGCTATTAAAGGGAGAAAGTGCTAGTGAGCTGATAAACAGGGGGAAGTGAGCCAGCTCCTGAAACCATGGGCAACTTGGCAGCCCTGCTCCCAGAATAGACAGCTGGGTGCTGGAGCCTACTAAGTGGGACTAAACACTTTGTCTGAAATCACTGACACAGTGTTTTGAGTCACAGAGAGTTAAATCTATGAAGGGCAGAGAGAGTTCTGCCTTTTAAGGAGGATTTTAAGAGCTTGATATTAGTTTTGTTGTATTTAGGCATCTTAAATTTCAGTGTTTTTCACCAAAATAAAGTCCAGGCAGACTTTCACTGAAGGACCATGGCAATATTTGAGTCTGACTTTCTGAAGACATTAAATTTATTGGGTGAGATAGCAAGCAAAAACGAGCTAACCAACCAAAACCAACCCAGAGACGTGGAACATAAGAACTTATTTACAAAGGAAAAATGGGAATGTTCTGGAGGGTGGATTTCTCTCTCCTGACTCTGGGCAGCATCTCCCTGGTGCCAGCCCTCAGCTTCTGGATGCTGCCCATGGAGCCATTTCCTGGGCACTGCGCAAGGAGACCCTGCCCACGGGCAAGGCTCAGCTGCTTCCCAAAGCCTTCAGTGACGGTCTGCAGGCTGTCTTTTCTTTGTTCAGACCCAGGGACACACAAGTCACGTTCCTGCTCCTCAGCCTTATGGCAGAGTAACTCTTCATCTCTCCAGCAAATCTCAGCAGAGCTGAGATGCTGCTGTTCCTGCTGATGCAGCCATCCCTGGAATCTGCTGACGTCTGTGAATCAGGGCAGGATGGGGTCTGTTCTTCAGCACCTGCTCCTGGAGGCTGCTCCTGGTTTGTGGCTCACATGGGATGGGAAAGGTCTTTATGCTGATACGAAAAGTCCCATTGCTCCTGCCCTCACAAGCCCAGACCCATGCCTCTGGAATGTGGGTGATGCTGCAGCATGGAACGCAGTTGGGAAATAGGGATAAGACGGGGGGACTGAGAGCCCGGCGCTAAAAGCCCTCTGCCCTGTTGGATCCCCGGCTCCATCACGTAGTGGTTTTGCTGAAGGAGGAGGTTTACCTCTGGGACGGGCATGGGGCTGGTGTGCGCACATCCCGGAGGGATCAGCAGCCCCCAGGCTGGACCGCGGCGTGCTCAGCTGGGGCTGGGCCGCTGCGGGGGGAGACGGAGCAGTCCCCGGCGAGGTTCGGGATGCAGGGATTCTTCCCGGCCACGCTGCTCGGGCTGCGGCTGCCCTCTCCCGGCTGCCGAACAGGGCTGAGCCTCACTTCCCGAGCAGCATCCGCCTCCTTTGGGCTCCCGGGCGGCTGCAGACCTGCGGCTCGCAACCCTCTGTCCCCTTTCCCCGCTCCACAGGACCATTAGTACCCAGCAACTCCGACCCGTCAAACTGGAGCTTCCCCGGGCCTTGTGTGACCCCACTTTTACTGCTGAGAAAGTCACGGCAGGAGCGGGGACAGCATCAGGCTTCAAATGGCCGAAGGCTGCTCCTTTCCCTTGCTGACAAAGCGCACTGGGATGCCTGGTGGCAGCGGTGCCATAGAATGGCAGAATGGTTTGGGGTGAAAAGGACTTTTAAGATGACCTTATTGCAACCCCCAGTGCCCTGGGAAAGGTCACCTTTCCCCAGGCCAGGTGGTCAAAGCTCATCCAACCTGGCCTTGAACACTTCCAGGTCTGGGACATCCACAACTTCTCTGGGCAACCTGTGCCAGTGCCTCACCAAAGATTTCTTTGTAACATCTAGTATAAATCTCTCTATTAGTTTAAAATCATTCACCCTTGTCCTGTTACGATCTGCCTTTGTGGAAATTGCCTTTTTATAAGCCAAGCTCCCTTTAAGCAGTGATGTTATGGTGGCTTGTCCTGCAGAAGGCGACAGGTATATCTCTCCTCCATGCTCCAGGTCTCCTGGTTCCCTGGTGCTCAGGGGCCCAGAAGTGCTCCGGGATGCAGTGGAACCCTAAAAGAGTCAGAACTTTGGGGACATCTGGTAAAAGTTTTTCCTTCTGAGAAAGAAAACCAAACCAACCCCCATCCCCCAACCCCCCCAACAACAAACCCAAAAAAACCCCCCAACAACATCCATCTGAAAAGCCAAAATTTTGGAAGTAAAAAATCAGGAAAACTATAGTGGAAAGGGCAGTGATGCTGTGTGGGCTGTGTCAGGTGTAATTCTTGTCCCAGGCAGGACAGAAAGATGCTTGGCTTCAGGGACAGGCAGCCAGCACAGAGGATGTCTGTGAGACAGAGACTTCCTGAGAGGGGCCAAGCCGTACCCCATCCTCATTCAAAACTTCACCAGGGTTTTGAATTCTGCTGGTCTATCCTCCAAGGATGTTCCTTCAGGCAACAGCTTTCCAATCTTTAAAAAGGGATAAGGATCCAGTGGGACACCGGGGAGAGAAGGAGCATAACAGTCCAGGACATCTGCCTGTATGGCACAGGGTCTTGAGGAGATGGACCTTGAGGCTAGAGGCACTGGGAGAAAAGAGGAGTTTAATATTTAGCAGTAAGCATCCCTTGAGCAAGGACAGGCCTAAATGGAGAACAGACCGCCCATACAAGAAAGGGAGCAACAGCCACCCCTGAACCAGGGGGAGGTGCTGTGGGCTGGAGATTTGTGTGAGAAACCAGGAAAGTCTGATGTTTCCCTGTGTATCACCGGGTTCATGCCTGCTCCCCGTGAGAAGTGACACCTGTGGAGCAGTGGATGCCACTTGCAGTGGCAGGAGCAGCATGGCAGGGGTGTGCATGGGGAGGAGGGAGGCAGTAGGGCAGATGAAGAAGACTGTGACCAGAAAAGAGCGATTTATGCAGTATGTCAAAACCCACTATCTCATGTAAGTCCCTGGAATATAGCTCATTGCTGGAAGCTGGTCTGGGCCTCTTTCTTGGAATCAGGATGAGACGGTGGTGTGGGAGAGGGGGAAACACCTCTGCTTAGGGAATTTGTCTGTTCCTCACTGAGGGGCTGCGAGAGCCTCCCCCGTGCAGAGTACCTGCTGCAGCTGCCAGGGAGCATCTCTGAGGCGGGGGTCCCTGCAGACATCCCACACCAGGGTAGCATTGTTAGTAAATCCATGGCTGTTCGGGGTGTCCTAAAGGCTCGGCGGCAGCCGAGCAGCACGGTCTGCTGGATCTGTGGGTGCAGTTGGTCGATTGGGAGGGTCCCTGCAGCGCACCCAGAACAGCCGTGCGAGGGCAGCACAGACCGCCGAGAGCAGGAGCAGCAGCAGGAGCAGCAGGAGCAGACCAGAGCCTGCACACCTGCTTGCCAGCAATTCTCTGAACAGGTCCTTCAGGACCTTGCCCGGTGCTGGCCCCCCTCACCAGGCCAGTGCTTGCTCGGATTGAGTGGGGCTGCTGTAATTCCTGCTGCTGGCTCAGAAAACATTTTATCTCCTTTCCCTGTGGTGGATGAGATGCAGTGACCATACTGATTGGGTCCACGTCCCTCGAGATATGTGTCACCTGCCTCAGGCTATGTGAATCCTGCTCATTCAGTGGAGAAATCAGGNCAGCAGCAGGAGCAGCAGGAGCAGACCAGAGCCTGCACACCTGCTTGCCAGCAATTCTCTGCACAGGTCCTTCAGGACCTTGCCCGGTGCTGGCCCCCCTCACCAGGCCAGTGCTTGCTCGGATTGAGTGGGGCTGCTGTAATTCCTGCTGCTGGCTCAGAAAACATTTTATCTCCTTTCCCTGTGGTGGATGAGATGCAGTGACCATACTGATTGGGTCCACGTCCCTCGAGATATGTGTCACCTGCCTCAGGCTATGTGAATCCTGCTCATTCAGTGGAGAAATCAGGTTGAAAATGGGAAAAGACGTGAGAAAAGATAGCCAGCTTTTTGGGAGTTGTACGGGGAGCCCTGATCACCCAGAATTTGCCCTGTGCGCCTACAGGCCACATCTCTGCATGGCACTGGGGACAGGGACTGTAAGTTTTTGCCACTGCCATGCTGGCAAAAATCTTGAGGGTGCTGGGAGGGGGGATCTCAGCTCAGCGCCCCCTCAGAGCCCTGTGGAGGGAGGAGAGAATGCCCAGGACGACAGAAGCCTCTGTAGTGTGACAGGAGACCAGTTTTGCTCCTACAAGGGATGGGGAAAGAGGGTGGGGCTGGGGAAGGTGACAGGGCAGAAGACATGTGGGCTGTGAGCTGCAGAGGGAGCAGCAGGCTTTTGGGATCAGCAGGCAGTCAGGAGGGTGCAGGATCCTGCAGCTAATCTGGCAGGTATTCCTCATTGGAGACACTGTTCATTAGAGACAGGAAAGCACAGGAGGTTTTCCAATGTTTCCCAGCTCCAGACAATGCCTGGAGGACTTTTCTCCCAGGAAAAGATCCCTGGTGGCCACTGAAACTGGACTAACTGCATTTCTGGAAGGAGAGCCAAGACTGTGTGAGGATACCTCTCAGGGCCACCCCCCTGCTCAGCCCAACCTGATCAGGTCCCAACAGGTTGTGATGGGACTGACTCTGCTCTCCACATTTGCCGAAGAACACGGAACAAAGGCACTAAATTTGGGCACTGGACGACTTTATCCCTGACTCAGTTACCAGGAAACATTTGAGAAAGACCCATTCTCCCCACTATAACATTAGGCAACAGCACCAGAGGGTTGACCTATTCAGGAGCGCAGAAAAGTTGTGAGTGCTCCATCCCTGAAAGTGTTCAAGGCCAGGTTGGACAGGACTTTGAGTAACCTGCTCTAGTGGAAGATGTCTCTGCCCATGGTAGGTGGGATTGAAACGAGGTGGTCTTTAAGGTCCCTTGCAACCCAAACCATTCTATGATTCCATGATCCTTCTGCCAAGTACAGAGGAGGTTGTTCCAGTTTTGGAGGAGCCAGCACATCAGGAGATCATCTACCCATCAGCCACAGGTAACCTTGGTGCCTGCTTGGGTTATAAAGTTGTGTAGAGTTGCAGCAACTCCTCTCTGGATTTGACCTTCCTTCCTTTATGGTTCCTGGAAATATTCTCTCTCTTCTGAAAAAGTGCTCTTGGGAATATGAAGTGTTTGAGGATATGGGTCTGCGTGAATCTAAAAACATCTGCAAAGCAAATACCAGCCCTTTGCAGCGCAGTGTGCAGATGGTGAATCACCATCCTCCCCGCTGTGATGTGCCATGGTCATTACACAGCGGCTCCTGCCCCGGCTGCTGGGCTCAGGGATGAGGCTCAGGGACAGGGCACAGGGCGTCTCTGTGAGCTGCCATCTCCAGAAAACATCTGGGCTCCTAGAAAGCCATGTCTGATGGTACACACAGCCTTTGGATGGGTGAGCTGGGAGCACAACTATGGGCCCATGTTTCTACTGGCATCTGGAAGGGGATGCTGTGGGGTCCCATGTCCTGATCCTCTTCCCCTTCTCTGCTCCTTGACTTCCCCCACCCCCCCCGCCCCCCCGCTCCACTGAAGCATAAAGCAGTACCCCATCCTTCAAAGCCCTCCCCTGAGGGAGCCCAAGGCAGTGGAAAAATCGACATTTGCTACTGCCCCTGTTTTTAAACCACAGCCTTGTCCATGCTTAAAGCTCCAAGGTGATTCACATGCAGGTATCCCTTTATGTGCAAGTGGTTGATCACCCCAAATACCCCATGAAAACCAGAGCCACCACTCATCTCTCCGGCATCTCACTGCTGGGCATAGCCTGATAACTTTGCTCATCCCTAGGGTTTACCAGGCACTATTCAAAGGACCTAAACGTGGCGCAAACAGCTCCTACGGAGCAGGTACTCTCAAAACTCTGGCTGAGTGTCTGAGACTGGGGATCCATGGCTTCCCCCGATCTCCCCTCCCAGGTGATTTGCAAATCACGATGACACCCAGGATAGTTTTTTCTCGGCCATCTGATGCTTTCTCAGTTGAACATACTCCCATGCTGAGGGAGTGTTCAGAAAAACACACTTCTGGAGGAGAGTCCCTCAAGACTGCAAGAGTCCATGGGATTTATCTCTGCAACTTATAAAAGTTTTACTACAAATCTGCTGGCCCGAGCCAGCCAAGAGCTTGCTCCATAAATTACTACCAAGCTAGGGATTAGGAGCACTAAAACAGACGTACTTTGCAGCTAAAAATAAGGCACGGCACAAGCTTGAAGATTTGTTCTGCCTGGAAGTTTTATTGCACCCAAACTGTATGAGATAATGTGCAAGAAAGAACCGCTTAGCGGATCCATCTGCTTTTGGACACATTCGCCTGCTCAATCGCTCTGGAACGAGGCAATGAATCCGTGAAAGAAAGTGCAGTGAGATGGTGTTACCCAGCGCAGTAAAACTTTCTCCACACAAAGAGAAAGGCTGCCCTGTTGCCTCCCAGCTCTGCTCTGGGGATGCTCTGCAGGCCAGGTGGTATTTAGGGTTGCTGAAAAAGAAGTGAGCCCCACCATTGCTGGTGCCGAGTGTTGCTTTTGCTGGGCTGGTTTAGCCCATGGATGTAAACAGGCTTTGAGAAAGTACTCCCCTTCTGCTAAAGCTTCGCTGTGTCTCCAGAAGTGCCCAACTTCTCCTGGCTGGGTGACTGAGTGTAGCCCTGTCAGCCTCCAACCAGCAGGCACACAAAAGAAATACAGTGCAAAAGTTGTAATGCATGTAAAATTTGTAATGTAATGCAAAAATTATAATGTCTGCAAAGTTGTTTACAGAATCACAGAGTGGCAGAGGTTTGCAGGGAACTCCAAAGCTAAACTTTGTTTAAGCAGGGCCCCCTAGAGCTGATTGACAAGAACCACATCCAGAAGGCCTTTGAATATGTCCAAAGATGGTAATCCACAGTCTCCTTTGTCCATCTGCTCCTGTGACTGGTCACTTGGACAATAAAAGAGTGTGTCCTATGTTCCAGTTTGTGCCCGTTCCAGTTTATGCCCATTGCCTCTTGTCCTGTCACTGGAAAAGTCTCTCCCAGCTTTTCATCATAGGAGAGATGATCCAATCACTTCATCATCTTGTGGCCCTTTGTTGGACTCTCTCCATTATATCTCTCTTGTACTGGGGTTCCAGAACTGGACACAGGATTCCAGCTGTGTTGTCACCACTGCAGCTCCCTCGACTTGCTGCCAGCACTTTCTGTAATGCAACCCAGGATAAGTCCTTTGCAGCAAGGGCACACTGCTGGCCGATATTCAGCTCGGTGTCCACCAGGATCTCCAGCTCGTTCCATCTGAGTGGCCCCCCAGCACCCATCCATGCATGGGGTTGTTCCTCCCCACATCCAGGACTTTGCACTTCATCGTAACATTCCTGTCTCCAGCCTGCGAGGTCTCTCAGGATGGCAGCGTGGTGCTCTGGCTCTCCAGCCACTCCTGCATCAGGACCAGAGGAGGGTGAATTCCTCCTGCACACTCCCAACCTAGACCAGGGGCACCTGTAAGGAGTGGGATGGAGTGTTGTGCTGCAGCCAGCATGCAGCAGGGGTGAGGCTGGTTGGACCCCCTGCATGTAAGGTGTGGGTTTGCGTGAGCAGTGGATCCCTCAGAGATGGAGCCATGCTGGCTGGTTGTGTATTGAACATCTGCATTTTTGTCAGAGAACCTCTGGTGGCACTGACAGGTCTGGGAGCAAAGCCACCGCCTTTAATCAGCCTCACTGGGGTCCCCATGACAGACACAGGCTCCACAGTGTATGCCTTGGGCCAGAGGACCCTGTTCTCACAAGGAAAAGCAGGGAACAGAGTGACTTAGGGACTGCCTGTCTGTATGTCCCCGGCTCCTCTGCCACCTGTGTCTGACTTTGCATCCCTTCAGTGTCACTGGGGCAGAGCTGCTCCAGCAACAAATCAGAGGGGACAGCAGACATGTGGCTGAGACCCCAGCCCTGCAGTGAGGGTTATCCCAGGCTGGTTAATACTGAGGCCATGTTTGCAGCAGCATCTGAGGAGCACTGAACATGCCCCAGCAGGAGTTACCTGTCTCAGGATGAGTTTGGGATGTGAACCAGGGCACAGGGGAAGGTGAACACTGAAGCAGCCAGGGGATATGCGGCTTAATTGAGCTGTTAACAGCTGTTAACTCTGTTAACTTGTCTGGGACAGAGACAGCCCTGTCCTGTCACCCTGCTGAATGTGACAAGTGTGCTGCCAGCTTTGCTGGAACCAGAGCTCAGGAAACGTGGCACTGTTGGACTTCAGTTGGGCTGTGCTGCCCCTCAGTGTGAAGGAGCCCAAGTACTGATCTGTGGTGGTCCCGTTGGTCACATCAAGAGGACACAAACATGCATCTGATGCACAGCCCCACGTGCATCCTTGTCGTACATCTGGGTGCCTCGTGCCATAGGGCAGAGGAGTAGGATGAGCTGCCCTGCTCTGGAAACTGTCTGTGTGCGTGTGCAGGGGTGGAGAAAGGCAGCAAAGGCTTTGCTGGGAGAAATTTAGCAGTAAATCAAACCACAAGCCACATCCCCTCAAGAAAGCTGCCAAGCGTCCTGTCAGCTCCTGGAGGCTGTGAGCTCCTCCTGCATGAAAACCCAGTGAGCAGCAGAAGGAAGACAGGTCTCCTGCTCTCCTACTACTGGCCCACAGACTGCCACTGTAGCCCCAGTCCCACAGCAGCACTCAAACAGCTGCACAGACCCCCATGTTGGCTACAGCACTTGCTGATGCTCCGGGGATCTGCAGCCTCAGGTGTGCCCAGGTGTTCTTCAGGGCCACCATGAAAGGGCCAGCCCTGGGAACATACCCCGCACTGAGACCAAGCTGTGGCGCACAGTGAAACCATCTGTTTCCATCCTGCAGCTGCTGTCCTTCCCATTGCAATTTACTCGGCCTCCTATAATTTATTCATCCCAGGATGCAGCTTGTACATCTGCAGTATCATTACTGGAGACGCCATTAGCTTTAAAATTTTATAAACCTCTGTGCAGGTGATAAGTTGAAAAGTTAAAGAGGGTAATTGTGGCAGGAAAGCAGGGGTATTTGCTCAGTGTTCATCTCACACCAGAGATCCAGGCTCTGGCGGGGGGTTTTGGAGGGAGATCAGCAGACTGGTGCGAGTGAGTGAACTGCTGCCAGCTCCCAATCAGCTTATCCAGCTGTGAGCCCATCCCTGCTGGATCCATGCGCTGGGCAAGGGACCTACAGGCATTTCCACAGGTTTCTTCCTCCAGCCTCCTCTGCCACACCGTTTCCTCAGGTCAATGACAAGAGGGGCTGCACACCCAGATATTTGCATCTGGATGTGTTGCTCATGCTTCTGTGATGGACTTGACAAAGGACTGGCAGGAGTTAGGGCAATCCTGAATCATCTGCCTGCTGTCTGTTGTTCTGGGTGCTTTGGGACTTTCCAGGGAGCTGGGAGAGTCTCCGCCATGTAGATACTCACCACTTGGAGCACGCCTGGGTCTCCCAAGCTGCATGTCCTGCCTGCAGCCCCCTCCTGCCTCTCTGCTTCCTCACCAGGTTCATGTGCCCTCATTAAGGACCACAGCAATTAAGTCATGCTGGGCAATCTTCCTAGAAAGTTTCCACTGCCTGGGTGCAGGCATGCACCAAAGCTTTGGCAGGGAAGCAGGCATGGGAGCCTTCACCAAAGCCCTGCACCCTTTGCAATGAATTAAGAGCGTGCTGATCACTCCTGGCAGCTGGAGGTTTCTGACAGCTGAGCTAGGGGGATAAATTCCCTCTCCCCAAGGCCAAGGGAGATATGTGTACAAGGATGATTTACAGGCTGCTCGCAGGGAGTGATGAGCTGGAAGGCTGCAGGGAGCAGGGTCAGTGCCAAACAGGTTGGGGCATGGAGGAGTTGGAGGGGTGCTGGGAGGGAGTGAGAGGTAGCTGAGACTAGGAAGGGAGCAGAGGAGACAAGGTCCCAAAGGTGTCCTGCAGTCTGCAGACAGCTTTCTCTCTCTGTGCTACAGGTGAGAGCATCCCAAGTTCCCCCTCGATCCCTGGTGTACCTGCAGCCCTGCTCAGTCTCCTGCAGCCTGAGGGCTTGGACACTGTTGTCTGTCCCCAGGGTATGGCCAAGGCACAGGCAGCTGTGAGCTCTGGGGACAGGGTTTTGTTGGCACAAGTCTATCCCATCTTGTACATCTTTTTCATGCAGGCTAATGAAAGCAGGCTGTAGCTGGGTAATTTGACTTCCACCTGTCCTTTCTGAGCACCTCGTCAGTCCCTCATAGACAGCGTCACTCTGCCTCTTGTGGGTCGCTGTCCTGCAGGGTGGGTTCATCACACACTGTGCAACTGCATTATCCAAGCTTGGAGCCCCCACCCGAGCTTTGCCAGCAGCTGGTGGCAGCTCAGGTTCGTGTTTCCCAGGATGCTCAGCCAAAAGGAATTCACAAACCCTTGAGCAACAGGAGGGGAATGAAGCATGGGAAACTCTGGAAGGCACACCGACCCAGCTGAGACTGACCAGTTCCCAGCTTGTCCTGCTCTCCTGACATAGCCAGATTGCCCTTTCCTTCCCCAAATGACACCTACACACACATTAATTTTGCTGGTGCCCATCCCTCTTCACTGTGATTTTCTGTCTCTGGTTTACTCTGGGAAATTAGCTTGAGATGGGACAGAGAAGCCCAAAGTGGCTTTAAGTAGGAGGAGGGGCTCATTCTGCTGCCTGCCTTAGGTAGCCATGGGCTGTAAGCATCACCATTCCCACGTTCACAGACCTTACACTGTTGATACCAAAACAGCTCAGCCTTTCTGCCAGGTCTTACTCTGCTGCAGAGTTCACAGCAAGGACCTTTTCCTGGTTTTCCCTACAAAGTCCTGACTTCCTGGAGAGAGAGAGTGAACTCCTAGCAAGGCCTGGTCATCTTCTGCAGACTGTAGTCCTCTTAAGGACTTTACAGCCCTCATCAGCATGGAGGGTCCTGGACTTGACACCGTGCATCCTAGGAAGTTATGACAGAAATACAGCCCTGCACAACAATTTCTTCTGGAATGTGAAGACCAAGCAAGGCTGCACTCAATAGCCAATTTTGGCAGCCAAAGCTAGCTCCTTGCTCTTCTGCTGCACTGGCTTCCTTCCCCCTGTGCTACTCAACTTCCATCCGCTGATACACCAGGATGAAGTCTTCTCTAACTGTTCCTGACTTCAGCATGCTGCCAGGTAAACATTGTGGAAATTAGTGGAGACAAGTAAATAATTTGTAAACGATCATTTATTCATTACCTTCCCCTCCTTTCCCTGTGCAAGCAGATTGCGAGGTGCCTCAGAAGCACTCGCAGTTTGGAATGAGTTCTCTTGTAAGGCATTTCCCACTCCCCATGAATAACTTATGAACAGATCAGAGTGAATATTAAGGGCCTGAAAATCCTGAGACTTGGGCTGCTGAGCTGAGTGAGTACCGTTCCAGCTCCTTGAATAGACAAGATATCTAACGAAACAGCACTAAGTGGATTCACTGTGCTGTAATTAAAGGGTGTGCACATCTATTAGTCAATGGGCTGCCTGTCAGGTAGGGTAAGGTAGCCATGCAGCAGGGAATGGCATGCCTGAGAGATGTGGTCTGTGATTGGGATACCAATTCTTAGCATTTACTCTTGGGGTTGATTCACATTGTACAGTGCTTCTACTGAGCTGTTGATGAGAGGCAAACATGACCCAACCAGCTGGACTTGGTCGATGCAGGAGGTTCACAGAAAAGTTCTCTGAATGGCCTCACATGTCTATAAATTACCCAAGCACTGGTAGAAGGCACGCACGGAGGGTTTAAGCCCCAAACCGACAAAGAGCACGAGGACGTGCTGACTTCAAAGAGTCCAAAGTTAAGCTTGCACTTGGCTTTAGTCAGGTGCTCTGTGATGGGCATTTATCCACCTTCAAGCTCAACCACCTGCTTTTTGTTATTTTTTTTTTCAAAAGATGATTATAATTCACTCAGAGAAAGGTTCCCAGCCCCCTGCTTGGCTTCTAAGGCAAGAATTCAGGTCAGTGCTACATGAAATGGGGGAGGTGGGCTATGGGCAGAAATCTCTTTAGCTCTTGCAGAGCTTGCTCTCAGCCCTGTACATGATGTTCCCCATGTCCCAGGCCCAGCAGAACTCCCTGCCCAGGGTGGTGCTTGTAGAACCGAGTGCTATGTTGATCGTAGGTACATTTTCCAGCATAGGCCTCAAGCATCTCCCAGTGTTGCAGCAAGGTCAGGAGCCCCCGTGGCTGGGGGCATCACCAGTATCCTCTCTTGAGGCATTTGGCACAGCATCTTTCATGCCACCATGTCTGAGACATCAGGCCTAGTAGGGACTAGGTGGTCTCCTGCTGCCTTCATTATCGTGGCTAGGAAGTCCTGGATAGGATTTAAACCGAGGGTGAATGTGAGGCACAAAGCTATGGATCCAAACATGTTCCAAACACCTGGGGTACCCAGCGGATGCTGTGGGTACCCCCACGATGCCACGAGTCTCCTCTGGGCATCCTGCACCACATCTACTGGCATGGGGCAGGTCTTCCTGCACCCCTGAGCTTTGCCACGGCAGGCTGTGTGCAGGCAGCCCTACCGAGAGCACCCGCAGAGCAATGCAGAGGGCTCCAGAGCAGGCCAGGGGACCATTCCCAACGCTGGGATGGACCCAAAGCAGCACACAGCTTGAGGCCAGCCCCAGCTCCCCCTTGCCGGATCCCCCATGCATCTGTAGTCCCTTCCCCTCCTCGGCAGCCCCGTGCACCTGCACTCCTAGGCGGAGTGGGATTTATCCTGCCCCAGGCGCTCAGTGCAAGGGGTCAGCCCTCATAAACCTCGCCGGCACCGGAGCCCGGGCCAGCTGCCTTGCTCATGCCCACAGGGAGAGCCTCTGCCCCTCGGGAGGGTTTTTCTATCAGTGCCTGAGGTCATTCCCCAGGCCAGCACCCACCCTGTTGGGTCCAGAGCATGGCATGGTGGCAGCAGGGTGGGGATGGGTCTGTGCACTCCCACCCCCGGCTCCCCTCCCCGCACCAAGCACTTCGGGTAACTCCCGGTACGTGGGAGGCAGCATGAAGTCATTCTGGTCCTCCAGCAAACCCCTCCAGCTGTCTGGAGCCAGTGCAGATTGTGGGACGTGTCTGGTGACTGACGAGGCCTCAAATCCATGTTTGTGAGAGATGATATCGAGAGTTTTAATTTTTTTATGAGTGAGTGGTCAAGGGGAGGCAGGGACTCCCAGGGCGGCTCAGAGGGGAAGCGGCAGTGCGTGCATGTGCGTGTGTGAAACACGTTTCATCCCACAGACCCCCAGCTGCAGGAGTTCTGCACAGATAAAACCAGCATCCCATCACCTTGGAGTGGCAGGGACCAGCTGGGGAGGAGGCTGGACAATGGCAGCGAACAGAGATGAGTCAGCAGGGCTCAGAGTCGGCTCTTGGATCAAACCCTCTGCTCAGTCCCTCCTGCACATTACCAAAGTCCCCTCTGCGCCTTGCTCATGGGATCACTCCAGCCTCAGGCCCTTCCTCAGTAGATGAATTCCTGGAGAGCTTTGTGGAGCTGGTCTCCTTTCCCAGTGGAGAGGCCACTGAGTGGAGTGCCTCCCTGTGACTTCTTTGATATCCAAAGTCGGGTGAGATGCTGTGGCCACTTTCAGATGCTCCTGATGCTCCTGGAGAAGCTGCTCTCCTGCCCAGCAGCCTCATGGGCAGTATTTGGTGTGTGCTGGTGGTTTCCACAGGAATATCCTGTCTGCAGATTGCTCTGCCATGGTTTAATCCCAGCTAATCTTAGCTCCTGGTCCTCCATTAAACCTCACCACACCACTGAGGAGCAGGTCAGAGTCACCAGTGCTTTCTAGCTGGCCAGAAAATTGCCTGGTCTTTCATCAGGCAAGAGCAAGGCAAAAAGTGAGCCCAGGTGAAGCCATGATGCCTGCTCCCAAGTGCACTGTGTTGGATGGGATCCTGCTGGGAAAGGACCTGGAGCAACCTGTTGGCCAGGAAATCTTAGAAGAAGGCACTTGTGTGCTGCAGACCCAGAGTCAGTGGCTGAACCTGTTCCCACAGCTACCTCAGGTGACTTCCAAAGGTGGGGAGCTGGCAGCCATATGCTGTCAATGTCCCATGGCCAAGGTTGCAGAGGTGACCACCAAGGTCCAGGACCGCCACTGCAGGGTGGTGCCTGGCTCTTTCAGTGGGAAGATCCTGTCCCCGCTTCCCACAGACAGTGGGGATGGAGGAACCACTCCTCGAACTGGCCAGAGTGCCTGCATGCAGTGACTCTCACCCGGAAAGGAGGAGGGGGGCCAAAGCCTCTTTGTAACCCAATCTCGTCTGCATGGGCCCCTTTGTTGTTATTACATTTATTTATTGATCCCCCTTGGGAAAACCTTAGCGGTGCTGGACTTGCCGGGGCTTTATTAATGGGGATAGGGAGTGAGGGGAGGGAAGGGGGGGCCGAACAGAGCCCTCGGACCATCTGTTCCCACCAAAGGGATGGAGCAACAATAGCCATGTTTATAAAACTTCTCTGCAACTCATTGTGTTTGCGAAAGGAGAGCTTCCACATCAAAGGCCATTTCCGCTCCCACTGCTCAGGGGCCCCTCCATCTTCCAACATCCTGCAAGGATTGCCCTGTCCTGGTCCCTTCTCCTCACAGCCCTGGACACATGGTGAGGTGATAGGGGCATCACCCACAGAGGGACCACCAAGACTGGGGACACCCCACCCAAAGGGAGTGTTCATCAGCTGCCCATATCTGCTGGTCCAGGGGGACTTTCCAAGGAGGGGTTTCTCCTGGAAGCAATAAAACTCCATCATAAGGCATTGGATAGTGTTTGCCAAGCACTGGTATCAGGAGCAACAATATGTCCAGTACTGGAGACCTGTCTCCTGGATGGTTTCTTTAAGGCCACTGAAACAGCAATGTTCATGAAGTTGCTTTGGTTTTCCTCAAATTTCAGATGTGGGAAAAAAAATAAAGGAAGAAAAACAAAAAAAGGAAAGGAGTGGGGTTTGGCCACGTCAAAGCTGGCTGATGGGGTCCTTCATAATGAAACAACTGTGTTTGGTTTTGCTTGAGGCTTGTATTAGATTATCTGTTACAATCAGACATGAAATAAAGACCATTAAACTGCGATGAAATATTTTGACTGAACCAGTATGTTGTTTTTTTCTTCCCAAACTGATCTTTATGGACAAGATGAGGGTTTAGCTCTGGCTCAGATCAAAGCCAAATGCCTTCCTGGGGACTTGGAGTTGTCAGCCATATCCTGACCACGACTTGATCCTGCAGCTGGGGACAGGCTGCTCTGGGGTGAATTTGCAGGCTGGAGGTTTGGGACATATCCAGGCTGTCACACATCCCCAGCATGACCCTGAATGATGGCAAGTCACCTCCTGGACTGCATCTCCTTGCCCATTTGCTGGTGCTTTATGGCAACAATTGCCTCCATGGGGTGATTCACATGTGAGCTGGTGACTCTACTGGGGTTTTTGACCACCGGGTGTGAGGAACAGAGAAACTTTCCCTAGGGATGTAGAAATATCTCAGTACAGCTTTGGACAAAACTGAGACCTCTGGAAGATGCTGCCAGCCTGCAGGAGGGGACTTTGGGAAAGGCTTCTCTCTGCACCATCTATTTGTGCAAGGACCTGATTTCCAGCTGGCAGGACAGGCATCCTGACAGCAGGCTGGTGCTGGGCAGGGTTCAGGCTGTCTCACACCTTTCAACCATCCCTTCCATCCTGGAAGGGGGAAACCTTCCCAGAGACTGTATGACGCCTTCTCAGGAAGCAGTCCAAGTCCCTGTTGGCTGTGTCCCCTTGGCCAGGCTGCTGGAGGAGACCTGAGTATGGTCCCTGATCGCTTTTGGCAGGGCATAGGGAGCATGCTGCTCTCTCCCAGCACTTAGCAGCTTCCCTGGGAACCACGCAGGAAAGGAGAAGAGGAGCCCAGACTTGTGGGAGACACTTTTCATTTCATGCCTAAGCCACTACTCTGCTGCTCAGCCACATGGCTCCATTAAGTCCCTTTCTGGCCGTCTTCTTTCCATCAATCACCCCGTCTCCGCGAGCAGCCCAGACACCGGATCTGGGTTATAAATAAGACAATCAATCAGCGATGCTATTAGATAAACAGAGTGGCAGAAGCCAAATTAATGCTTGGCTTTTTCTTGAAAGGGAGGAAAAAAAGAGTCAATTGCTTATTAGAGGACCCTGGTGTGGTCTGGTCTCCACGCTGCAGCTGAGCCGGGTGGGCTGTGCTTGGCTGCTGTGTCTGTGTGTAGAGAGGTTTGGGATGCTGTGAGCAGATAATCCATGTGGGTCACCCTGGCCAGAGCAGGGAGGGGACTGGGGCAGACTGGAGGTGGGCAGACTGGAGGTGAGCAGGAAGGTCGTAGCACTTGGGCAGTGGTGGGCGATAGAAACACAGTGGCAGGAGCTCCCCATCTGGGCAGTGAGAAGGTTCCAGAGCTGGTCTGGTGGAGAGGGAGGGCATGAAGCTGCAGGCAGAGGTGTCTGGGGACCAGGGACACAGTGTCAGGACAGATATTGAGCCAGTCAGGATGGACATAAGAAGGAAGAGCGTCACTGCTTGGAGGCTTTTCAAAACAACAGGCAGTCACTTCTGGAGATGAATCAAGCCCTTGTCTGGAGCCACCAAGGAATAAGATGGTCCAAGACTGTCATTTGTGGTCTGCTGCGACCATCTGTCACCTCTTGTTGCTACAGACCTCTGCCCTACAGCATTGTGAGGGTGCCCAAGGCTGTTTTTACCCCCAGGGTCCCCACCTGCAGCTCCATCTGCTTCTCTCTGTGGGGGTGGCTGATTAACTCCACGCTCCCGGGCCAAAGGTATCAGGGAAGAGCCTATCCTCATGATGGGACCTTGTTGCCTGAGTTGTCCCTCCTGCCACTGGGGAAGAAAACCGCGAGAGGAAGGCTACAATCTGCCAAAGGCATCCAGTGTACAGGAGACATAAGCTCTGTACAGGAGACATAAGGTTTTTCTGAATCAATACCCTGTGGTTTGGGGTGGACTCTCGCATTTGCTGGACTTGACCCTATTGCAGGCTGAGGACTGGGGGAGTCTGGGCTCCTCCAAGTCAAGCCGACTCTGTTTACTACCCCACCCCTCATAGATGCTGCCCTTCACTCTTTCATCCCAGCAACCGCCTTTCCACCAGCTCCTACTGTCACCTCCACCTGACACTTCTCCTGTTGGTTGTGATGGAGGAGGGCATCTGCCCCTGAAGAACCAGGTGTACCCCTGTGCAAATAAGTAGCAGCTCTCCTCTGCCAACTGGCTCAACAGATCCCACCTGGCATTTCCACGCATCTCAGCAAGCTTAGCTCAGGTCTGGCAGTGCAGCTATGGGTGTGCTTTCTCAACAGCTGAGCCTGCTTTCATTCCCCATTCTCACCTGTGACTGTGCCAGACTGATGCTCTGCCAGAGCCGAAATGCACAGCACGGTACCCACTGCTTCTCCTTCATCCACCAAAGCATGACACCCCATCAAAGGCTGCACGACGCATTCCTGTCAGCCTAATTTGTGATAAATGAGATGCCTGTTATCCCCTGGGAGCTCCAGGCTCCTGGGAGACTGATGTGGGAGCAGGTGGATTCTCTGACTATTGGGTCAGGAAGAATGAGGCCTCTGCTAGCACTCGCCTCAGGGAAGGATGCAGGATGTGCAGTGATTCGGTCCCTTTCCACTGCTCAGCCCCTTGCTCAAACCAGGAGGGTTTCTGCTTCCTCTGAGGCTTCAAGTCAAGGAAATAGCTCCTGCTTTCGAGTCACACGCCTGATCCCTCTTGCAGAGCTTGGGGAGCTCCGTGCAAGGCTGCTCTCGCATCAGCAACAGCCCAAAACAACACCTAAGGTGGGATTTACTGCCACATATGTGCTGGGAAGATGCAGGGACCCATTGCACCCGGGTGATGTATTGGATTTCAGGTTGTGTGATGCACAGGTCTCTCTCAGCATTGTAATTCCCTCTTTCTTCCTGTATGGATTTATACTGCTAAGTGGATGGATTTTCTGCTTGGCAGGGATGCTCCCCTGGGACCTTCCCCAGTTTGAAACATCTCTGTACATCTGTACATAATATTCCTGGGGCACTTAACGAGTGGGGTTTTACGACACCCCTTGCTTTATGGACTGCTGCTTAACGTGGCCAGGCACCATGGAGGGGCCAACAAACGGCATCCCGGAGCCGGCGGAAAGCCGAGTACCAACTCCAGGTGCTGGATGGTGCCTGGGGCTCTGTGTGAAAACCACTGCTCTCAGATGGCTTCTCACACAGCTGCCCCTGGCAGGGGGAGAACCACTCCCCTGGTCCCTGAAACAGCTTGAGAGGGACAGGTTTCTTCTGCTTAATAACCTGAGACAGCACGCCTCTGGACCAGGTATGGAAATCCTGGGTGGAGATGAAGGCAATCTGTCTGTCTGGGATGATTCCCCCTGGCAAGGACTGGGCCTGACATTTTCATCTCTGCTAAGAGCTGTCCCTTCCCCCTGCCCCAAAGAGCCATCTGCTATGGTAGATTACCCCAGCTTTTAGCACTGTGAATCCATAATTAGTGCATAATTAATTACCAGATGTTTTTAACACTAATGAAACATTAATAAATGACGGAGGCATGTTGTCTGGTAATGGAACATTAACCAGTGAACCAAGTCAGCGCTGCCGCCGGCATGGCCGAGCCAGAGACAAGTCTGCATCAGACTGAGCTCTCCCCTAAATAAAGCCCCAACATGGTTAAAATAACAGCAAGTGCCTGGTGGGAGCAAGTGACTGGCTTGGTGCTGCCTTCAGGCTTTGCAGAGCCAAGGCTGTGGCTCCTTCACCTCCATCCTTCCTTCCTTCCACCCACTCACCCATTCATCCACCCCTTGCATGTGTGCATCCAGCCAGCCAGCCAGCCAGCCACACACCCATCTCCCTGCTGTAGAGACTTAGTTGGGGCACCAGACAGGTGATTCTCTAAAAAATGGAGCTTTTCCCCCAGGCATTGCTTGATGGCATCTCTGCTCCAGGTGGTGCTCACAAGCAAGGTACGTGGGGAAAGGACAGCCTCCAACAATGTGCTTTGCTGCATCCACTGCCCCTGCACTGCGTCCCTGTGAGCCCTGCTCCGATAGAAGTTTAATTCAGAGCATCTGGGCCAGTGACATTTTCCTAACATGAAATTATTAATCAGACACGGGAAGTGCATTAATTGTGACTACGTGCCACCCCCAGCCGGCAGGCTGTAGTGGGGCACAGGCAGGTCTCCATCCTTCTGCCTGCCTGAGAGATGTCAGGGCACAGCCAGAGCTTGGGGACACATAGGACCCTCCAGGGCCCCTGAATGGGGAGATGTGGCACCTCGCTGCCACAGCACAGGTGTCACATGGGGTGGTGACAACCATCCCCTTTCCCTCACCACGGGTTTCCAGGGTGGGCATCCCCCTTGCACCTTGTCAGGTTGTCCTGAAGGTCAGCTTTCGGGTCTCCCACCTCTCTGGGAAGAAGGTGTTGTGGTCTCAAACCCCAGGGCAGGCTGCAGGGCGTGTGTGTGTGTCCCCCTCAGTGCTGTTCCCATGTCCTCCCCAGCTCAGCCAGCACCACACATGGAAGCAGGCAGCCAAAACCTCCCGTTCCAGAGGGAAGGGAAATAACACCCAGAGCCGCCAGTCATCATGAAATGAACATTTAATGAAGACAGTCTCTCCTGGTGCGTGTGTGTGTGTGTGTGTGCGTGTGTGCGTTGTCTCTGTGTGAGCTTAGTTTTATCCCCTCTATTACTTTTTTTTTTGATTTTTTTTTTTTTTTTTATATATACATCTATAAAAAATTCAAATACAGCATGTCAACAGTGGGAATACTAGGACGTAAGGTATTAAATACTGCGCTTGGGTCCAGGCAGGGCCAAGAGGAGGTGTCTTTACAAAACAGGACTTCGGGCAGGATGGGGAGGAGAGCAGAGCAGGCACGGGGACAGCTGGGGACAGCGGGGGACAGCGGGGCACAGGTCTGCAGGGCTCCAGCTCTGAAGGCAACAGCAGAGCTATTCTGCTTCTGTTGTAGAATGAGACAAAGACATCAATGGGGGTGATTCCCTGTATCCAACATGGTTAAAAGTTTGGGGGTGATGTTGGGGTGGGGTTGGGGGTGGCGAAGGCTCCTGCAGGGTGCTGTGGAGGGGGAGGTGGAGGGACAGCTCTCCCAGGTGCTCGGCAAGGGGCAGGAGGGTTTTATTGGTGTTCCGCTTCTCTTTTTTTTTCCCATTAAAACCCTGCCAGCTCCCTGCTCTGCATCGCACTTGTGAAAGCCAACAGTTCCCCCCTCCGCCATCCCCTCGGAGGGGACCAAGACCCCCCCCCCCGTCCGTGCACCCGTCCAGCTTCGCCACACGGTCGAGAGCTCAGGGGAGCGAGTCCAGTCCTTGGGGGACCCCCTTTTGCCATAAGGGGGTACACAGCTTGGAGCATCATTCCCCTCACCACCCCCCCGTTTTCATATCCCCTTTTCTCGGTGCTCTGCCGGGCGGGCGGCGGGCACGTCTTTGGCGTGGGGGGGTTAGCTGTATGAGTGGGGCCCTCAGCTGCGGCGCGGGGCCCGGGCTCGCTTCACTTCGCTGAGGAAAGAAAGGGGCACGGGGATGTGTCTCCTCACTCCGGGCTGCGAGAGGATTTTGCGGCTCCCCAGGGGACGGCAGCAGCTCTGTCCTCCTCCGAAGTGACGGCGAGAAGCGTGATACGTCCTCAATGTGTGCAAAATCGAAGAGCTAAGAGACTCAACCCGGGAGCGGGGCGGCGGGGCGGGGGCGGTGGCGGCGGTGGGCGGTGGGGAGGCGTCTGCGCTGGGCTGCGGTGGATGGACAGATGGAGATCTGCAAGCAGGGAGGAGAAGGGTCACAGTCTCGCTCCGCACTCAGCTGTGCCCGGTCACTGGTGGGACGCGCCGAGCAGAATTTGGCCTTTTTCCACAGGGGAAATTCACCCAGGTACCCAAACACATCATTTCCACCTCCTCCTCCCAGGGCTGGGCCCTGCCCACTCTCCCCTGGCTGCATGCCACCGCTTCTCCTGATGCCACCAGTAGTGTCACACATGAGATGCCACTGTCAGAGGGGAGCAAAGAACCCCGTGCCCACAAGAGGATTCTCTTTGGGCACCAAAGGATGTGTGGCATAGCCTTTATCTCCCAAAAGTGACACATGTGACTGCTTCCAGGATTCATCCCTGTCCTTGGGCAGTATGGGGACAGTGAAAGGGCATTTGGGTGTGACACCCATGAGACAGCAGCCCTGGTCTGTAGAGGAGAGGGGCATTTTGTGGCTGTCCAGGCTGTCAGCTCCATTCTAAGCCAAACTAAGGACATTTTTGAGATGCAGTCTGAATTTTCTGATCTTGGACAACTTTTCTTTCATCACTAAGCAAAGGCCTTAGATTTCCATGTGGTTTCTTTGCCTCTTAAAAAAGTCAGCAGTGAGGATGGGAGAGGGCTGCTGAGAACAGGACATCAAAGACTGACCACTTTGCCAGCTTTGCTTGGGAAGCCATTTTTGAGATCTCCAGCCAAATATCCATCTGGAAAAGCAGTCAGACTCGGTGCATTTACAAAAAACTGCAAGAAAACCCCAAATGACTTGTTCTTAATGCCCTTCACCCACAGCCTGGCTGGAGCATCCCCTTCGCAATCACACTAGAGCGCTGAGGGTCCCCATATCCCTGCCCCATCCCAGCACCCACCTCCTGCCTCTTACACCTCCAATTTGGGAGATACTCACTAAATAAAGAGGACACTATAGGCAGCCACGACCAGTCCAGCTGTCCAACACACTGCCACGGCCCCGCTGCCCACCACGGCCCCCTTGTCACAGGTCTTGGTGGTGGGTGGTGCCATGAAGGAGGAGGTGCTAGCACTCGTTGTCTCTGCAAGGAAGGAGAGTGGATGGTGAGGGGAGCTGGGATGCCCTGGGATTCATCCCAGAGGAGCAGCCCTGCTCCCCTGCTGGTGTGGATAGGAGCCAGCCTCAAACTGCCCTTTTCCATGCTATACCGTGCTAGGGCTGAGGTGGAGAGCTGGGATGATCCATGGGATGGTGTGATCCATGAGACTTTCCTTGCTGTGAGAGTGGACCTACTGCTTGGACATGTTTCTGCCATCAGGTAAAGCTGAGCATCCTTCTCATCCCCATCCTGACCAGCTGAGCCACTCTATGCACCAGCTCCATGGGATTTTAGCTAAGAGGTAATGATGAGCCACTGGTGCTCAGCAGAAAGCATCCCTCGACCACAAAACATCCCAGACACAGCAGGCTGCATCTGCTGGGCTGGCTCACAGGGTTTGTCCTGCTTTGTACTGGACCAGATGCATTGTCTGTCCCTGCAGAGGGCTGCAGGATTGCAGGGAGTGCTTGGATGGGCAGTCAGGCTGGGGCAGCTTTGGCCATATCCAGATGGCCCCAGCGTGCCCCTGGCCAGTCAGTCTGGGCTGATTGCTGGGGACCTTGGAGTGTCTGTCTCAGCATCTTTCAGACTCCATTGAGGTGTCATAGTGGGGCTCAGCCTTGGGGTTGGGGTGTCCCACATCAGCCCTGCCTGGCTGCACCGCGCTGCATGCACAGGGATGTGTGTGCGAGGAACACGCGTGTAAGGGACACTGGTGTGCCTGTACAGGGATGTGTGTGTGAGGGACACTGGTGTGCCTGTACAGGGATGTGTGTGCGAGGAACACGCGTGTGAGGGACACTGGTGTGCCTGTACAGGGATGTGTGTGCCAGGAACACGCGTGTGAGGGACACTGGTGTGCCTGCACAGGGATGTGTGTGCGAGAAACACGTGTGTGAGGGACACACGTGACCCTGCACAGGGAGTGGGCAGGTGACATTGGAAGGGGCATTTGCGTTTAGCACAGTGCAGGTGGCAATAGAAGCAAAACCAAAACGCTGACAGCAGCGCTGCTGCAAAGTGTTCCTGCACTCCTTCTGGGGGTTCATCCACCTGGGAATGGCGGGGGGGCCTGCAAATCCCTGTTGCTGCCTCGATATCCAGGTGCTCTACCAGGTGCTGTTTCTAAAAGGTTTTTTTTTTTTTCTGCACAGGAGCCAAGGAAACCAGTGCAGGGTCTGCTCCATCCCTTCTGGGAAGCGGAGGGCTGATAACACCCATTTGGACACAGTCCCAGCTCTTTCCTAGAAACAGAGACTTGTTAACTTGGTGGCTTTTATTTTGAGCCCTTGGAGCCACTATGAGGGGTCCGAGGTGTGGAGGGGGTAGGACTGGAGAGGGGAGGGAGGGCTGGAGGGGGACAGCCCTCCAGGGAACAAAAACAACAACAATAACAACAACAACAATAACAACAAAAAAAACAACAATAGTAATACAACGCCCAGCTTCATTGTCCCACCCCAGGTATCCTGGTGAGAAGGACGCTGGACCCAGGTGAGCTGAGTCAGCATTCTTCACGCCATGGTTTCACCTGCTGACAGGGCCCCAGGTGGGGGCAAAGTACAGGGTGAAGGGCTGCAGCCTGCTCCCCAGTGTTTGGGGGGCTGTCTTTGGCTAGGGACAAAGCCTGCAGGGAGCCAAAGAGGAGATCCCTCAGCCGGGAGTCCTGGGCTCCTCCTGGACGAAGCCTGTTTGCACTGGGAGAGGGCTCTTACCTGTGATCTGGGCCTCCGTGGTGAGATGCTTGGGCTCCTCTGTCCAGGGGGTGGCATGAACAGCCACGCTCCAGTCACTCCACGTGCCGATGTCATTGTCTTTGGCTGCCACCTGGATGATGTACTCCTTGCCGGCGTAGGCGTCCGTGATGGTGTGCGATGTCCCATCCGACAGCTCGACCTGAGGGCAGCAGTTGGGAGGGGAGGGTGGTCAGAGGAGCCCCCGGGAGACGTAAGACAATCAGTATATTTAGCTCGGCTAGAAGATGATAACAAGACTTTTGCAGCAGTTTTGGAAACACTAGGGCATTGTGGGCAGAGGCACGAGCCCAGGACAGGGATGGACGGGGAGGGAGATGCTCCAGCTGCAGCTACACTGAAAGTCCAGAGACCTGGTTCCACGCCCAAACTCACGGCGTCAGAGTGGAGCAGCTTCCTCTAGAGGTCACCAGAAACTAGCAGATGTGTGTGCGGGCTCCCTCGGACACGTTAGGGCAGCTGGATATTGCAGGCAGTGGGTGGGGTATGCAACGCGCTTTCAGGGCACCACTGCCAGTGCTGGGAGGAGGCTTCCCCACCAGCAACACCTCTGGCTAGCCTGCTCCCGTGCCTACTGGCATCCCGTTGTTTTGGCTTGCATCTCTCCAGCTGGGCCCTTGGACAAGGATCAAGTTGTGTCCAGACGTCTTTCCTAGAAACCATTCCCTCTGTCCTGTTGTCTGTGCTGTCTGAGCCACAGAAGATCCTGCCGTCCTCTCTGCTGCAAAGTGCAAGGGCTTAACCCCATTTAACCCTCCAAGGGACCTCTGATCCACTTGGAGCTTGGCTCAAGGACAGAGGGATGCAGGTGCTCAGCAGAAATGCATCCCCATGGCACGGACACAAGTGAGCAAACCCAAGTGACTGACAGAGGGGGAGGGCTCAGCATCCAAGTGACCGTCCAGGGATGAAGCCGGACTTGGCCTCAGGGTCCTGAGGGTATGGAGGGGACCAGGGCAGGAGTACCTGGCAGAGGCTAAGTGGGACATTGTCCTCCACCCCGCCTCTGAGACAGAGGACTGACATGCTGCCCATTTCAGTAACCCCTGTGCTGCTGTGCGTGGCATGGGGGACACACAGGGGACTCCTCATCTGCCCTGCACCCTGCCCAGACACATTTCTAATAAAGATGCTGCAGCATGAGGGGTGGTGTGGACCTGACATAGCCCATGTGTGACCACGAGTGCCCAGCCAGGGGCTCATGCTCAAGCAGGACAAGTATCCCTTCACGGATGGGGGCAGCTTCATGGTGTTGCCCACGTGGGGTTATCCACATCTCCCCAGCCACCCAGGAGAAGGTCAGGCACAGAATCACACTGTCCTGGGCAGCACCAACAGCTCAGTAACAGGAGGAAGATCAAAACTTCTGCCTGGTCCTTGAAGAAGACGGAAAGGAAAGAAAGGAGAGAAAGGAAAGGAAAGAAAGAAGGGAAGGAAAGAAAGAAAGGAAAAAAGAAAGAAAGGAAAGAAAGGAAGGAAGGAAATAAAGAAAGGAAGCAAGAAAGGAAGGAAGGAAATAAAGAAAGGAAAGGAAAGAAAGAAGGGAAGGAAAGAAAGAAAGGAAAAAAGAAAGAAAGGAAAGAAAGGAAAGAAAGGAAAGAAAGGAAGGAAGGAAATAAAGAAAGGAAGCAAGAAAGGAAGGAAGGAAATAAAGAAAGGAAGGAAAGAAGAGGAAGAGAAGGGAAAGGGAAAGATGCATCACTGGGGTGCCCAGGAGGTACCTGGGCCAATGCATCTGTGGGATGAGGCTGCCCTGGCAGGGTGGCTGTACACACACAAGGTCTGGTGTGCAGGCCAGTCAATGACATTATCCCACTGCTTGCAGGAGTACCTTAAAAGCAGGAACCCACCCTGAGAAAGAACCAGCCCTTTTCCAGTCCCTTCAGTGCAGCACGTGCAACACCCCAGCACAGATGCAATCCCTTTGGCATGAAAGCTGCAGCCCCCTCCAGGATTTTACAACCACTCTGGGGGATTCCTAACAGGAGGAGGGGCTTTCTTGCTCCAGGTGAAAGCCTTTCCCTCCCTATTCCCACTTCCAGGGCTGCATCCAGCCTTCCGCCCAGAGTATTGGAGCCCTTGGGTTCTGCACTCTCAGCTGCTCCTGCCACCCGGCCTGAGCCAGCAGGAGCCTCACATCTGGAGCACATCTGGAGACAGGCCTGACTGGTCTCCCCACAACCACTGGGAGCAAAGGGCCTCCTGCTGCCGGCGAGGCTTGAAGTGGTACCAAACCTCAGCAGTGCGGAGAAAGGCGTGTGTCCATCTCACTGCTGCAGGTGTGGGGGCTGAATGGGAGTCCTGCCTCTCCTTGCACCACCAGCTCAGCACTGACCCCCACGGTGCTGGTGGGATGCAAACAGGAATGCCAGAGGTTTCACTGCAGGCTCGTGCCAAGCTGGGACATTCCTAAGCACTTAACCACCAACATTTAACCAAGTCCATCCCTACCATCTAGGGGACACTCCTCCACCGTGACATGGGTCTCACCATCAGGTCTGGCCTGTTGGCATGGGGACAGCTACTCAGGGTGTCTGCCAAGGGGACCTGAGGTCAGAGCCTGCCTGGAAGGAGCCTGACATGGAGGGCAGATGAACACAGTGACCCCAGTGGGGCTCCATGAAGGGTCTCCCTGAGTTTCCAGCAAGCTGAAGAGGCTGAGTCAGCCCTGCAGTCACAGGTGCTGCCTCTTTTGTCAGAATAACAAGGTCAGTTCACAGGTCTGGTTCCCAGCAGTCTATACGCATGGGGGCTATAGGCAGGTCCCTTCCTGGAGCAAGGCACAGCCCATCCTGCAGGAAAATGGTTTTGGGCCATTTCATTCTCAGGTGAAAACTGAAATCCTGTCAAGTCTGGGTAGAAGGGAGGATGGGATAAAAATAAGGAGGGTGTGAGTTCCTCCTGTGCATCCTCCAACAACAGGAGGGGCTTGGCTAAGGCACATCCCACCAGCCCCACCAAGCTCTAGCCCTCCTCAGCCCAGAACCAAAGCCCAAGCTGCACCAGGGTCCCCAGAGGCAATGGGCTCTTGGCACCTACTGCTGCACCCAGCAGAGCTGAGGAGGCAATTTCTGCACTCAGTTCTTACAGGGACACACCTTCACTGTCCAGACACCTTGGGATGGGCAGGCAGGAGACCCACCAGGTTGTGAATCACCAGGTCTGTTTGGCAGGGCACCTCCCTGCAGTAGTGGCACAGTGAGGCTCTCTCTGCCACCCAGACCCTGGGAGCTCTTTGGTGGCATCCACCAATGTGGATGGCAATGCCAAGGGAATCAACTTAAATTAACTCCTAATGATAATTAAATGAAACAAACCCTCACGGGCTGAGCTGCCAACTCCCTGCTGACTTGACTTGCTCTGTGCTGGCTGGGTGATGGCTTGGAACTGGAGAATGAGGACAGGACTCTGAAAGATGCTGGGCTTATCCAGCTGGTGTATGACCCTCTCCAAGACTTTCAGCATCCTCTGAACCCCCTGGCTCCTCCCTGGGACCTGCACCAAGCAGGTTGCATGCAGACCAGCTCCACTAAGGTCTTGCTGACCTGCCCAGGCTGCTTTTCTGTCAGGAGCATTTTCTCCATCCCGAGAGCCGTCCCAGCCTTCCCTTGGGAGCAATTCCTGCCTCTTCCCACCAAACCAACCAGCAGCTGAGCGTTTGTAGGTGGGGTGTCACACGCACAATGGAGTCAAGTCTGTGCCTTCCCTGGGCAGGGGGAGTGTTCCCCGAGGACCCAGACTGGAGGATCTGGAGGACTTTCCTTGTGGGACCTGGGAGGATGCTGCCCTAAAATCCGCTTTAACACAGCAGACAAAAAGAGAAAGCACAGACGACATCATCCGTCTCTCCCCACACACACACAGCCTCTGGATGCAGAACCTCTGAGCTGGGCAGCCAGAGACACATCCAGCATTTGTCGTGGTGGGGAGAAAGCCACCGGGTGGGTGCCCGTGACCCAACACTGAAGTGCCACAGCAAACGGGAAAGCACACAGGGATCGGGTCCAACTGGACACAGACAGCGAGAGACAGACAGGGGGAAGACACACCGGGGAGGCTGTGGGGGGACGGATGGACACACAGCATCAAAGGCAGAGGGAGAAATTCCTTAATCCGTGTCCTCGCCACACAGAGACAAAAGTTGGAGGAAGGCTGTGCATGGTAATTTTTTTGGCCAGGGAGGGGGTTTGCGTGTCGCTGCCTGCCTTTGTGCACCTGCCAAAAGTCACTCCGACTGGCTGTGAAGTGCTGCCCAGATTAATGAGGGATCAGTAGCCAGTGCAATGCAGAGCTATTAGCATTGCAAAAAAAGAAAAGAAAAAGAAAAGAGAGAGAGAGGAGAGAGAAATGAAAAAAGCCCTTGAATTCAGATGACAGCTTGCTGAGGACAGCGTGGGCTGGGATCCCATTCCCTGCCATGGTCACATACCCCCACACTCCTGCTTGGAAAGATTATGGAGCTGCTGAGTGCCCACCCACAGTCACAAGTGCCAGAATGAGCACACGGGCCAGTGCCACACTGATGGGATGGGGACAGGCACTTAGGGCAGGCTGAGGGGAGGACTGCCCCGCACTTGGCTTTTCCCCTGCCCATGCTGGTCCTCCCTGCACATGTGCTGGAGGCCTGGGGACATCCACAGCAGCCATACACACCCCAACAGAGAACACCCATGTGTGCCCTCCTTCCAGTCCCTGCCTGCAGTCTGGTGTCCCTGCCTTGCAGTGCTCGGCACAGCAGGAGTTAAGGAAGCCATTCCCTGCACTGAGCTCCCCTCATCCTGCTCCCATGACCCCCAGCCCACCCTGCCAGGGTGCCCTGGCAGTAAAAAAGGTTGCTGTGCTTTGTTCCCACCCAGGCTCTGCTCCTGGTGCAGGGTGACCAGGTAGCAATTACGTGTGAGCAGGGTGATGCACGGCAGCTCTGAAGCCCAGGTGGCCTTTGGAAGAGGATGGGGCCGGGGGGCAGGGAAGAAAACCCCACCCTTCTCTGCCCTGGCAGCTGGGCTGGGGGCTGGTATGTGTTGAAAGGAGGTGGAGGGGGAGAAGGGGGGATCAGATGCCTCCTTTTCTGCATCCCACATGAAAATGTGCTTGCTGGCTCCCCTGTGGTGGCAGTGGCTCTGTTTTCCATTCCTTGACACCTCCTGCTTTCCAGTGCAGCTCCTGGTGTGGGCAGGGGGCAAAATGGGGATGAGGACTGGCACCCCTCTGTCCCAAGGCAGGGATGCACCATCTCTGTGTGTGACAGAACAGTGACCACGCAGCTGTCCCAGGTGCTGTATCAAGCCGAGATGAGTCTGCCTTCCCTAAAACAAAAGGAGCACCCTGGCTATTGTAGGGTGAAGCTGATGTGCTCACAGAGCCTTTGCCACCCACAGCACACATGGAAGAAACCCCTTCTAAGAGCACAGCCTGGCCCTGCCAAATATCTGGCATTTTTGCAGCCTCCTCCCCTGGATGCTACTCGAGTTATACTGGATGATGGGGGAAATTGGAACTGGGATAGGGAGGGGACACCCCAGTGGGTTCGATTTCACAGCCACTTTTCCCCACAGCAAGGGCGAGATCCTACCACTGGGCTGCAATGGGACTCAGCTGGGACTCAGCTACACAAACAGCTGCTGTTTCAGGTGCCTTCAATCCCTGCAAGTGCAGGGGGACCCCAGCAGGGTTTCCACCTGTCCTGGGGAACAGGATAAACCAAAAGGAGGAGTAATGCCCAAGCAAACTGCCCCACCACTGGGAAGTTTGGGATGGTCACTGCAAACAGCCAGTGCAGCTTGAGGAAAGATGTCACCATGAGGAAAAGAAAGGTTTTGCTTTCTCCCTTTCAAAGCCATGCCTGGAGAGCAAATAGGCCTGACACTGATTACTAACAAAGGCACCCCCAAATACCTCCTCCTTCCGCAGAGCCCCAAGAATCAGCTGGTTAACCCAGACAAAACTTTCTACCTGGACTCTGGAAAAATTAAAGGTTGGAAAAAGTGAACGACCCCCTCTTGTTCTCTGCCAGCCAGGTAGTGGAAGAGCCACCCCAGCAGGGTCTGAGCTGTGCTCTCTGCTGTCACCCTCTGCTGAAAAGGCTGCTGTGGTGCTGCACAGAGCCCAGCCCTGCCGAGGGGCTGGGAGGATGAGCTATCACAGGACTCTGCAGCCTAGGCTGTGCCACACCAGATGCAGATGAACAGATCCCGTCTGGCTCAACATAAACACCATCTTTGAAAGCAGGGGCTGTAACCACACTCACAATGGGAAATTATCTCCAGACGTGGTGGCCCCCTCCTGCCAAGTGACAACTGTCAGAGGTCACTTTCGCTTGTGGCTGTGGGGAAGATGGGATCAGGGCTGCTGAGGGCACTCAGCAACAGCTCTAACCTGCTGAGCACTGGCATATGCTGCCTGCAGCTGCCTTCACTATGCTGATGCCTTCACCACGCTGATGCAGTGGGCTCGAGGTGAAAGCAGCCTGTGCATGGGCATGGCGGGGTACAGACACCTGCCTGGTGTGGTCTGCATGTAGGCAGGTGTGGGAAGGGGGCCAGCACCTTCCTACCTCCTTGTAGCTGTGTGAGCATGGAGGTGAGGACATGCACGCGTGAGTGCTCTGCTGCTCAGTGGCACCTTTACAGCTGCCAGGTGCTCAGTACTTTTAGGTCACCAGCAGTTTCCAAGGGGGCCGAGAGCACCCAGACAATGCCAGCCAAGGGTCCTGAACCTGCTCCGTCCCAGAAAAGGTGATTTCTGGGCGTTTCCCACCCCCACCCTCCTCTGAGACACTCTCTGCTCCAGCCCTGCCTGCCCCATGCTGAGCTGCGAGTGACACTATTACAGCCTCAATATTTTGCTCCCACCTATTAATTCTTTGGATTTTTCCCCCTTTCTTTTTTAATCACTGACTTTGCAGCCAGGAGGGGAAGGCAGAGAAATGCTGCAATAAAAGCTACCAGGCGTGAAGTTGTAACCCAGCTTGCTCAGGGTGACCTCCCTGCCAAGGTTGCCTTGCAAAGAGGGGGAGTGCAGGCAAAGCAGCAGAAGCACGGGGGGATGCAAATGGGCACAAAGAGGCACGCCCGCTGCAATGTGACATTGCCACCGCGCCGGCGGGGACGCTGCTGTGGCAGGCAGTGGCACTAATTGCCTTCCTCCCCAGCTCGCTCCATCCCTCTCCTTGCCCATCACAGGCAGGACACGCACATTAGCTCACGCTTTCAGGCTATTTCAGGCTGCTCCAAGGCAGGAACTTCCAGTGACAGCCTTTGAGATTCACCTCTTTGACCAAAAATTGTTGCTTTGCCCTGGGAGATGAGCCTGAGCCCACCCTGGTAGCCACTTCCAATATGGGTGAGGGAGGCCAGTCCAGAGGACAATGCCATCCTTGCACCAACAAACCCAACACTGAGTATTTGGCAATACCCACAAACTTTCCATTCCTGTCCCCAAAACCCCATCATTTGCCTGGATCCGAGCAGGCACAGATGTCTGCGTGGCTTTTTTTTTTTTTGCCCCAGCTCCTAAAATCCCGTGATGGTGGGAGCTCTTCTGCTTGCACTCCCAGAGAAACACTCTTCCAGCCTTTGCAAATGCTCACAAACTTGGCCCTAATGCTTCCAACGCAGAAGAAGAAGGAGAGAACCCAACCACATTATTAGCTTTAAATATCTCATGACCTTTTACTGCAAATCTCAAGATCTGAGGCGCAGCCCGCCTCATGGTTCATTAACATTTCATGTTGTCAGCGCGGCCAGTGGGTTCAATTAGACTTCACGACGGCATCTGCAAATTGCTGGCAACCCACAGGAGGAAATCCTCCCTGGGTCTGGCCACCAGCTCTGATGCTGAATAAGAAATACCTTCTTGAGCCTTGCCACATTCCTGGGATGTGCATCGAGCAGGCAAGTGCTCAGCGCACGTGATCTCCCTCCAAAAACTGTGAAAAGGGGGGATCCTGTTCCATAAAATGCTATGGGAGGGGAGCAAATTGGGTGTACGACCTGCCCTGAGCTCCCCAGAGATGCTCAGGATGGTGTCTGGCCACCCGTCTGCATGTAGGGCTGAGCGTGCAGATGTGCTCGGGGAGATCGCATGTGTGAGTGCGGCAATCGCTGCTGCTGCGAATTAACTGAAGGAGCCTGTTAAACCAGAAACAGGCTATTAGCAATCCATTAGGAAAGGGTATCCAGTTCCAGCCTAGGTAAGCCATTAGAGGAACATCTGAGAGCATTAGGAGAGCTCGCTTGGGGCCAGGATGGGGCTATAAAACAGAAGAGGAAACCACACTAATCTGGCTTGAATTACAAACTTAAAAGCGGGAGAAAAATAAAGGATACCCTAAACATTTAATGTTTTATATTTAGGAGACAGAAGGGGAGATTTTGCCAAAAGGAGAGAATAAAAAACCTGTTTAGGCTACAAATATCCACCTCTCTTCTGGCAGCAGAGAAACCACCAGCCCCTATTCCAGAAAGGGAGGAGTGTGATTTTAAAGTTGCTTGAGTTTCAGAGTGAAATTGGTGCTGGTGGGGTGGAGGGCAGTCTTTGCCCACATAATGCGACATGGCTGCATCCCCAACAGCTACGAAATGCTTGTGCCCCGGTTCAAGGGAGCTGCTCTGAGGTGGCATGAGCCGGCACATGCTTCACTGCATGTCCATGTGGAAACTCATCATCATCATCATCCCTTCATGCTAATAATTCCCAGAGCACATCACCCTAATTCCCAGAGCAAACTGCAACATGAGAGCTGCTAAGTGGTCTGGGTGGAAAGGCGCTGCTGAGCAGGGGAAAGGGACTGCAAACGGCACGCTGGAGCTCCAACCCAATTTGCAAAGCCCTGGGGAGGGAATGAGGGTGTCTCCCCCACTTCTGGGTCAGCCCCAGAAATTGCTTCATGGTGTGGGATGCTAGGGCCAGGCATCGCCTGACTTTCTCTGGTGGAGGGAAACTGCATTTATGGCCAGCTCACACAGTGGTGGTCTCAATAAGATCCACTGCTCCTGCCACGGATGGCTTCATCTTCTGGTGCCATGCCCTGGCATTATTAAAATCCTGAAAGGAAGAGCCTGGAAGAAAGCAGACGCTGATTGAATCAGGCCCTATGGTATTCGACAGCTCGACATCCATCTGATCCTATTAGTGCTCATTCGGTCCTGCCTGCCGAGGTGCTGTGCATAAATCAGACCCTGCAAAGATAACAGGAGGTGGAGAGGTGAAAGAGGAGCTGTTTCTTCTGCCAAGAAACACCACGTGTGAGCAGGGCCTGCGTGGATATTCTGTCTCTGGGCAGCCTCCAGTGCTCCTTTGTGGGTTTTCTCCTGCAGGGATGCTGGGCTTCCCATGGGGCTGCCAAGTACATGCTTAAAACTCACAGCTGGTGCAGAGGCGGGTTGCCAGGAGGAGGCAGGGATGGAGCTCAGCCTGTGGACCTTGGGCAGACAGGGATGTGCCAGAACATGAGGTTACCCAACTCCTCCTGACTGCTGGCAGGAACTTCTCCTCTCCCTGCCCTGCTCCAAGCTGCCCCATGGTCAGCATGCAGGTTGCGTGGGCACAAAAACCAAGGGCTTCTCCGTGCCAACAGCCCGTGGGGACAGCAAGAGCCAAGACGGGGGCAGTTTGTGACAAGAGACCTGCACCTCCACGAGAATTAAGACTCCTCTATGCAAGTGTGGCATGTGGGACCACCTCATCCTATCTCAGGATGTCCCTCTGAGCTGTGACCCAACACCACCACCGCAGAACAAGAGGCATAGATGAGCTAGACTTGGCCCTACCAAACCGTGTCCTCCCCTCTTCTGTCTGGATTTGGGGGAACAGGGACATCCTCAGAAATGACAACAAGTAATAATTCAAAGAAAGAGTGCAGGGAGGCTTGGGCATGCTCCCAGCATGCTGACATTGGTGGGGTTAATTTTGGGTACAAACACCTGCATTTGCAGGGTGCCCAGCTGGGCTTCACAGGCTGAATGTGCCAATGGGGTCTGGGGTCAGAGCAGCTCCAGCTGCTGTAGCACTGCCTTTCTCTGGTGTTTGGGAAACGATTGAATTAGGCTTCGCAAATAATTCATCTGATGAATAGTGGCAGTTTTCCTCGAATCATCCACAAATCAGATTTTTCATTACCCAGCCAGAAGGGCAGGGAGTCAGAAAACAAGGCTGGCACCTCACTCACTGAATGCTTGCACTTGCTCACTGAGCAAATTATTCCCCAAACACTCTTCTCCATCTGTCAGTGTCGAGGAACATGTCACTTGCAAGGGGATATTGATTAAAAGCAGTACCCACAACTGCTGCGCCTTCCCGAAATGCTGGGAGGTGAACCTTTCCCAAGCCATTCTTGTACCCACCAGGAGAGCTGGTACCTTGAGCTTTCTCTGCACCCCAGGGTATCTTTATATAGAAGAAATTAAGTTCTTACTGCCCAAGAGCTGCCTTTCCCAACTAGGGTGGCCCTGCCACCAGTGTCACCAACACCGCTATGTATTTCCCACCATCACTGCCTGCCTGAGAGTGCTGATATAGAGGCCACACCATCCCCTCAGGACTCTGCAGTGAGGGGACTGACTTGGCTTGACCCTGCAAATATGGTACCCCACCCCCAGTGATGGAGGGACCAGGCACTCTGAGAGTGTTGAGGTGGGAGGTAGCCCAGTGGCTACCCCACCATTTTTGAGTGCAAACCAGGGTATTTGGCTGGATCAGGCTGGGGCAGGGTAAAAACATCAGCTTTTTCCACAACAGTTGCACACCTTGGGAAAAAAAAGATGTGTTTGGCAGTTAAATCTTCCCCTTTTTACAGAGCTTCTGCCATTTGAGCATTTCTTCCCCAGATGAAACAAAATACCTACAGAAAACCAAAACCCAAACTCCACCTATGCTTTCTTACCCCTCTGGATGCTCCACAGATGGTCTCCCACTCCTAGGAGGGAAGCAAAGAGGCAAGCAGGAAAACCCTCTGGTTTTCAGAGCCACCAGCAAATGCTGCAATCTGAACCACAACCTATAGTGCTGCCTCATCAAAAACCCCAACCAAACACAAAAGGTCACCAAGACACCTTGCAGAGCCATGAGCCAAGCCTCCCATCCCCTGTCCCACATGTTCTTCTCCCCAAGAAGAGCTGGCTGGAAGAAAATCCCACTTGGCTCTCGGATGCAGGTGCCCAGGGACCCAGTGCTGCCTCTCAGCTGATTTTTTTTCTTTTTAGGAAAATTCTTTATCAAGAAAAGCACCTAATTGGCTTTCAACTGGCCCAGCTTGGGCACAGAAGGGATGCTGGATGAGCTATGCCAGTGTAGCAGCACCTCCTCTCAAGCCACAGAATGTTTTCCTACACAACTCCAGCATACAAGCAGTACACAGAGGTAAAAAAAAAAAAAAAGAAGCCTGTTTGTTATCTTCCTGCAGTAACAAATGAAATCTGTCCTCCAGGCTGCCAAGGATTTCACTGACTATTTTTTTTAAAGAAACAAGAAATAAAAGTAAGAAATACGATAACATCACAGCAATTGCTCTGTGACTGTGCTCTGAGTTATGGTGAGCGGTATTTTATCTCCAGTTCAAAATCTAAATGTGGCAGAGGCGCATTTAAATGTGGTGACATTTATACTTTAAATGCCTTTTACATCTCGTTGGCAAGTTTTATATAGAACATATGTATGGAAAGTAGATAGGGGCCATGGATGAAAACGCAGAGCAGAGAAAGGCTGCAGAGCCATTTGTAGGCAGAGTGTGAGCCACAAGAAAGATGGAGAGGAAGAGAAAAGGAACGAGAAAGAGAAGGAGAGGAACAGAGTCCGGGTTGCCTGGGCAGTAAATATACATCTTTTTTGTCCCTGGACACTTGTTCATAATGCAGCTTGTTCCCAGTCACCAGCTCGCCCCTCTCCCTCCCATCCCAGGCAGTGCAGCATCACTCACGTGTTGCCACTGGTCCAGGATGAGAGGCCGATACCGCAGGAAGAACTTCAGTGGGAAAGACTCAGGGTCAGGCCAGGATGAGGGGTTTTGCCATGACACCTCCAATCTCCGAGGGTTATTGGGCACCGGTTTGGCCACCACACTCTCCGGAGGGTCTGGCTTTACTGGAAGAGAAGAAAAGAGGGTGGATGGCAAAGCTTTGCATGTGGCATCCTTCCTTTATGCCCCTTGGCAAAGCTGGCTGGGCTTTGCACCATGTGCTTTCCAGGAGGAGCAGCCAACATGCTTCCTTTTCCCAAACTAATTAGATGCAAATCACCTTTTGTTGTCCAGGTTAGTGGTAGGGCTGTCCTGGCTCAAAATGCCACCATTAAGGAGGTGACAGCACTGGAGACACATGGAAACAGCTGGGCCAGGGCAGAGAGCATCCCTCCTACACAGGGCTAATTGGATCAGGGTGAGGAGCCCACCAAGCCCAAATCCTGCACTTCCCTTGCACCTGCTGATTTCTGTGAGTCTGACCCACATTCAAGCCCACTTACCTCACAGTAATCTAGCAGAGTTTGGCCCTTGTGTTTAGGGCTGGGGTTTTGAGGATTCAAAGCATTGGCACATCATGTTTGCTAAAGGGGAAGGATTGCCCTGGTCACCTTCCACCCTCACTGCCCTGCTCTGCTTTTGGGATATGGGGATATTTTCTTGCTACCTGACATGTATTTCAGGTGAATATTAATTGGCTGTGAGCTATGCAACATGCTTTGATGTTGCAGCTACTTCCAGAGTGCCGGAAGCTCATTGCAGACAGGCTGTGATGAATGTCACTGCCTGTTGCAGAGCAGTCCTTGCTCCTTGCCAAGGGTTTGATCAAATCCTGACAGCTCAAACTCCCAATTGCAATAGCAAAGCTGAAACAATTTGTGTACGCCCATGCTTATCCTTTAATCATGGACAGGAAGGAGCTGGACACAGGGAGCTGGGCACACAGCTGTGCCAGAGGTGGAAGAGGGCTCTCTGTGCACTCTAAGAATAGCAATGCACATGAGTCCTCATGTCCTGGGAAGGCCCTTAATCCCCTTCCAAGTCCATATGCAGGCAAATGGATCCCTCCTGACCTGAAAATTTGTGGATTGAACAATGGTCCCCTGTCTCTGACTGCCTCGAGCAGAAGCCTGTCAAGATATCAGCATCAAAGTCCTCTCCCAAGGATGGAGGAGGGATGGTGGGGTTGTGGGGAGCCCCTTTCTGCCTGGCAGAGCCCCTGCCCTGCAGTCAGAGGTCTTCTCCATGCTGTCTCCAGGGTTCACCTGCTGTGGGTGGCAAGTGATGTCCTCACATGGGCTTTGCTCATCCTGAGAGAGGAAGGAGGTGGTGGTGAGTGAGCTGCTCCCTCACTAGCCTGCCTGCCTGCCTGCAGCCCTGCCCTGTGCGTGAAGGGCATCCTTCCCTCACTCAAATGGGACCAGGTGCTGATGTGTGGCCAGTCTGCTGCAAGTGGAGTCACATGTGAGCTGCTCACTGCCACTCCTGCTCCAGAATGATGGTGGCATCGCAGCAACTGTCCCTGCACCGCCACTGCTTGCTCCTCTTGAGAGAAACCAGCCTGTGATGCTTTGAGAACACACTTTCTTGTCTGCAGGTGAGGCAGAGAGGGTGCCAAAATGAAGCCACAGCCCAACTGCCTTGGTGGAATGTGTTTCCCCTGGGACACAGCCCGCCACTACCTCTCTCTCCCCAGACTCCTCTTGCTCAGCACCCTGGCACACACCCTGCTGCAGTCCTTTATCACCATCATCTTCACCACCATCCTGGTTTTCACCAGGTTCCCTCTGTCACAGCGGCTGCAAGGAGGGCTGGACAGCTTCCTCTTTCCCCATGTCAGAGGATGATCCCAGAGGCTCTGGGGGTGGCTGGTTAGCTGGTGAGCCTGGCCAGGGGTGCCTAGTGGCACCTCCCAGCTCCCACGGAGTCCCCTCTGTGGCAGGATGGGGCACAGTTTTCCGTTTGCAACTTTATCCTCATCAGCAGGAACGCTTTGCTGGGGCTGTGCTGGGCTGAGCTACTCCAGATGGCTCTGCAATTCCTCCACTCGCTTTGAATCCCTGGGCTGGGGCTGGACATCAGCTTCCATCGACAGGGACTTGGAGTCCAAACGCATACGGAAAAGTATAAATCCAGCGTTGGCTCAGCAGGCTGGGTTTGCGAAACAAAAGTCTGTTTGGCTGAACAAATGCAGATGACTGTGAACTGCAGCTCTGCAGCGAGAAAGTGGGAAGGAAAGTGCTGGGCTAGGGATGGATGCAATGGATACTCCCTGGAGTAACTCAGGGGGCCTGGCCCTGGTTTTTAGTAAGCCAGCCTGAGGGGATGATGGAATTCAGTTGGGCATGGCAAGTATGTTTGGGTGGCAATGAGAAATACTACTGTGACTGCTACAGGAAGTCAGAAGAAAAAGTGCCCTGATGCTGAGGTGGGAGTCACCTGCCCATTTTGCAGGGACGTGACCCCTAGCCCCTCTCCTGTGAGCTGGACATTGTTGCTGGTGCACAGAGGAAGGCTGCCCTGGCTCCATGTGCGTGTTCCCAGCTGCTACGAGCCTTCAAACAGCAGTGCAGGTTAACAGGAAAACCAAGAGTCCCTGATACCTCCTCACGTGCCCCTCCACCAACAGGACTCCTGCCTGGGCCAGAGAGCACAGCAGGGCCAACCTCTACAAAACCACAAAGCCAAAACTGTTCCTGCCTTGTCCTTCCACGGCAGTGGGGACACAACAGCCGGGAGAGGGGACTATAACTCCGGCAGCCAGTCCAGAGAGGACAAACCTATGTCTCTTAGGACAGACCTCATCCTGCTGTGCTCATCACGGGAAACACCTGGGCTAGTCCCACAGGGGCCAGCTGAGGAGTGAGGGGAGTGAGCTGTGTCCAGCTCCCCGGTTTCTGTGTGACCTTGAAGGAGTCCTTTATGTCCTGCAGACAGGGATGAGTGCTCCTCCTTCCCCAGCCTTTGTCTGCCTCCATTCAGCCTGCACATGGTGAGGCAGGGGCTGTCTGGCTGTACATCAGCCAGCATAATAGAGCCCTGTCCTCACTGAGGGCCTGCAGGCAGTAACGTAATAAAAGCAGTAATAGTAATAATAATAATGGATGATGGGCATTAGGCTGAGTACTGGTTAAGCGGCTATAAAACCAGATGTAATATTATCCTGCAGAGCTGAGGGAGCATCATCAGACATTCCTGGGAAGGGGACTTGGCCAGGAGGTTACTCGCAGCTCTTCCCACTTGGTTTTTGGCTGCTGTGTCTAAGCGAGGGCCTGAAGTGCAAGAAGAGCATCAGAGAGCAGCTTCTCCTTAAGGCGCTGCACACTCATGCTTAACTGAGAGTGTTTAGCTATCCATCGCCCCTGGCTGTTGTCAGGCATGTCTCAAAATGAATCTGGCAGTTCAGAAAGGCAGCTGGGACCCTGTGGCATGGAGAGGCCTGTTGCCCATCCTGTCTCTCCAGCGAGCACTAAAATGGATCCCTTGCGGCCATTAAATATCCCCTGGCATTTTCCATGAGCAGAGGGATATTAAACTCCATGTCTTAGCCAAATGTCAGTCCAGGTAATTTAATTCTGCCTCCCTAAGTAGTATGAATTGAACTGACCTTCTACTTAGGCAACTGTATACCTGTGTTCAAAGACTCCGAATTTCATACAGACGTGGGCATCATGCAGCCTCTCTGAGATGCTCTGCATCTTCATTGCCCCAGAGCTGGATTTGGAAGGATCAGGTGACCTTCCCAAGGTCACACAAGGGTTGGGCAGCAGATTTGGGAAAGGCATCCACACTTGCAAGGCCCCATCCAAGGCTGCCTTCCTCCTTTTACTGCTGTGCATCTTCTCCCTCAGGATATTTTCCCTCAGGATCATATGAGCAGAAAGGTGCTGAGGCAGGATGCCAGTATTCCTGTGTGGTGGTGGTGTCCTGGCTTTCCTGGGGGATGCAAAAACCAGCTCTTGGGCTGAAACACAAGTGAGGAAGGTGGCGTTGTGCGCTGGTGGGCCAAAAATGTCCCCATGCTGTGCCAGCCATCATGAAGGAGTTGGCAGCTCCTGACACACCCCCTCACTGCTCCCTGACAACTTCCTCTGCCTCCAGGTCCTCTCCCCTACAGTCCCTTTTCCACCTCCTCCCTGGGGCTGGAGCCCTGATGTCCGTAGGGCTCTGCACGACCTCCTCCCCCTCACCTTTATTAATATCAATACTTTTGCAGAAGATGCAATTATGAAAACAATTTCCAGGAGCAAGATGAGGAGGAAGGCAGTCTGGATCTGCTACCAGTGGGAGATGGGGGCCAGAGGGCCGGAAAAGCTTTTCCAGTCATCATTGAAAATGACAATGCAGAGTGACCCTTCGCAGCAGCTGCTAATAACCAGCACGGCACGACCGCCAGCAAGGCATGTGCTCAGGACAGCAAAAGAAAGTACCAGTCATTTTCCACTCAATTAGAGACCATCTTCAGAGCGGCTGGGGAAAGGATTTTCTGCTGGGGGCTCCAGGGACGGAGAAAGGAGTGATAAAGCAAAACCAAAGGAGGTCACTCCTTCCCAGGGGGGCTTTTTGTGCTTGCCCAGGCTAGGTTGGTGGACTGACCCAGCTGAGGGTCTTCTCCTGGCTCAGATGGTGCTGGGAGGGAGAGCTTCCTTGCCCTGCACTGCTCTGTCCTTGGCCCCGGGTTGCTCTGTCCCCAGCAGGGCATGAGATCAGGGCCACATGGCTGCACTTTAACCTCCATGCAGAATGTGTGATGTTTTTCTCTATGCTAAGGGGAAAACACAAGGCAGGCTCTGACAACCACAGCCCAGGGATTTCAGGAGAAGCATCACACAGGTTCTGGCTGACACGGTCTCTTCATTGTAGCAGGATGTGTGCAGATGTTCCCATTCAGCATTTTTCCAGTGAGCTGAAGCAGCGGCTTTGCCCTGAGCCACAGGTTTTCCACCCTTCATCTAGCAAAGGGAAACCCAGCAAAAGCTCCACGATGAGAGATCATCGGGCCAGCTGAGATCCCCAGAGAACCTACTGGATGCTAGATCCACACCTCCAGCACCCCCCACACTGGGACAGAGTCCTGGATTGCAGCTGCAGAGAAGGCAGCTGGGAGAGACACTGAAGCTTCCGCAGGGATCGCAGGCAACCCACGGCAAAACTGCGTGGTAAAATGCAGCAATGCAGGGCACTTGTTTTAACACCAGGATGGCACAAGGAGAAGCTCCACTCGGGGTAGGTGGCTGTTGTTCAGCAGCAGCAGATGCTGTAATGATCTGCCAAGCCTATGACTGCCTGCTTCAGCACGCTGTCACCACCGTGCCTGTGCCGCTTGTGCATGGCACCCGTACCAAGTCCTGAGGAGGAGAATTCCACAGTCGTGCAGAATATGGAGATTTTAAGGCCACTGGACACTGAAGTGGTTATGGAAACGGGCTGGTGCAGGACACAGCCTTTCCTTGAGCATCAGCCCATCACCCCTTCCCCAGGTGCCACCCTGGAGCCAGGTGATGCTGGGTGGTCTGACCTCTCACGGCAACTGCTGAGACGTGTCCAGGCACTCTGCACCCTTCCAGGCACTCATGCAAGAGGCAGCACTCTTGCTAAGGGCTGGCCTGGGGCAGCGTTGGCCTCTGCTCACCTCTCCTCTGACCTGGGCCGAGTGCAAACTGTGGGGCTGGATCCAACTTTGTGCTGGTGTTGGGATGCCCGAGGCTTGCAGCTGGGTGTGCTTCCCCAGGGGAGCTGCTCTTGTGTGCTGGATGGAGGACCAGATGTTTGGGAAGCCAGGCAGGGCATGGGTGGGATACAGATGTTACAAAAGGGTGCCCTGAACTCCTGCATGAGGGAATGCAAGGAACTTGGAATATGTAGCTTAATTGCTGTCCTGGGCCATGCAGGCTGGAGGTTACCTTCATTTTTAAGGAGTGTATCTTCCACAAACACAACAATTTCCATTTAAAGGCACCCGAGTGACTGAAATTCCACCACTTCCCTGCTAAGATCCCTGCCTTGTTATCAGCATTCCTGATGCACTGATGAACACAAGCTCCAGGTATGGACCATGGCTGCAGACACATGGCAGGACAGTCGCTGCTCCAAAATTGTTTCTCTGCTCTGTTCAGAGCTGGTACTTTGTTTGATATTTTCCAGGATTTGCAGTACAAAGGGAAAATCTGGTACAGCAGTGGAGCTCCTCTTGTTGCACTCCAGCACTTCCAGCTTCTCCATGCTGGGATGAGTAGCACATCGAAGGCAAAGCCCAACCACTGGCTGCACTTCAATGATTCACTTATTTGTTTTTCTGGTTCAGTAATTGCCGCATGCAACCAGCAAATTGTTTTTCAGCGTATTCCTGAACTCCATTCTCTCCTGTTTTCCCTGTTCTTTGAGGATGTCACAGCACCAGCTGTAATCCGGCTTTGGATGGTGGCAAAAGCTCCCTGCTCTGCTGTGCTCAGCACTGGATTGCTCAGTTCATGCCCGCCCTTCACATCTCTGCTGTGAGCCTGGACATGGTTGGGAAGCATCCCTGTGGCACAGCCCGAGACACGGACACCCCAAGCCGCAGGGCCTGCTGCTCCCTGCCCCACGTGGCACAGCCTCTGCTGTCCTGATGGGGCAGTGAAGGGGTGCAGAAGAAGGAATAGGGTTTCTAGGAGCATATTAGGTAAAGGCTGGGGGAACTTGACTATAGGAGAGCTTTATCCTAACTAAGGATGAAGGGAAGATAATGGGACATTCTAATTTCTCTTCCAATCCTAATTCCCATGGCTCTGCTTCCAGCACAAATACCAAACCTCTCTCTCTTTAGGGACACTTTGAGGGGTAAGAATGGCAACACCATTTGGACCACGCAATTTTCACAGCTCTCTGCCCTGACACATGGCAGTTGTTTCCCCAGCATCCCAAACAGGGAGGAACTCAGCAACCATGGGCGATCTGGACCACTGGGGGTTGAACCACGCATGGTCCCAGGCCAGTGATGTGGCCAGCATGGAGGCTGCCTGTGGGCATCCTGCCTGGCTCCCCCGGGATGCTCAGGGGCCATGAGAATGAGAGGGGCACAGGGAGGATGCCAGAGTGGCTCAGACCCTGTCTCCATGGATAAGCAGAATCTCCACTTGGAGAGCCAGTCCCTTCCCTGCCCCATCTCTCCAATGGATGACACTGTTTGCAGAGCAAGCCAACCCCAACGCTGCCCTGGAGAGGCCAGTTGCTGCCGTGGAAGTTACCTATGGCGAACTCGTCAAAGGTGAGAGTGGTGTAGTTTTTGCCCAGAGGATTCGTGACTGTCAGAGTCACCTTGTACTTCACTGTCGAGAAGAGCTGGAGGTATCTGATGTGACACCTGTTTTTGGGAACGGCATCCTTCTCACAGACCATGTCTTTCGTGCCGTGTCTGGAAAGCAGAGGTGAGAAGAGCTGTTACCTGTGGAAGCTGCTAGAGGAAGGAGGCAGATTGTGCAGCTGTATCCCTGCTATGTCAGTGGTCCCCATGCACCAAAGGGCTGTTTTCTCCTGACGGGGAATTGTGTGGGCTCCTGTGTATGAGGTTTTATCCCAAGCCTACACAGAGGCTTCAGTGAATGTCCTCATGCTGGCCCCAATGGAAGAATGGGACCCTGCTGGGGTTGGGTTTGTGTCTGCCCCTCTCATGAGAGGAACAAGGTCTCTTTTCTGACGATGACACAAATCCCAGAAGATAATGCATGGCACCAGCCTGTATAAGGGTTGTGCTAAGACTCGGGCTCAGGGTAGGGAATGATGCCATGCCATGGCCAGTTCTAGGTGAGAGACACTGCTGCTGCCCGACCACAACCAGCTTACAGCAGAAAAGAGCATGGATGTGCCAAATGTGCCAAAAACCAGCGGGCATAACATCCACTACAGACAATTGGTGCAGAGAGGATGGTCTTGGGAAGCAAGGAAAGGAGACCTGGGAGATGGGGATCTTCCTGGTCCCCTCTAGGGAAATTGAAACTTCCAGTTTGTGTGTCCCTGGAACATCCTCCCCTGGGCCCATTTTTGGGACACCAATACCATATGCTCAGCACAGGTTGGACCCACTGCCCCAAGACGTCATGGCGCGACTCGAGCCCTGCTGCAGGCTGCAGGGACTGAAACTCACCCCATGGCACCCTTTCCTCCCAGACACTTACATGACAGAGATGTTGAATGTGTTGGGGATGTAGGTAGGAGTGGGCAGGTGCCAGCTGCAGTAGAAACCCTTTGGGTAGTTGTTGGATCGGCACATCAGCACTGGCTCCTTCGGCGGGGCTGCCAGGGAAAGAGAAAGAGTAATTAATTACCTGCTGAGGCGGGGTCATTGCCACGTTCTGAGCACGGGGATGACCCTCCACTCCCAGCTTGGGAGGGGAGAGTTTGCAAGGGGAGCCTGGCCTGTGTTGATACTGCTGGAAGTATCTGTGGGTCTTTGCCCCATGTCTTCTGTTGAGGTCCTCCATGACACCTTGCTTTGGGCTGGGCTGTGCAAAGCTCACCTTCTCCTCAGACAGCTCACTGCCTCTAACAAGGGATGGAGTGACAGAGAGGGTTTGCAGGTACCAGGGGAAATTGTCTTCAAGGCTGTGACAGAGATGCTGCTGATGACGAGGAGGTGTTGCTCTCTTGACCCCATTAATCTACACTGCTCACAGCTTTCTCTGCCACATCCCTGGGGAGTGATAAACTTACTGAGGGATGATCCTCCAAATGATCAGAGGTCAACAAAGGGAGGAAGAAGGACCACTGGCAAGATGGGGAGGAACAATGTGAAACCAGCTGAGAAAATTCAGCTCTGCAGGAGGACTAACAGTGTTAACACTTTTGGTATGGGGCAGAACATCCCATCCCAGGGCCTCGCCTCCAAAGAGGTATAGAGGCAACAGGAGACAGGATGAGAGCATCCAGTGGGAGCAGCCTTCCTCTGGCCTTGTCAGATGATCCTAGAGGTTAGAGGCAGAAGAGGATTTTAAACCCAGCGAAGTTTTCACACTGTACTTGGCTTTCCTGGACATATGTGCAGTGTGCTCTGCTCTTTGCAGGAGCACAGCCAGAGCTGCACGAAAAGTCTGCAAAATGCTGAGGGACAGTGCATGAGAAGAACAAGATGTGATACCTTTTAGCTGATAAATTTTGCCCTTGTTGGTAAAAATCTTACCTGACCTGACACCGAAGTCAGCTCTTCTTGGTACCCAGGAATTTACATTGATTGCTAAGAGCAGCACCCTGGCATAGTGCCTTGCCATAAAATACACTCCCTGGGCTGGATGCGCACCAGGGTTCCCCTTGGAAAGGCTGTCTAAACCTGTGGTGTTCCCTCTTTCCCTTGCTAGCCCTCGTCCCCACCCATCCACTGGGAATATCCCAGGATATGCTCTTCTCTCCAGGCAGGGGGTTTGAAACAAACTGAGCAGACCTGGCAGCCTCAGCACCTCTTCAGCCCCACAGCCCAGGGGTCACTGGCACGACACACAGGGGGGCACAGCTTTCTGGGGGGATGCAATGAGCTTCAGCTGCGACTGGAGTCTACAGAGTATGCTGCAGAGGGGAAACTGAGGCACAGGGTTTGCGCACCCTCAGCTGATAAGGGAGCCGATTGCGGCAGAGCCGGGGAGCAGGGAGCAAGGAGGAGAGGGAGAGGGAACGGAGGGGCCGGCGGGAGGGAAGGCTGTGCCGCTCTGCTCTGAGTGTTCCTCCTAATGGCTATTTCAGCCTTCAGCCGACAGACGAAGGCCAGAGCCTGGTTAATGAGCCTCCCGGTTAAATTATTCAAGCAGACCCTCCACATCAAAACAGAATGGCTGATCGCAAAGCCAGAGACAAGGGCCTGATCCCTGCTACAGTCCATCCTCTTCCTCCTCCCCGCAGGCTCCTTAACCCCTTCCCTGCCTCCCCTGGGCTAGGCGGGAGCAAACGCAGCATTGCCCTTTGCAGGGTGCATTGGCGGGTCGGGAGGTGTCCCGGAGGGGCTGAAGGGGTGCAGGGGGCTTGGGGACAGCCTCTGGGTGCCGGGTGACCGCGTGGTGGCACTGTGGGCTAACAGCACCTGCTCGGCACCCGCCAAACCGGGATGGGGCTGGAAAAACTGCTTGGGGATGCTGGGGACACTGGGGATGCCACCGTAGGCGGCTCGCCCACTTGCTGCTTGTGCTCAGCTGTCCCGCTCGGAACCGGGAAGCCAGGCAGAAGCAGGCGCGGCCTTTTCGAGCGTTTCTGAGGTCCTGCTGGGTCCAGCCCTACCTGCACGGCCCCAGATGCTGCACTGCTATGCGCCACGATTAGTCCATCTGAGGATAATTTATCTCCATTGTCTCCAGCATCGCGCCGGATCTGGCTCTTTGTGATCTCTGCTAATTCCTCCGCTGAGGAGGCTGGGGCGGGCTCACTGCTCCAGGTTCCTTTTGCTGGGAGAAGGAGGGAGGGCTGCCCATACTGTCTCCCGCTTCCATCCCCACTCTGCAGCAGCCTTTGAAGATGCCCCATTTCCACAGCACTGAATGCCGTGAAAATCCTGTCCTCTGCTTCAAGGCTGGGCCCCAACTGCAGCCCCAACCCTTTGTGTCCAGCACGGTCCACCTCTCACCCTCTGGTGTCTTTCAGCAAGCCAGAAGTGGAAGAAGAGACTGGGGAAGGGGGACAAAATGATCCTCACATCTCTGCCCTCCTGGAGCCGAGTTCAAGGGCAGATGCAGCTGAAGGATGCTGCTGTATGAAGCCTGTCTCACCCCAGCCTCTGCCCTCTCTTTCCAGGCAGACACAAGCTGTGTCACAGCGACACTCCTGCAACCTCCATCCCTTCAGAGCCACAAGCGTCCTGGCAGGGAGTCGTCAGGCAGCTACCCCACTTTCCACCTTGATGGGCAGGAAGTTCGCCCCATGGCAGAGTGTGGGGCCAGTGCAGTGTGCCACGTGGGGCTGTGACCATTCCAGCACACGGGTGATCACGGCCACCACTGCCAGGCACCAAAGGAGAGGGCTGTAAACTCCTTCTCAGCTGCCTTGTCGCATCAGGAGGGCTCTCTTTGCCCACCCGACCATGGCGTCTTCTCCAAGCTGGTGGCAGGGTCCCCATCTCCCTACGGGAGGTGGTAGCCTGCAACCTCGGTCCTCTCCCCTCCTCTCCCAGGAAAGGCACTCGCTGGCACAGCTCATGCTGCCCATCAAAGGCTCTTAAAGACAACAAATAAAATTGCAGGCTCCAATCGATCCGGCGCACTGTAATGCTGTCTTTGGAGGTGGGCCAGCCCATCAGGCCGACAGAGAGAGCAAGAAAGGCAGTGGAGGAAAACAAAGCCATCAGGAGAGAAGCATTAAAGGCTTTTTCTGCCCTGAGGTTTTGGGCAGTGCTTCTGGGTGTGGGGTGTCCTGCTCCAACCTTCTCCATCCTCCCTCAGATGATGTCCAGCTCTCAGCACTCGTCCCACGCCAAAAACAGCCCAAACAACATGTTGAGCTACTTGGGCACTTCTCCCTGGGCTCCTGCACACAGCGTCCCTAATTCTGGCAAATATTTACATCCCTGTCGCTTCATGGAGCTGCTGAACTCTGTAAAGGCAGAGCTCTTTTCCTTTCGCCACAAACAGCGCCTGCCCTCTCTAATCTGTCTATTAACCTCTTGCATGGCAGGGAGCCACTTCTCCCATGTGCTCTGCTGATGTCCTCTCTGAAAACCCAGCATGCTTAATGCCTGGCTGTGGCAGCTTCCCAGAGGCTTGTGTTGCAACCAGCCTTGCTGCAAAAGCTCTGGGTGAGGTGAAAAAAGGCTCAGAGCCGAGCTCAGAGCTGAGCACATCCCATCTGGGCCCATGGCTCACAAGCCATGAGATGCTCCAGCAAAATCTGGGGCTGCCATAGCAGTGAAAGCTGGTGTCAGGCTCATCATCTCTGCAGAGCCCTGAAAAGACCAGTGGCAGGCAAGGAGTTGGCTTTCCCACCACACAGTGCCCCATGCTTTGCATCCATTTAACTCTCTCTCTCCAGCTTGTTGGAAATAGCTGTCACTTGGCCAGCTCCAGCACTTCTGCTCAGCTGGGGACAGCACCACAAGCAGTCACTGAGGATGAAACAGCTCTGGATACACCAGCACAGACACAGATTTTTGTTTCCCTCCTCATCTCTAAAGCCCAGTCGTCCTTGTACCCTCAGTCCCACTGTGCAGGGGAAAAGTGTGACCAATCCATTTTAGAAACCACTAAAAATGATCTACAAGAGCTTTTCCTAGCTCTGCTAGGTCATGAGATAATGGACATTAAAATCATGACACTTTTATATATAGAAAAGTTATTTTAGGTCACTTTTAGAGGTTTCTGAAATGGATCAGTTATAATTTTCCTCTCCTGCTGAGGGCTGAGCGTACTAAAGATGCCTTGCTCCACAGGTGGAGGGATACAAAAAATAGCGCCAATAAAAGTTTTAAGAGGCCTCTCAAACACTTCTGTAGGAGGTATTTTTTCTGGTGCACTCGGGGCACATTCAGGCATTGGGCTGATGGGGGATAATGAGCCCATAGTGTGCTTTTGGGGTCACCTGCATAACTCATCATCTCGGTCTTGGGCCAGCAAAGACTCCGGGGTCCATGACAGCAGCATGTGCTTGTGCTAGAGGTACAGCTGTGACACAGCCTGCCTGCACATGGGCCCCCCCACATGTCCCCCCCCACACGGGGGGACAACCCCACAACCAATGCTGTTATGCGGCCAAACTCCTGCTGTTTGCACCCCAGTGCCCACGGCAGGACCAGATCATCACCCAACGACTTTTTTCACACCACAGGTGGTGGGTATGTACCAATACATCAAAAAGCCACCCAAGACCAAAAGCAAAGCTGCAGAGGTTTGGACAGCACAACAGAGATCCACCTGGGCACGAGATGCCACCACTGAGCACGTGGGTGCGAGAGCAGCAGACCCCGCACTTCCTCACAGGCTTCTACACAGATGCTTTTGTTACGCACATGCTGGCTGCCAGCACGATGTATTATTTATCCAACGCCGCTTTTCTAAAAGCCTGTTTGCGTACGGGAGGCTGGGAGGAAACAACAAAGAAAACAGTGATGAATAAATCATATTTCTGCTGCCAGGTGGGTCAGGGGAGCATCCGTCTGCCATGCGCCACCTGTGCTGGAGTGCAGTGTGGCTGCAGCTGGGGACGGTCCCTTCCATCGACCCAAATGTTTGGGTACAACTGTATTTTGTTGCTGGAGAAAGGCAGGGAGGTGAAGCTTTGAATTTGCTCTGATTCCCCTTGACCATCTGTTCTTGGATAAGAGTGAGGATGAGAAGGGGTGTGGAGGACAGCAGTGTGGGGGTACACAGGCTGGTGATGCTCCCTACATTCTGGGAACATCATGCTCATATCCACCACTTCTTCAAGAAGGATAAAGCAAGGGTTTGTTTTTGATTTGCTGTTTTTGTCTGTTTGTTTTGCTGTTTGTTTGTTGTTTGGGTTTTTTTTAATTAATGCAGCAAAATTCATTTGAGAGAGAATTAGAGAACCCAGGGGTGCAGGGGCACAGGGTTAGATGGGTTTGTTCCTCACTTGACCTCCTGGGTGACCTGGGCAAGTGGTGGAGACAGGTTTTATGTCTCTCCCTTTCAGTCTGAGCCACCGCAAGCTTAGCTAGTGGACATTTTCAGGGGAACATTCCTTTTCCTTGAAATTAGACAGTGAAGACACATCCCTCTGGAGCGTGAGTAATACCAGCTGAACACCAGAGTTGCCCACATTCAGCCAGCACCTAGCCCAGCCCTCATACCCAACACTGCAGCACCTCCCTGGTAGCTCCCAAAATGGGCCAGGGACACCTGCAGCTGTAACCAAAGTCCCCTGACCCTGCTGCCACCTAAGAGCCATCTCCCCAGCCTCAAAGAGCAAGAATTTATTCCCCAAGAAGGTGCTGGAGAAAAAGGTGGACTCAGCAACAGATAAATTTCTAAAAGACCCTGTTTTACACTGATTGGGGCTCATAAACCAAGCTATGGATTTTCTCATTTCCCTTGCAGAAAATTCAGTGAGCATGGCAAGAGGCAACGCTGTAAATTTTTGGGCAAGGCATTACTCATAGAGGAGAGGAGAGGAGAGGAG
>VZRS01012785.1:140400-222632 GCA_013398055.1 Ifrita kowaldi
AGGGCAAGCTCCCAGTGTGATCACAGGCTCCCTGGAGTTTGCTCCATCCTGCACTGCATGAGGCAGTGCTGTTTCCAGCATAGCAGAGCTGCTCCTCAAACCTGACCACTCTCCAGCCTCCAGAAAACTGAGTAAACCTCATGGCCTTGATCTGTGAGAGGAAAGAGCAAAAGCAGAGGGGCTCTGGCAACCCTGGCATGGCACGGGCTGGCTGTCTGGAATGGCAGCCTTCGCTGGAGGTGCTCCCCAAGGTGCAGGATGCTGCGGGAAGGTGATTTAGGCAGGAGAAGCCATCTGGCATCCTGAAACGCACAGACCCTCTTGTTCCCACTCCCTCCAGCAGCGCTGGTGCTTGGCAGCATTGTTGTCCCAGGGAAATGCCCATCCTGCTGAGCACACCAGCACCCGAAACCCAGCTGTGCTCCTGGAGGTGACTTTATTCCCGTGGGGCAGCATTCTAGGCTGGGTGCCTTAGGGAATGATGCACAGCAGGGTTGCTGAACACCTCCACCCTCCACTTGGGACCACACCACAGCAGAAAGTCCCTTCTGACCCTCCAGTCCTCCACCAGAAACCAAAGAGCAGCTTTGCTCTGAAACAATATTAAATATTGAACAAACGAATGAAAAACCTGTTATCTGGGATAATTGTGAGTAAATAAAACATTTAACCAAACCAAATGCAGCTGTTTCCACTTGGAGCCGGCACAACAGCAGGGAAGCCAGCTCAGCTACTCTGCATCCTCGTTACGGCAGCTGATTATTGTTTTGTGTATAACAGTAGCACCGCCAGTCCTGGAGCGGGGCCGGGGCCGCGGTGCTCGGTGTGGTACCCCTGGGATGGGTGCCCCGGCAAGGCGGGATGCGGCAGCACGGCAGCGTGCCGGGCACGGGAAGTTCTCTGCAGCGCTGGGGTTTGCTCTTCAGCCCAGGGAGTTCACGGCGAGGCCGGCTTTCCTCCCCCAACACCTCTGCGAGGGGATTTGCATGTAACATAAACCATTTCAGAGCCAGGTCACTGGTTCGCACATAGCCCCGGGCAGTAATGACCAAACCTCGTTACCGGCTGCTCTGGGATTGACTGTGCCGGGCCCCCGTCCAGCTCCTGGAGACCTGGAGAGCGGTCTGGGGTGAGGGAGTGTGCAGCAACCGAGGGAAAAGTGCCGGCAAACGGGGCCTTGGAGGCTCTGGGGATGGAGAGCATATCCCTGCCCACAGCTCAGGGCTGGAGCATCCCAGGATACCAGTCTGCCATGGCCAGACAGCAGGGAAGGGAGAGCAGGGGGCTGATGTGCTCTCGGTTTTTGTGCATTCACAGGGCTTTCCACAGCTGGGGTTTGGAGAAGAGAGCTTCATGCCCCTGCAGCTCCCACCCAAATGCTGGGCCCGTCTCTTGTAAAATGGCTGGGAAGGATGAAGGGCATGAATTACATGGGATTTTCCAGTCTCTGCCAAAATAATTTCTCCTTCCAGGGGACTGTTCTCCTTGACATGGGGCTGGATGCACTGTGCCAAGGCAATGCAGGGGGGAAATGTTCCTTGTAACACATGGGTTCCCTGGCAACTGCTCCACACCCCAAGGAGCTTGTGCTCAGTGCATGTGGGAGCACATCACAACCCTGGTCTCCAGGGACAAGTAGTTGCCTCCCTTGGTTCTTCTCCTTGATAAAAGGCTTGACCAGAGCAGCCTGCAGACTCCTGACAGTCTCTTCCAGGAGCTCAGCTGGAAAAGCCATGGAGAGGAAACATCCCTGTCTGGTGAGAGGGAGGGCTGTGCCTTCCTTGTTTAGTTTGTGCAGGGGGAACACAGGGTGCTCCCAAGCATTCATCAGGTATTGAGGACCCCGAGGGTGCCCTGCCTTGCACTGTGTGCAGAAGAGAACTCAGCACCTCCTTCTCCCTCTTTTCCCAGCTCCGGGCAGAAATTCCCTGCACAACCTACACCATGCAATGCCCCTGCCCCCTCCATCACCTTATTTAACGGCTGCAAGAAAGCAATCCATCCTCTCTCCAGATGGAGAAGGCAGGGAAAATACCAGGTGTGATCGGACACAACTGGGACCATCAACAGCCATGCATCCTTGGCAAAGCTGTCCCACCAGAACTCCTGGAAGTTGTATATTTATCCAGGAGGAGCCTCTGGAGGGAAGCTATAAGCACTTTGTCATGCACTGAGCAATGAGCTAGCCACGAATATTACCAGCTATCAACCAGCGGGGGAGTGTGGGCTGCCTCTAACAGGCAGCGGCTCTCCAAAAATGCCTCCTCTCTCTTCATCCCTCTTGACATGCAGTCTGGATACGTCCCCTTCACTGCTATCCTCTTCCCCAGTGAGGGAATGGAGAGGAAGAAGTAAGAGATTTCTGGCTCTCTGCAGGAGAGAAGGATATTTCTAGGCTTCACCTGTCTGGGCGGGAGGAGCTGATGGGAGCGGTTAGTAAGCAGACATATCCCCTACCCACTTTCTCCTCGCACTAGCACTGGCTTTTGCAGGAAAGGTTCCTTCCCTTCAGCATTTATTGAAAGCCACCCTCTCCTTTCACCCACGTGTTCTGCTAGGGAATATGTTGCAGTCTGTTCTTCTATCCCCTCACAAGGCAGACCTCATGGTGTCCTTGAGCCTGTACTGATGCTTTACCTTGGATTCAGTCAGGACAGGGGACTTAACAGTGGGCATCTGTACCACACGGTGCACCAGGTACATGCACAGGCAGAGGAGCCGTTTGCCCATCCTGTGTTTGGCCATCCTGGTTGCATTTGGGTCTGCTCATGCAGACTCAGCATCCCCTGGTCAGCGACTCCCATCCTTGGGGCTGCCCTTCTCCCCCACATGATCTTCTGGTGAGATGCTACTCTGCTCCTGGGGCTGATCTGCACCCTCTGCCTGTCCCTCAGCCCAGGGGCCACGCTGTGAGTGTGTGAGAGCCTTGTCCCTGGTAATGCTGGGGTGGCTTTGCCCACTCCATGTCATTGTCGCAGTCCTGCTGGGAAACCAACTGCAGGCACCTCGCAAAAACAGCTGGGCTGGAGGCAAAGGAGATGCTGGAGTTGGGTGTAGAGAACTGACACAGAAGGGGCTTCTCCCCATGCTGTTCCCACCCCAAACATGTGTGAGTCCTCCCAGCAGCAGCCAGCCTCCTTTGGTCAATCTACAGAAGCCACCTGGCTCATCCCACATGTGCTTCTGCATAATACACCCTGGAAAAATCTCAGCACTGGGCCATGGTGGGGATGGAGATGAGATGGACACCTCAGGGGGTGGCCCTGGCCTGTGGTGCTATTCTGGCTGCTCAGGGATGATGATAGCCCATAAATGACAGGCATTTGGGAAGATGCCTAATTTATCATAGGAAATGAGATCTCCACACCAGTCCTTAGCTGCTCACTCTCTGGCTTTGAGAAAATACCAGTCAGAAAACACTAAGAGTAGGGGTGTCCCAGCTCAAGCTGAAATCCTCTCCTGTGCTATTGGTACCTTGGGGTGGAGGCAGGAGGAGCATCAGTCTCTGCAGCTCACCCAAAATGTGCCCTTCAAGGAGGTGAAAACCAAAGGAGTGTGACATTTCTGGAGGCATTGGGCTGCCATACCAGCTCAGCTAACAGCACTGCTCGGCTCAGCTAATAGCACTGCGCAGTACCACTGCTCTCCTTAATAATGTCTGCTTTTTTATCCTCAGGCCTGAATCAGACCCTGGCCTCATTCTTTTCTTAAGGCAATGGGGTCCTTGGGATGATGTAAGTCATACAGCTCCAGACTTCACTGCATTTGGAAGTAATAGCTGCGTCCTTACTCAGCTGGCTTCAAGGGAGGTCCCATTATCCAGCCCATCCGTAAAGAAATGGAGCTAAGAAAAGGCCTTTTGCTTTATGAAAATGACGCTCATCTTTCTCAAATCCTGGCTCGATGCTTAAATCCCCCCAAGCAGCAGAGGGCAAACCCCAGGGGATGTTTGTGGCACATGCGGCCAGGGCAGCTCCAGCAGCTCAAGGGGCTTGGGGAGCCCCTTCTCACCGTGGGTGAGAGCCTAGCATTTGCAAAACAAAACGTGAGGCACAAACCAATTCAGTTACTCACAGCGCCTGCTTCCACCTGCTCTAATCACCACCTTTGCAAGGTTGTTTCCATTTTGTTCCCTCCCTACTCTCCCCAGCTCCGCTCCACAGCAAGCACCTCACTAAATTCCCTTAATCTCCCCTTTAGGTCATACGATATCTTTTAATTCTTTAATCAATTTTCCTCTGGACTCCCTGTAATTTATCGATGGTCTTTTAACAATGAAACCCCAGAAGCAAACACACCTTCCCTGAGAGCGTCAGCACTGGATCAGTGACAGGAGCAGCATCGCTGCCAAGTCTGCCCTGACAGCGATAACCTGGATGCTCAGCACAGCCTCTCCTTCCTCATGGAGGACAGCAGCCTGTCATGGATCCTCTGACTTGCTTACAACAAAGAAGAAATAACAAGCAATTATTGTCATATGAAAATATTGTTATCAGTGTTTTAATTATTTCCTGAGGAATGCTGGGAACGCCCCGCACCGAGCTCCCCCAGTGTGGGCAACCTTCCTGCACACTCCAAGCACCATGGCAGGGAAGGAGCTGTCACCCAGAGGTTCACAAACCTTTTTTGGGCAGGATGAGGGGGCCAGGATGCTGGGATGGGCACCATGGACAGGTGGTTGGGACACTGCTGCTTTTTTGGGGCACACACCCCACTGTTCACACAGTGGCAGTGCCCAGCACAGCGGGAGATGCTCAGGAGACCTGGGGCAGAGGAGAGAGGAAGGCACTGTGCCCAGATACCCCACTGACAGTCTGGGACGGATTTCTGGCTTTGTTGTGGTCTCTGCAAGAGGCTCAGCAATGGATCAAGTAGTTTGGCAGGGAAGCCTAGGACTGCTCTTTCTTCCCCTCCCTTTCTCACCCCCTCCAAGGTCAAACAGTCCTGGACTCTCCATAAACTGTCGCAGGGGCTCCAGGGGATTTTAGGAGGCATTTGCTAGGATTTCAGCAGACCTGAAGCGTGACTTCACAGGGATGGGGGGGAAATACCCTAGAGCTCTGGCGAGAAATGTTATTAGAGTCACTGAAGGATTTTGCTGTGCTCTCTGAAGCGTTGCACAGAAAATTACAGGTGAAGAGCAGGCCCTGTGGTCTGGACCTTGCCAGCAGCATAAGGATGCTATGGTGTCTGGGCTCACATGAGCCCCATTTCCCTACCATGGACCAGGAGCACACTGCAAATGCCTCCTGCAACAGGGACTCTCCTCTCGATGCACACAGATGGCTCACAATCCTTCTGAGATGAGGTGAGCAGCCAGGACAGGTCTGAGAGCCAGGGCCTGGCTGCAGATGAGAGCTGCAAGGATGTACTGGCAAAAACCAGACAGGGCAGAGCAGTCTGGGTTTACCTGATAGCTTGCCATCCTCTACTGGAGCAGAAAAAACAGCTCTGACTGGGTTAATGACAATGCAGTTAGGTCTGTCCCATGGTGTATAAGTCACCAGCAGCACGGGAAGGACGGCAACAGGCCTGGAATAAGTGGGGAAATGCTGTGATGCTGCCAAAGTTTGGGTCCTTCCCAGTGGTGACATGAGGTTGAACCTGGCCAGGATCCAGTAAGGGCAGATTTGGGGTTCATCTGCTGTTGGTATCCAAAGTGCAGGGGATATTCCTCTGCCTGTTCTAAGAGATTTATGCCCCCTGGACAACATTTATTTTGACCTCTGCCCATGGAAAAAATTGCCAACACTCTGGGAAGAGTTTGAATCTAGAAGGGCTTGAACCAGATGATAGAATAGTTTGCAGTGGTGTCACAAGGTGAAGAGTTTAGAGGTTTTGGGGTTGTTTATGTAGTAAATAGATAAAAGCTAAAAATGCCAAGATGGAGGACAGTTGTTGTTCTCCAGGGTTTCTTCTTCTTCTTCTATACCTCCATGTCTTGCGGCAGAAGTGATTTGGAATGATTGGATGAAAAATTCCGCAGTTCCTGTCCATGCAGGAGCTGGGTTTGTTGGGCATTGGCAGAAAAGTGCAAATATGTTTCGTTTCAAACTTCTATTGGGTCAATTACCTTTAAAAGGGCCAAGAATTTGTGATAAGCTCTCTTTTGCGCCCATGTTTTGAGCTCTCTGCAGGGTGCTGTGTCCAGCACTCTGTTTCTCTGCTAACACTAATTAAAGCAACTATCTGAAGCAAAGAATCTGAAGACTCCTCTCGTCTTTTGAACTTTCTGGCCAGGACTCTGTAATCCTCCCCCCTTGGGGGAGTCACACATATCACAGTAAAAGTGATAGTCTGCCTCAGGCAGTTGCTGGAGGCATTGCATCAGTACCTGCCCCATGCCCAGAAAGTTGTTCACAGGCATTTCTGGAGAGCAGATCCCACAGCAGCACCCACGGCTTTATGGCAGAGCAGCTCAACCATGGCCTTGCACAGGGAAACTCAAATTACTTTTGAGGTCATAACTCACACAAGCATCTCGCTGGCTGTCCATTCTGCTTTCTGCACTAATATGGGGTGGAAAAGCAAGAACTGGGCCAGGACCCACTGGGCAGATGCACTGTCTTTGCTTCACCCCCATGCTGATGTTTCACTTGGACCTTGAAGAAATTTGTAGCACGAAAGCAGCCATCACTGTGAGCCAAATGGGTTGCAAATATATTGGCATGTGCTGTGTCATCTGCAGTGGTTAATAGGATCCACTTTCCAAGGAAGGGGAAAAGGAAGAAGAGGAGGGGAATGCTTAAATCAGCAAAACAAACATTCACCACCCCTTCCGAAGCACTACACCCAAGGCAATAGATTATTTATGGAAGTTTGGTCTGGAGCAATAACCTGCAAGGGCTTCTCACAACAATGCAGCTGGATTCAGATGTCAAACCAAAATCCTTAGCACTTAATACCTTCAAAGTCTGTACACAGAATGGATGCGTTGCTGGCTCCAGCGGAGTTATTGTGAGATTTGTCTCTCATTTCACCAGCAGCCCCGTTAACATACTAATTCCTGCTGCCCTGGAACTGGGCAGGGGACCTCCCTTCCTGGTGGCACCTACACCACGCCCCAGCTCCGAAATGGTGCAGGAGTTGCCTGCCCATGTGGTATTTGCTGCAAGGCTTGGGAAAAGTGATAAATGGGAGAAAGGCATCCTGTGCCACCTTACAGTCACCTTACAGTCAGTCCCCTTACAGGGAAATGGAGGCACAGAGCAGTCGGGACAGCTACTGAGGATGGAGAGGCTGACTGAGGATGGAAAGGCTGACTGAGGATGGAAAGGCTGACTGAGGATGCCTGCTAAATCCCTCAGCCCAGAGTGCAGTTCCCCGTGAACCCCAGGTGCTCAGTCACCTCTGCAGGCATTTGAGCACTGCTGGGCTCAGTATCCCCGGGTGGCTGAGCTGCCCAAGCCCCTGTCTCCTGCCTGGCCCCAGGCAAGGCTGGGAGATCCCTCCTCACCTGCCCGGCTTCCCCGCAGCCCAAGCAGATGTTCTGGGTCCTGTGTCCCGGGACAGATCCCGGCTTGATTTATTACTGGACGTGACTTCTGGAGTTTGTCAAAGGCACCCGCTCCCCCTCCCCTGACTTTTCCCACACCCTTCCCATTTTGTTTTACGTTCACTTTGTGGTCTCCCCACCATAGCTTGCAATAAACAGAAACTCATTTCCAGTATAAACAACTGCACACTCTGCCCCAGCGAGGCGTACGACCCTGCCTTTCCCGCTCCCCACCCCTGTCTGCTTTTGGGTTCTGGGAAAACAGTCTCTTTCTTCTGCTTTTTTTTCATTCACTCCCCCCGCCGCCAGCCTCCTGGCCCTTTGCTTTTTTTTTTTTTTTTTTCTATTTATTATTTGCCNNTTTTCTGAGATTTATAATGTGCCAGCCAGAGCTGGAGTGGTCTATCCCAGTCCACATCATGTACGTGCTATTAAAAGTGAAGCTACCAATAGATCTCGGTAAGGAAAACCACCTGAGCTCCGCCTGAGCTGAGGGTTTACAGGACGGGGATGTTGGCTCTGACACGGCCAAAAGCCTTTCAAGATGTGGGATGTCTCTCAAGGCAGGATTTAGAAGACTTGAGTCATGGAGTGAAGATGTGCAGGGCAGATCTTGCCCTCCCCAAAACCTGAGTCAGGAGAGATGCCAGCCTGATGGGAGCCAAGCCTGGTGAGAAACTTTGCAGGAATGCCATGGAGAGCTGGATAGTCACCTCTCTGAAGGGCTGGGCTGAAGCTCTCAGTTGCCTTTATCTGTCTTTAATCACCTGGAAAAGAACCGGTTGGGCCAAGCAATCTGTCTCCACTCTTGCCAAGCTTGATGGGGACAGACAGACACCTGGACAAGGCAGACTGAATCTGTCCTTTAAATGGGGTACACACCTGTCTGCAGCCTTTCCACAGAATCATGGAATGTGCTGAGTTGGAAGGGACCCACAAGGACCATCAAATCCTGCTCCTAGCTCTGCACAGGATAGCCCCAAGAATCCCACCATGCACCTGAGAGCATTGTCCAAATGCTTTTAGAACTCTGTCAGGCTTGGTGCTGTGACCACTTCCCTGGGGAGCCTCTTCCAGTGCCCAGCCACCCTCTGGGTGAATAATCTTTCCCTGATACCCAACCTAACCCTCCCCTGACACAACTTCAGGCCGTTCCCTTGGGTCCTGTCACTGTCACCACAGAGAAGAGATCAGTGCCTGACAAAAATGCATAAAAATGGTGAAGGTTTTTAACACTTGGAAGAGGTCACAAAGGCTCAAGAGGATTCCCTGCCATTGGAAGCCTTTATATCAGGGAATGAATGCTTTCCTCGCAGTTCTGCTGCCCTTCAAAGAGGGATCTATTCAGGGCAGTTTCCTGCCCTTCAGGGGCCACACAGCAGGGCAGGCAGCAGCCTTGGGCCCCCACACCTTCCTCACATCCCACCTCACAGAGATGCTGCAGGGAATGCACATGTGTACCTTTTCTTCCCCATGGCACAAAGATATTGGGGTCAGTCACTTTGTAATGCTTGGGGACAAAGCTGCATGCTTGGCCAAAGCCCTTTGGTTGCAATTTTACTCTCTATTACCCCTCTTTTACTCTCTACTGTCCTCCTCCTAGGACAAGCCAGCCCAGGACTGCCAGTGGCCAGAAGTTAGTCATTTAATTCCAGGCAAGGAGCTGGTCAAAGCAGCCAGTGGTTTAATTTTTGCTGGGAGATTAAGAAAAATGAGGAAATGAGGTGGGTTAGTGAAAATCTGAACCCAAGTGGTTTAGCTGGAGAGAATCCCAGCATTGTAAACCGGCCTCTAAGAGTGCTGGAAATATCCTTATCCCTGCTGCAGATGCTGTCTGACGCCGTGTTCATACTACCACTGGCTGGGACTCACTGACAGCAAGGCTTGTGCAGCCCCAGACAGCCGGATTTTGACTGTGCTCTGCATCTCCGTTAGTTTTGCCCCATGTGGGGTTTTTCATGTAGAAATAAGCTCCTTGAGGAGTTGTGCAGAGCACAGGGGTGATGCTGAAGGGCTGCAGCACTGCACTGGGAGCTTCACATCTACAAGAAGGTCGCGTTGATTTGGAAAAAAGCCCCACACATGTCATTTACAAGGACATTAAACCTGAGTGACTGTCTCGGTGCAGAGTCTGAGGGGAAGCAGAGACTGTGGTACCACACAAGGCAATGGGGAGCTCCCAGCCACAGCTCCTGGCACCTGACCACTTCCATCAGCCATTCCAAGCAGGTGAGTTTGCTCATCTTGCCTTGTCCTCAGAGAGAAGCTGATGCTGATCAGGTGTGTAATGCTCCCAGGACAGCCCAGTGGGCTGGACCAGGGCTGGATCCAGGCTGGATGGGCATCTCCATTCACTGACTCTAATCCATGAATGTGCTGGATGGAGCCTTACACATGCTGCTCGATGCCAGAACCAGGCTGCAAGCTGGCCCCAGGGAAGCTGTGTCCTCCCAGGGGCAGGGCTGCTCCAGGGGGTTTGAATTCCCTTGAGCAGGAAGTGACAAGAGATCTGGTAATGCAGATCCACCCTGGTGCAGCCCATGCTGTCTGTGCAGCAGGTCCAGCAGATGGTCTGCCCATGTTTGATGGGAAAGCTGAAGGGCATGGGAGGTTTCCTCTGCAAAATGCCCAGTTCTCATGGAAGCACACGGATCAGGAGGAAACACACAAAAAACTCCACATACAAAAATCCCTGGAGTGGAGAAACCCTTCTCTTATGTGCTGAGACCTTTTCTATCTTGACAGCTTGGCTGTTATCTGGCATCACATCTCTGTTTGCTGATAGCACATGATGACACGGCTCCATGTTGTGATGAGGGCAGCTGGTGTTGCAGGTGGCTGTACCCACGGCAGGAGAGCTACAGCCAGCGACAAGGAACCGCACGGGTCTGCCGGATTCCCTAACAACAAATCCATACCAATGGATTAGCTGTCTACGGAGACAGCTGGTAGCATTTCATCACCCCTTCACACCCCATTGATAAAAGAACTCCTGGTATGAAGGGTGGCCAAGAAACCGCTCTGCTCCTCTCCTCTCCCATGGACGAGCAGCTGAAGCTGTCCCCAGCTGACCTGAGACCCTTAGCCTTTGTGCTGTCCACCCAAACTGAGCATCCCCAGTGCAGTTAATCACTGCAAGCGTCGGGGCAGGAGACAGCCGAGGACGCTGAAGCCCAGCACAGTTCGCTGACCCTGGGGAGGAATGCAGCTGACTCACACCATGGGAATCTGACCTCCACAGAGGCTGTGCAACTGGCTGAGATCATGGATATCCATGTCCTGGCACCGTAGTTCCCAGCAGAGCTGCAAACAGTACCGTGTGCCCTTGTGGGTCATGGTGGGTCCAGCCTCTCACCTCACCACAGCGATGTTCTTTAGGCATCCCAGTGTGCGCTGCACATCGTGGCACAGTGCCTGCTTCCCTGTCCCTGCTCAGGAGCATGGGCAGCAGTCCTGGCAGCTCCAGCATGGTATTTCCAGCTAGGAAATGCTCTGAGTGCGCCAGCTCTGCTGCTTCTAATTCTCCTCCAAGTGACCCACAGGGTACTGTTAGAGCGGCTGTTATGGTGATTTTTATTTAAATCAATATCTTCTGTGTCATCCCTGAAGCACTCACTACTAATAACCTCTCATCCTCTCAGCATGCCTTCAGTGGCGGTCAGCTTTGCCTTGCTCTGCGCAGAGCTATGAGCCCTCAACACTTCTCTGCGACTCCGCCTCTGCCCATGCCTCCTGGGAGAGAGGCAGCTCCCTCCCCAGGTGCAATTCAGCCCCAGCAGCAGTCACAAATACCTACGGGACTCCCAGCTGGTATTTAAGTTTCCAGACATTGTGATGGGAGGAGAAAGCCCTGAAAAATCTCATTTCCAAAAGAGTTTTTTTTAAGTGCCAGCCCCATGTGGGATCTGATAAGGTAAATCCCAGAGTGTATGGGTTGAATAGCAGGTTTCAGGTCCAGCGTGTGGCTTTTGAATCCCAACATTTATCATTACTGTTGCCGGAGAGAGCAGGGGTTTCTCTGTCTGGAGTTTCTCAGCGCAGAACATGGAAGAAGTCTGGGTCACTTGGTCACCTACACCAGCAAAAAGAGGCAGGGGAACCCCCCTGCTCTGATGCAGTCCTGCTAACCACACAGGGCACAAAGAAACACCCTGAGTTACCAGCATCTCCAAATTAAAATAACAAATCCTTACCCGTTTCATCTGAGCACATACAAGTCCTTTTCTACCACAGATGAAATTCTTGGGTACAAGCATGGCTCAGCCTGACAACCACAGGGTGACAATCCCGAGGCTGGTGCCCTGCCAGAGTGAGGCACAGTCCTGAGGTGCCCAGACGTGGATCCCCCATGGGCACATGCTGCAAAGCCAATCCTCACTGCCAAGCACCGTGCCAGGGGTGCTGCAGACCCCTGTGGGAACAGCCCCCCAAAATAAAGCACCAGCCACCACCTCACTTCCTCTGTCTTCCCTGGCCACCCTTCCCTGAATTCCTCCCCAACAGCTCGCCCTAGGCTGCAAAAGCCAAAACCAACAGGGGAGAAAAGTGAGGCGTAAACCCATCATTGTGATGGCAGATGGGCACATTATGGATTTCCCATGTCAAAATAATGGATCAGAACTTGCGCTGCCACCCTGGCTCCAGAAGGGCACTGCTGCTCCTGCCCATGGTTTATGTTCGATGAAACTGAGTTAGTAGCGTTTTTATCTGTCAATTAGGAACCATGAAACAGTTATTAAATAGAGTCAGAGCCCTCCTTGCTGCTCTCCTGGGCAGTGCAGGAGACACATAACAGCCTGTAATGAAGCATTAAGCAGCAGCAGTTTTGTTTCTGATAGGATTGGAAATGATAAGCCAGCGAGGCATGGCTGGATAGGGGGAGCAGGTCCCTGCCTCAGAAGACATATATGAGCAGCTGCTATGGGGAAGTTCAAGACTGAAATTTCTGCCCCCTGCCCCAGATAAAGTCTCTGCAGGACTGCCATCAAGCTGCATCTGCTTGATGGGGGAAAAGCAAGGGCCTGAATTTAATTATCTGCTTTTCCTGGTGCAGCCCTAGATGATTACCATGGAGGCAGGAGGGCCTTCAGCTGTGAACAGCAATGTTATCCCAGCCCCAAGGAGAAAAAAGGCTGATTAAAACAAGTTTTAAGAGACAGGGTCTGGGCTGTTCATGGGGAGGGAGATAACACAGGCACAATCCACTTCTGGAGGTCATCAGAGTCCAGGGAATGCTGTCACTACACTCCCTCTGCAGATGCAGATGCCCCATGGCATCTTTCAGTATGATGTGTCCAAGCAAGGTTAGGACGTCTACTTGACCTCAGGAACTTTACGGCCAAGATTTGACACAGGGAAAGGCCAAATTCTGGGCAGAGTGATGGTAGTCCTGGGATGGGAAGCATGGAAAGGGGCAGAGGTTCACAGTTCCAGTGCCAATGGACATATTTACCTGTCTCCTTCCCACCCTTGTGTCTCAGGGTTTGGTAAGCCCTTGCTCTGCCCTGTTAGCTCTGCAGCCACACCAGCCCCAGGGGGCTCAGAATAGCATTTTCTCACGCACCCATGGTCAGAGACCCACCACCTCCCCAGCCACTGCAGGCAGGGCCTGCCTGCACCAAGGGACCACCCAAATGGGTACAAAGCAAACTGTCCTCCCAGCACCTTGCCCTGGGGAACACCGCAGATCAGGCTATGCCAAAGGTTTTCAGACATCTGTGGCTGCTTTGCAGCCTGTTTGTTCACAACAGAAACAGGACAACAACAGCAGAGTGGTTTTTTTTTTTTGCTTCTGGTGATTTTCAATGAAAGGTTGAGTTTTCAGTGCTTTTCCTTTTGGAGCTCCCTCTGATTTAATTAAAAACCTCATCAAACCAAAATAAAATGAGCAAAATCTTGAACACAAGTGCTTAACTCTCTAAAAATATACAACAAAAATTTTCATCTGGCTCTGACTTCCAGGGCATTTTTCCAAAGTTGTCAGTGAATAGCAAATCCCATTCATTTCTTCTTTCTGGGAAAACCGCTTAGGAATCTGAAGATTAGCATCTCCCAGTGCAGTGAGGGCTCCTGCTAGCTCCTTCTCCAATTGCTACCCTTCAGAGAGCAGCAGGGAAGTACACTGTGGTGTTAGGCTGGCTCACTACAAACCTACACCATCCACCCCTCTCTTCCCAGGGACTTTTCAGAGTTTCAGTGTTTGCAAGACACCAAGGGACTCCCGGAGAGGTTGCACCATCACACCACTCTGTCCTGAGTCCTGCCATCACAGTATTCCCATGGCACAATCTTCAGTGCCTGGCCTCCAGGCTAAGCCCTGTCCTTCCCTTCCAGCCACAAAGAATGAGAGGCAGACCTCACCCCGGCAGAGATCTGAGCTCTTCCTGCATGGAAAAATGTAGCTATAGTAACAAATTGCTCAGAGCTGCAAGGCAGTGATGGACAGGTTTCAGCAAGGCAGAATGCTGGTGGATAGGATGCTGTGAGAGGAGTATGGAGGGTACAGTGATGGGCATGCTTCCCTAGGGAAAGAGCCTCCTTCCACATCGCCTCTCCTGCTGCATGCCCATGTCCTGGGCATGTAGTACCAGCATGCGGCTCTCTAAACTTCACAAATAGACACAGACTTGCTGGGTATTCACTGCTGCCAAGCCATCTCCAGCACCTTCACCTCGCCAGGATGAAGGAGATGCCCAGAATATGGCTGAAGCACTTGTGCTGCCTCTCCAACCTGTCTGCAGAATAAAAGTGGGGAAGAGCTTGAAATGGCAGGAGAAGCAACATCTGCTGTAAAAGCGTAGGAACCCAGGAGACAGGAAAGGCACAGACCTGTGGCTGCACACACCAGGTGCTCTGAACTGCAAGCTGCTTCCTTGAGACAATGCTACCTTGGCCCCTTCCTGTCCATTGGGATGGATTGGTGCCCAGAGCAGGATTTCCACCTCTGCAACGCGGTGGGATGCTCATGGCTGCAGGCAGCAGGGGAGCCCAATGTCACCCAGGCTGAATTTCATCCCAGCTCCCACTGGGAGCTGTGTGCAAGGCCCTGGAGTGGTTCAGTACCACTGGAGCTGTCACACACAGCTGGGCTGGGCTGGGCTGTAGAAGGAAAGATGCAGCATGGACAAGAGAAATGGGAATCCCTGCTTCTTCTGAGTGTGTGATGAGAGGTTTTCAGCTCCCTTTCCACCCTGACTGCCTGCAAGGTGGCCAGGATGCAAGGCCACTGTGGGTTGCTGAGGAGAGGCTCATCTATATCCAGTACACCAATGTCAGAACAGGGGGTAAGGAGCAACCCAAGTGGTTTTCCCTACTCTGTCCCAAAGAGGATGCAAAATTAGGGCAAAAGGCATCCCAGGGTCCCTACAAAACAGTTACCACCCTCACCTGGCTGGGAACCTGGGACTTTGCAGCCCTGCAGCAGTAGGATGTTTCCCTCACTGCACGTCTTCAGAACAGAAACAGAGGCCCCAGGTACTCCTCAGGGATGAATATTTGCTTTTGGAAAGCAGCCAAGTGGCTAAACCAGGCTGGAGCCTAGTGCTGGTGCCACAGAGGGGATCAGGCAAGAGACAAACCTGGAGCGGTGAAAAGGGCAGAAAGACCTGGGGGGCTCTTTGCAGCAGTGGTGAAAGGGCTTTGCAAATGCCTCTATCCTAGTGTGAGCATTGTCCAGCTGGCAAGAGGGGCTGCAGCCTCACCTGCTGTCCCTGCCTGCTTTGCACCCAGAAGGGATTCTGGGAGCGAGGGGAGGGAAGGTGGGCAACCCCTCCTCCTGCACTTCCCTGGCTTCTCTGAAATTTGCCCTAGAACAAACTCTCAGGGATTAGCACCAGCCACATCCTGGTGAGAACAATATTAAGGGATTATGAGATTAGAAATACCATTTATGCCTAGAGGAATAACTCTAATTCTTATCTGATTGTCTACAGATGTCAGCAATCAAAGCGCCTCTTTCATGCAAAGCAGGGAGCGCTGTTGGGGTGGTAGGTGAACACAACTTGGCCCCCTCCTAGCACAACGAGCCAGCTTCCCCTGCTGATACGTGCCCTGGATCCTAGTTGGCAGCAGCTGCTGGTGCGTCAGTTCCTTTGTGGGGAAAAGCTGCTGATCAGGAGCCCTGTGCTGGGGCTGCATCCCCCTCCTCTTGTGTCTCTGCTGGGCTGCCCACCCAGGATAAGCACAGCTGTGCCTGCTGCTTGCAGGGGGCTGGTGGAGAGCCTGGGGGAGTGGGTGCTGCTTTGCCCACAAGCAACACCACCCTGAAACTCCAGCTGCAAGCTCACCACAGCCCATTTACCACCAGTTCCTCCTGCTCTGGGCTGCGTCTCCATGGACCATGTCAACACTACAATGTGCAGGGTGCATGGCCCCCGCTGAGTGATGCAAGGCTTTTCCTGTTCCCAGGGGGTCAGACAGCTTGAAAAAGAGACAAACTAACCAGGTCTGACCCCAAACCTGTGTGCTGCCCCACTGCACTCTCAGCGTCTGCCTTACACCTAGTTTGAGGGACTGGCACTGTTGGGGCTGGAGCATCACTGGCTTTGTGGCACAACTGCTCCTGGGCTGGCCAAGCACTTTGTGCCAGCCTGCCTGGGGAGGCAGCTCGTAATGGGGTGGCCTGGGAGGCTCTGCCTGGCTATTAAGGAAGGTAAGTGCTTCTGGGCGTGCTGTGCCAAACTCCTGTCTGCATGCTGGAGGCAGAGTTCGTGCCGTTTGATGGCACATTATCTCCATTCGGCTCCTCATCAAAACCTCTCTGTCAATCCCTGCTTCAAAGGAGGGCTGTGAGAGCTTTCTGTCCTTCATGCTAATGCTTACGTGAGTCTCTCCATCCTATCTCTGTTCTTCCTTCCCTTTCTCAGACCCAAGCCATCTCAACCCATTTTGTCCCATCTGCTTTTTCTGACTTGCGTGTGCCGTGCAGACACCCTAGCACTGAGGCAACATTTCTCTCCTCCCAGCCAGGAGCAAGGCACACAAAAAGCCAAGGCATCACGGAGCTGGGACGGAGCAGGGTGAGGAGCACCTTAACTGGGGACATGCAGCACCCTCCGAACACCCCACATCCTCCTGTGCTGCGGGTTTTTCCTCGCAGCCCTGATCTGCACCACCAAACGCCTGAGCCACATTATCCAATGAAAGAAACGGCTACCACGCCGCTAAATCTGCAAGACAGGGATATGCACCTTCCTTAAGTCACTGACTTGAAGGCCATGGGAGAAAATTAGTTCATCTCACCTGACCTCCTGGGTTGCACAGGCCATTACATCCCTCCATTACCCCTCTATTGAGCCCAATAACTCGTGTTTGACGGAACAATCTTTCAGCAAGGCAGCCAGCCTTGCTCTGCAGATAACAAGCGACAGAGGAGCCGACACGGCTTTTGGCAGTTTGTTCCGATGCTTAATCATTTTTTCTATTAAAAATATGAGCCTCATTTCTAATTCAAACGTGGTTGTGGCTCAGCTTCCAGTTATTGGCTCTACTTATGCCTTTGCTTGCTGGTTTAGTACCCAGTGTCTTCTCTGCTTGGAGGTAATTACCAAAAGGAGTCAAGGCATCTTTCCAGCTTCCCTTGAAGTCACTGAACAGACTATTTTAAGTCTTTCTCCTTTTGGCAGTTCCCCCATGTCCCTTCACATCCTTTTTTACTCCCCTGTTTTCCCAGGGTCCTTCTCAAATAACTTCTTTGATAACATCACGGGAACTAAGCAAGGACCTAATACTGTCTTTGCTGTACATATGCAGCACTTGGCAGAGCTGGCTGAGTCTTGGATCCAAGAGTCCCCTTTTCGGCCAGTCTGTCCCAACACAAACTCACAGCTTGGGGCACCTCCATCCTGGCACCCTCCTGCAGGAGCTGTCTTCTGTGCTCTCTGCAATTTTGCTTTTTTCATCTTAATTAAGCCCTGGAGGTGTGTGGCAGCAGAGACCTCACTCTGACACCATTCCTGGGAAACAGCTCTGGGTTCAACTGCTCTTGGATTCTCGCTCCAAGTGGGAATCATCCCTGAGTTTTGCTGAGAGACAGGGAAGTGGGAGAAGGGGATGCCGCAAAATGATGCCTGCAACGACTGTGTCTCACAGTGACTTTGTGAGCTTTTTAATGCCCATGAAAAAGCCCACTGCCCTTTTCCACTTCTGGACAAAACCCATGGTGGGCTGACACAGCAGTCCTCATACCACCATGGTAAAAACCACATCCATGAACACTGCTTTGGCAGCTAAAAAAGTGAGTGGTGCTTCCCCTCCTCAGCCTTTGAGGGTGATGGGAGCATTGTTGGTGCAGTTATGCTGCTCCAGCCAAGCAAGAGGGGTTTGCAAAGGCCATGTATCACCACTGACACTAGCAGCTAGGAACAGCCTGGTGCTCTTGCACAGAACAACCCAGCAGCATAATCACACCTGCTTTGCACAGATGTGAGCAGCAGGAGTGCCCACCATACCAGCTCCTCCCTCCATGCTCTTTCCTCCAGGAATGTAGGGGATTCTGATTTTGGACCTTAACTGGCCACTTAAGTTCAATGCTTCAGGTCAGCAGGAGACAGGGGAATTCTCCTCTCCCAAGGATTCATGACACTGGGAGCAGAAGAAAGCAGAAGCAAACCCACATGCTGGCCAGGAGAGGGAGGGGGGATGGGAGGAAGGGCTGGATGAAGAGGCTGTGGCAGAAAGGGGAGGTTGCCCATGGCTGACACATCCAGGCCTGCTGCCTGTGAGCTGTCCCGCCCCACAGTGTGATGCAGAAACAAGCAGAACTGTGTGATCAGAGTGTGATGCTGCCTTGGTATGGGCTGCAGCGGGTGGGAGTCCTGGCATTGGGGGTGTCCAACCTAGCACACCTGATTTAGGGATCCTTGTAGGGTCAGGATGGGACTGAATCATCATACAGGTTTTTCAGCCCAGTTCTGTGGCTTCAGAAAATTCCTCCCCAGTGTGTGTCTTAATTTCCCCTTCTGCCTTTTCCTTTAGACTCTGACATACCTGTTTACCACTGGGCTGGGGGAGGAATGGGAGGTAGCACAAGCTGCCCTGTATCCCCAGTTCAGGACTGGAGTCCATGTCCCTGGGTTTCAGGGAGGGCAAGAAAGAAAGAGGAGAAAGAGGCTGGTGAGGCCAAAGAGCCTTTTCAGAGGGCATCTGCACCTGGCTGGCAACTCAGGGAGATCAGGCACAGAGGGAAGGGGGAGAATTTTGGGTCCATATGGACAGAATAGGGATGAACTCCGCACTGGAAGGCTGAGCAATTATTCCCCCAAAAAAAGTGAATGGCACCACATCAACTGCAAAGACATCGAGAGATGACAAACTCCAGCTCATCCACCATACATACAACATATTTCACAGAACCCTGGCTCCAGCCTGCTGGAAGCAGGCACTGGCTCAGACCAACACAGGTTGAACGGCATTCAGAAAGCAGCCAAAAGGCAGAGAGCTGCTTGCAACCCCCTGCTTTCTTCCCTGACCAAGAAGACAGGATGCATCCATGACATGTGACAAGCCATGCCATGCAAGGCTGCTCCTCACGGAACGTGCAGAGTTGGGGCGTGCTCGGTACAAAGCTACTCACACTGTCCAGCTGTGGAGAGCAAAAACATCCAGGGTTGGGAATGCCCAAGACAAGACAGCCCAACATGAGCAAAAATGCAGCACCAATGTCTGAGCTACAGCTCCAAACCTCCTCCTGGTTTCTTGGCATGGACCCATTGAGTGATCTCCTGTCCTCCAGAGGTGAACCTACTCTTCCTACACATCCAACCTCAGCCACACAGGACATTGAGCTTCCCTGTGAACCTGACTCTGGTCCAGTCATGGTTTTGCGATCACTCTCCTCCACATCTCCCATCTGGGGCAAACAGCAGTGCTGGGGAGCGACTGCTGGTCCCTGATGACACAAGGTTCTGTGCACACCTTGGGCTCTGCTCTTCATGTCCCCAGAGCAAGACCAAATTTCCCCATGTGGCTTGGCACAACGGCTTATCTTCACTCACTTGCTTTTGGCAAACACCCCTCTCCCTCCCCACTCACCAGCAGCCAGGCTGCCCAGGCTGGTACCCTGTGAGCTGGTGGAGAGAGGGGCACAGAGCCTGACATTAGCTGTGCTCAGCAGGCTGTGTATGGCTCCCGTCAGCACAGAGAAGACCATCCTGGAGAGAAAACAAGCAGCCGTCACCCTAGGGATGGTATCATAAACCATTTTAATAAGGCATTTTTCTCCCCCTCCCCAGCATCCTAACTCATGCAAACACGGCCTTGTTCAGTTGGCAGCAAACAATAAAGACCCCCAGGGAGCGCAGGAGGGGGAGAAAAGGGACATCTGTTTAGAGCATTTCTACTGCATGGCTCTCCCAGGCTATTTCTATCTCTTCTTGTCAAAATTTATCAACTCCGTAATTGTTTAAACAGCATTAAAGTGCTTGGAGCAAGAGCAACTGGAAATTGTCCTGCAGTTGCCTCTGGTACTGATGCTGACAGCTCAGGAAGAGACTGGGGAGAGAAGGGATCCATTGGGCATGGGAACCCTCTGACTCCTCTTCCGGGGGGGAAACACCAGCCTGTCCTGTTAATCGGAGGAAAATAATCTCACTTTATCCTGGTGCCCTTCCCTGCTTTCCAGGCCCAAAGCTCTGCTCCTTCTCCTCTGCTCCCTGTCCTGACCTGCTCTTAGCACACATTTAGTCTGCTAAATTATTCACAGCAGACACAGCAGCTCGGGAAACCACAGCTAATGACAATGTCTTTCATGCTGAAGTACCCCGGACCTTGCCCTGACCCTGCTGAGCCCTTGGCTGGCAACTCACTGCCTGCCTGGGCCTCACTGTCATTCCCAGCCACCTCCAGAAGTTTCAGAGAGAGATGGAAAAGCTTTGGCTGTTGGGAAAAGATGAGACTTTGCTGCTGCCTGCCATCTCCTCCCCTTAAGACAAGAGGGATGTGGCCACTGTGGGGATCTCCACTGTGGGGTCTTCCCATCCCTGGTGACACTGCCTGGCCTGGATCCCTGCAAACATGGGCACATGTGGGCAGTGACAGGCAAGAGTTATGCCCTGTGCTGGTGACATTGGTGGAGTTTCTTCTTTCAGCACCGGCTGGGAAGCAAACAGTGATCTTATATAAGTACCAGAGGCGTTTGGAGCTGTGGTGGACAAAGGAAAGCAGCATTCACATGTGGAGCATCCACCCCTTTGCTCATTGCCCCATGGCTGCAGTGACAGGAGGTGGCTGTATCCCGGCCCGTTCCTCCCCTCCCAGGACCCTGGAAGCTGCAGACACATTGCTGGTGGGTGGCAGGAAGCTTGCACCAAATATTTTGACAAGGGGCACTTAGGCGCAACTCAGATAAAATCCTTCCTGGAGCAGAGGCCAGTGCAAACAGAGAACCAGCGTGTGTCCCCTCCAATCCCCAGAGCAGTTATGGTCCCCACCCATGGCCACCATCCCCCAGCCAAGGAGGGTTTGTCTTCTCAGCCCTAGGCATCCCTAATTCCCAGCACTGCAGAGCAAGGGCTGTGGGAAGCTGTTTAGACTGGACTTGGGATTCTTTAATTATGGAGCTGTTTTTGTCATGTTAGGCAGGATAAATAAATCTCAGGAGAGCAGAAGGAGGCTGTGCTGCCATCCACCCAGGACATGGGATGCTGGTGCTGCATGCAGCCTTCAGTATCTGTGCTAGGCAAGGATGAGGAGGGTTTTCCAGTAAGCTGCCAAGACCCAAAGTCCTTTTTCTTTTTCTCCTCCAATATTGAAGCTGGAGCCAGGCTCCCTCTCAGTCCTATCCCATCAGCTCATTCCCAGCCCAGCTGCAGGAGAGGATACACAGGGAAGCTTGGGGGCTCATGTCACACGTAGGCCCAAAGCTCAGGATCCCTCATTCACTAAGAGGGTTCTTGCATCTTAAGCAGCCTCTCTCTGATGGACACTCCATCCCTGGCTCTGACTGGTCACTGGCAACCCTGGAACTCTGCCACTGGAGGAGGATGGCAAGGGGGTGACCACCTTCTCCCCTTCTCAGTGCCCTCGTGCTGCATGATGCTCCTGCCATGACTCCGATGGAGCCATGAGCTCTCCATAGCACCCAACACAGCACGGGCTCATCAGTCAGTGGGGTCGAGCGTGGGGCCACATCCCTTCAGGTTGGTCACACTGGCCACCTCCTGGGCATGCTCTTCCCTCAGACAGCATTGGCAAGGCCCGTGCAGAGCTGCTGGTGCTGCTGTCCCAAGCCGTGGCTACTCATAAATGCCCCGTGACACTCCGCTGGCCCCACCACCACACGCTCCTCGCCATCCCCAACTCCCCCGCGGGAAGCGGGGAGCCGTAAGGATGGGAGAGGGGATATTTTTATTGTTTCTGACACCGGCTGCCCCAGATTATCATGTTTTACGTAGCGAGCCAAGGAAGCATCACTCTGCTATGCTGCAGCTGGGCTGGCTGCCCAGCCCAGCGAGGGGAAGGCGGAGAGGAGCAGCGGGGCGCGGGTGCGAGCGTACGAGTGTGTGCACACGTGGGCCACGGGGCACGGCTTCATTCAGCCCTTCCCGCCGCGGCACGCAGCCTGCAGCCCCCTGAATGGGGCGGAAAGGTCGCCTGCTGCCTGCAAACGTGTTTGTTTTTCTAGTCCGGCTCCTAATTCGATTAGGACTAATTGCATTTGAGAGCGTGGTGGGGTTTTTGGGTGGGTTTTTCTTGGCTTTCTCCTTAAAGAGCCGGGATAATAATTTGCATACTGTTACCCGGTACGCCTTTCCAGCTCTCAGCCGGGCCAAGACCCGAAATCTGGTCGCAGGCAGCGCAGTTCATCCATTGAATTTTCCCAGCCATGAAAAAACAGCACAACATGGGAAGGCAGCGACTGGAGAGCCTGCACGGCTTGTGAAATAAAGCTGAATTTCAATGAACGAAGCATACCTGCAAGCTCGTTGACACTCCCTTTCTGCGGCTCTCAGGAATCGGGGGGTGACGCCTGGCTGAGGATCAGCCCAGGACCACTGCACCTACCCAGCCCCCAGCACTGCAGGCACATGGGGGAAAAAACCCCTCCGCAGTAATGAACCCAACAGCCCTGGGGTGCATCTCTGGATTCTGGAATACCAGCAGTCATTTAAATTTATTAGCTCCACCCTTGCTGTAGGTTTGGTCCATGTCAATATAGTCCTTTCTCAAGCAGTGCTTGGGCACTGCCTTGGGGTTGCCCTTGCGCAGGACTATCCCCAAAGGGCAGGAGCACACTTAGGAGGGTGAGAGGGATGAATCCAAGGGGCGGGTGCTGTTCCCTGCCAGCTGGCCCTGGTGCCAGGGAATGGTTGCTGTCATGTTTAACTTGTTGCTCCTGAAATAGCCTAAGTTTACATCGCCACGGGAAAGGATTGGAAGAGTTCAGAGGGGAAAAATCCATCAAAAGGGTTTTTTTTAAAAGAACAACCAAGCTCTGCATTACAGATCGCTGGACACAAGCAAGGAACTATCTGCATGCACTGACCCCAAGCCCATGCTTCTCCCTCAGCATCCAGGCTGGAGCACCAGCCTGACCAGAGGCACCCTGATCCAAGGCAGAGGCATCTTCACCACTGGCTGCCAGAGCCAGCCAAACTTCTGTTCTCCCACGCTGGCACGCCATCAGTGCCCTTCTGCAGTTTTTTGCACCCAACGAACCCATTGAAGCAGGCGGGCACACACCAGTCCCTGGCACTGCGTTTACTCCACTGTTTAGCCAGTGCCCATCATAGGATGCTCATGCCTGCCCTGGTGGAGTCAGAGGTGCACATCTTACATGGAGAGGTCACTACCTCCTCGTTTTGCTTCTTTATTTTGGATAGGTGAAAGAGAAAAAATATTTTAAAAATAACAACAAAAAATAGATGCAGACTTGTAGTACAACCCTCTGGTTGCAGCTGGAGCCCAGCTGGGAGGAAAAAGACTTCTAAGGCAGAGAAAAGCAAGGCTCTGATTATTTATTAGTGGCCGATGTTTGATTGCTTGCTAATCAGTCCAGAGAACACTCAGGCTCTCCTGGCCTCCCCACTCACATGTGGTTCCTGTTGCTTTGCCCCTTTCCCCCTCCCTCTCTCTGGTTTTGCTTTGTTTGTTTTTCTGTTAATTTGGTTGTTTTTTCCATGTCATTTTCCGTCAAACCGCATGTTTTTTCCTCTTTCTCTCGCCAGCCGCTGCAGTGACAGACATGGAGGAAGCAGGCCAGCCTGGGACTGCTTGTACTCTGCCAGTCCCTTTCCCACATCCATGGCCTGGGAGGCAGCAATGCCCATGGGGCAGGGCTGGGGCTGGCACCAGGCTACAAGACCCTAGGCCACCACTGTGACATGGAAGACGACTCCACTGCCTGCATCCCGATCCGTGCCCCTGCCGTTGGAGGCGATTTTGCTGTACTTCCTCTCCCGTGCAGACCCCATCCCTGCCTGCACTCCATCCCGTCAGGCAGCAGCCTTTTTGGGCAGCAGGATCGATGATGAGGGTCAGATGGATGCCCACCAGGGCTTGGGCATCCCCAAAGCAGGACAGAAGGGCGAAGGCACAGAGGTACTGGGCCGGGGTGGAGATAAGCAGGTTAGAAAGGGACAGAGGGATGGGAGTGGAAGGAGGGTGCTTGCCCTGGCTGCCTCCCTTCCGCCCTCCCTTCTTTGCACACAAGGCCTCCCCACTCCCATGTGCACTCTCTGGCTTCTGGCAGCCTTTCCGACGCGCGTTTCCACTCCTCTCTGGCCCATTAGCAGTATTTTTATAACATTCTGTAACGCACAGAGCCGTGTGCCAAACCTCAAGAGTGCATTATTTCCCAACGTCATTGTTATATCCAACCCTGGGCCCTCCGGCTGCGCATTTCCAAACGCAGAGCTGTGGCTTGTGGGGGCAGCCAGGAGCCCGGCACCACGCTCCTGTTACCCAGAGCCTTGCCCTCCCTCCAGGCCTGCTCCTGGTGCTCAGCCCTGGGCTCAGGCCAGGGATGCCTGGTGTGTAAAAAAGACCTGGACCCATCTCCTGCTTCTGGCCACACATGGGCATCTGCTGCTCTCGGGCTGCAGGGCAGATGATCACCAGAGATAAACGCCTGGCTGCTCTCCTGGGCTTCACCTCACACTCACCTGCCTGAAAAAAGGGGCAGACCAACAAATCACTGCTCAAAATGCCCTGGAAGAGGTTTCCCCTGGAAAAATGCCAGCTTCCCCCAGGCCAGTTTGTGCTAAGGAGTATTCATGCCTTGTAGGTGGCTGATCTGGGATCTTTGGTGATAGACAAGCCTGTGGGCCTTTCCTTCTCACCATCCCTGGATACACACTGTCCCACTGCATACGCACCAGTGTCCCCATTTCTGCAGTGGGTGAGACAGCCCAGCTACCCCCAGCCTCTGCAGGGTGCTGCTGGGCTCCCAGCCACATCCCCCACAATGTGGACCTGGGTGTCAAACCCATCTCAAGGACCATATGAGCAAGCTGTGCCCTCCCTCCCGCCTGCTGAAGCACATTGATGAGACACCTTCACACACTAGTGCCTGCACCATTATGTAGCATCCTGGCCCCTTCAGCATGAAATCCTCACCCCTGCTATCCTCTTGTCCCTCCATAGCCCCTGGCATATCCAACCAAATTCCCCTGGTCCTTGTGGGCCAGAGCCATCACAGATAACGCCACTGAGAGTGGCGCCGAAGTTTCCACATCCCTTCCAGGAGCTCCCCCTTTCAGCACAATCTGATCCCCTGTAGCTATTTCCTAAGCTGTGTTCCAATTCTCATACTAATCCACATTTTCTCTGGTTTAACTCATAATTTCCCATGTGGCATCATAGCAAATACTTCACTGAAGTCAAGACAGATTACACTGACCACATTTCTGGGCTTAGAAAACCGGTTCCCTTATCAAAGAGAGCTATCAGGTTAATCTGCTGTGATATATCCCTGGCAAGTCCCCCTCGTGTTTTTTTCCCATTTTCCATTTGTCTCCACGTCTTTAATTGCTCCCTCTTCCAAGTGCACCCCACGGCCTCACTGTGCTATGGGGTCAGGCTGTCTGATCAGGACTTTTCCTTCTCTCAGGCATAGGAGACACGTCACACTGGGTACCACCACTGACCTCTCAGCTGCTAACGAGCCTTGCTAATGAACAGATGTCCTCACATGGGGATGAGGTGCTCCCCAAGCCTTCAGTGCATTGTCTTCTTTGAAGGTGCCTCCACAACAGTGGATCATCTCCACATTTTATGCTCCCTCCTCTCCCTTAGCCTGTGCTGCCCTTGCTCTCAGCATCGCTGCTCAGACCCGGCGGGGTTCATTTGGTATCGGGCTCTGCCGAGCTTACTTTTAATCTCCCCTGAAACTTGTCTGCAGAACCAGCTCTGCTCTTCTCTCCTCATTTGCTCCGCATTTATATGGCTAACCCCCCCTTTTCATTTCCTCTGCAAGGTCTCGCTCAGCTTGACTTCTGGCAGGTCTCCCTTTATCCCTGTGCTCGCTGACCCCCACGCCAGAGCTTGCTTTGCTAATTGACACCCTTTCCTCATCCTCGACCCTTCTCTGCTCCCTCTCCACATCCTTCCTCTGGTGTTGCATGCTCAGGAGCACCCCTGCCTTGCCTGGGGGGCACATCCAGGTACCATCATTTTTTTAATGAGATCCCCAGCACTTCTCCACGTGCAGCCCCAGTCCCTCACTCTCGCTGCAGTCGTCTTTCTTGTTGCCCCAGTAAAAGAGAAAAATGCAGGCACAGGCCTGTTTTCATTTAATTTCCCATGCAATTGAAATGAAACGAGTCCAAGATCCCTCAAATCCCAGGTTTGGGCTCCCAATGCACTCAGCTGCAGCAGCGATGCTACCACAGGGCCGTGCTGCAAATCTCCCACGAGTCACCCATCTCCATCTACATGCCCAAGTCCATCTCCATTCCCTCCTGGGATGCTCCCAAACCCACTCCTTCCCGTGAGTCCACGCACCTCCAGGGTATCAATCAATCATGCCCAGCAGAGCCAGGACACTTGGGGTGGGGTGGGGGAGGCAGGGGCTGGGGGTGCAGTGCTGGGAAGAGAAACCTTGCAGAGAACATTAAATTACAATCCAGCCAATTAAACTAATTACCACTAAAAGTGTCTCACCTGATTACTTCCCTGCACAGTTAATTGTGTTAACAACACCAGACACGCGTTTATTTATTTGTTACCCTCTCTCCTGGGGCCGGTGGCCCCAGCAGTGTCCAACTGGGTTCCTCAGCTGCCTAGCGCTCAGCGGGCTGTGAGTCTCCAGCAAATGGGAACACACAGTAATAGAAAACAGCAGGATTTGGGCTCTAATGCAGAGCAATTCCCACGGGTCCCTGAGTGGATTGACAGGGATTACTATTAGCAAGGTGCTTAGCAGATGGAACAACCATTGCAAAATCACGGCGATGCCACAGCTGCAGAGGAGGTGGCTGGAGGCTGCAGACCTCTCCCCACTCCCCCTGTTTCCTGCAGACCTGGGCTGCAGCCCTCTGTGCACTGGCACAGCGTGGGACCTCCCTCTAGATGGGATCTGGTGAGCACACGCCCAAGCAGTGGAGCTGCACAGCCTCCTTCTGCTGCTGCCTGCACCGGATCCAGCTCCTGCCTTTTCTGCCTCTGAACTAGCTGTGAACACCTCCTGACCAGACAATGCAGCTAAAAAGCTCCCGACTCATTTGTTAGGCAGTGGCCTTTTTGCCTGCCATGCTCCCAACCCCCACACCTGCTCTCTGGTAAACCCTGCCCTATGCTGACTGCTTCCCCTCATCTGCTTCTCACATTGCCTACCAGCTCCTTCCAGCACCCCTTCTCCTTGGCCCACACGCCAGGATCCATCCCACATGACCCTAAATGAGTTGGACACTGAACAACATGGCTAAAATTCAAATCTCTCCTCTAGGTGCAGTGAACCCCTCACGCCTTGTTTTCAGGGCTTACACAGACCCTCCTGTGACACTGTTCCCGGACCATGGCCTAGGATGGAAACACCACCCTGGCTCTGATGCAAGGTGCAGAAGGTGAGATAAGGAGTAGAGAAAGGCTCTGCTGTGTCTTCCAAACCTGGGAACATACACCACGACACATCCCTGGATGGTGGAGCTCCCAGCTGGTGCATCGCAGTTACCATCCTGCAGCCGGCTATGCCGGCTGCTGCTCCCAGACACCCACGGCTGCCAGTTGCGTATGCTGTGCTGCAAAACACACACTTGCTATCAGCTGTACAAACACAGCAGCCCTCAAAACATACAGCTGCTATCAGCTCTCAGCATCATGTGAAATATAGCACAACTCTTATCTCCCCCGCTGAGCCCCGTGAATCGGTGCATCCTGTGCCGAAGATATGCAAAATGCTGGGGAACGAGCAGCTGTCCTCCAGCACACCTGTGCAAACCCAGGGATCACCAACACCTTTTGGTTGCTCCTCTGAAACAACCCCACTGCAGTAACCCCAGCCAGGGCTTGTCCTTGCTGACTGCAATCCTCTCTGGCTGCTCTTTCCACGTACAGAGATGGTTGTTGTGGCACCAGGCTGGATGGAGAAGCTACATCCCTTCTCAAATTATTCCTGGGGCACCATTTAATTTACTGGCTTTGATCCAAAGCTTGGGGCAGAGTGGCCAATTCCAGCTGGGATTAGTATGCCATGAGGACCTCATATGGTGGTGTGCAGCTGACAACCCTAGGTATGGAAAGTAGAGGGGCTGGCACGGCAGGAGAGGGGGCTGTGAAGAGTCAATATGGGAGCAGAGACTGCCCCCCTCCATGTGACATGCTGGGGTACTCACTTCCCACCCTCAGGTAGGTCTGGTATTTGAGGTGCCAGGAGGAGCCCTCGTAGCAGGAGTACTGGCCACTCTGCGACAGGTCAACGTTCTTCAGGATCAGGTAGGACCCGTTCAGGTGGGACTCATCGATGTCAGTGCCATTGGCTGTCCAGGTCACGGCTGCATCCCAGTCCATGGAGCCACACTTCATGGTCACGTCCGCACCTACCCGCTCATATTGGGTGTCTGTGGGAAGGAAGAGGACAAAAACAGGTGAGCTCAGAGCCTCTCAGCACAGCTGCCTCGGAAATAAGATATTACCATCCTGTCCGTGAAGTAAGAGAAGGATTGAGGCATGGACTGACACTGTTGGTGGCTAGGGAAGCCCAAGTTCTCCTCCTGTCCCCAGACATGATTTATTTTAGGCCAGAGTGGACCAGCTGACAAATATCAGAGGATCAGTATTCACGGACCTCCTCTGCCCACAGGATGGTTTCCTCTCACCTTTGCTGTGGAGAACACGTCAGGGGTGCAAGTATGGCTCACCAGCCAAACACACCACAGCACGGCCAGGCACACAAGACATTGCTGTATCTACGTGACTTGTTGCAGGACACAAACCAAACACACGCATCAGAAACTCCCAGCAGAGATACAACAGATCCCCAGGACTTGTCACCAACAATCTCCACGTATTTACTAGCACTGATGGGCAGCGGGTAACTCTTCCTGCAATTCCCTATCCAGGAAACCAGGTAGGAGGATTGCAACCTAACCGTGCTGTGCTGTGGAAAGGCACAGCTGCTTGGTGCATGCAGTGCTGTTTGTCTCCCTGTCTGGGTTTTCTTTTCTTGCCACAATAACATGATGCCTTGCTGAGCTGTTTGATGTAGCAGCTCACGAGTGGGGCAACACAGATCATTGGGCACAAGCTGCCTAATTGAATTTTCTCAGGTTTCTGGACAGGTGCTGGAGCTGACATTCACTAATGATCCTTAGCAACTGAATATTTCCCGTGTTGCTACACTTGGCTGTGCTGATCTGCATGTGGCAAGGATAAAACCATGTGAGTGTGTGTGCGTGACACAGGGTGAAGCAGCATGGGAGGATGAATGGGGATGAGGTTCCTTCAAGGCTTCATCAAGCCTTTGTGCACAGACAAGGGTGGTTCAGTTCTCAAAATTCTCCTGGGCTTCAAAACCATGTTTGACAAGATGCCGTCCAAGGAAACTAAGCAGCCCTGACACAGGGGGAAAGTCCTTGCAAGGATTTATAGTAGCTAAAGTCACAAGACCAAAGGTGAAAACAAGCTGTCAAATGTAGCAGTAGAAGATGTCACTGCTGAAGTGACATCTCAAACCCAAAATGGAAAGCACCATAACTCAAAAGCCATGAACAAACCTGTCCCCATGCTGCTTAGGAGCACAGCACCCCTGGAAGCAGGGCAGAGGAAGGAAACTGGAACAGCTAAGGCTGGAAACAGATCCCACATAAGGATGGTTTAGTAGACTCAAACCCTTCCTCCATAAAAGGAGGCAACCAAGCAAAGATGTGACAGACACCTTAGCAATGGCGAGTGACACGAAGAGCACAAATAGAGAGGGACAGCTTGCTCTTTCTCCTAATAAAATAAGGGGGAGCAAAACAAGCAAAAGAAAGTGGTCTTTTTTTGCACTAATTGTGATTAAATTACAGAAATCTATGTCCATCAGATGCTGTTGATGTCAGCATTGGAGGGGGGAACAGTGAGTAAATGAATCCATAGCACAAGACATGACCTCAAACACTGAGCTGCCCAGCGAGCCTTGGGAGACTGCAAACAGCTGATGGTGGAAACGGATGGGAGAAGCACCTCCAAGGCTTCTCCTCCAGATGTCAGCTCCTGGGTCCCATTGATAGGTGGGACCAAATGGGCATGATCGGGCCATTCCTTGTGTCTAAGCCCACATCCTGATCCCATCTGCAAAGCTGGCTCTGGATGTGTGCCTGGCAGGTCTCAGCCCTCCTGCAGATGATCTCTCAGGACACCTCCTCCTGAGAGGAATAGAGCAACTTTGGGGATGTTACCCCTGCTGGGAAAGGGGGTACTGAAGACAGGGGAAAACTGGTTTGTAGTGAGTAAGATGCTGGTGGAATGCCTCAGGACCATTTCTGACATTAGCCAAGGATGGAGACCTTTGGGAAACTGCGCTGATCAGAAGAGTGTATTTCAAGGGTCTTAAAAAAGCTGGGAGCATTTACTGACAGGTAGAAAGAGGGAAGAACATCTAAGATGAAGCATCTGTGTGAGGAGGGGTAGCTGGAATAGGAGCAGATAGACAGGCAGAAGTGGAAGAAGACAGTGGATGGATGATGTGTGTAACCACAGACAGATGGACAGCAGGCTGGATGGGCACAGATGGGATAGAGGAAAGGAGAGATGGAAGGACAATGAATGTGAGCGGTGTTGGGTGGATGGCTGGCTATTTGAATGGCTGTGGAGGTGGATGGATGGTTGGGTGATGAATGGATGGACAGACGGATGACTGGGCACATGTGTGGATGGACAAATACACATAACAGAGTTTCAGTAAGAATTCAAGCATTTTATTGAAGTTCTCCTCTAATTTCTCTTCTTGCATAAGGTAAAGAGGTTTTGTCTTCCTGTTTCCTGCTGGCTCACACGTGACCATTGACTGTCCTGTCCTTACACTGGGAATTCTGCTTGGCATAGACACAGGAGACACTGCGCCACCCACCAGCCTTGCATGGAGAAAGGCTCGGTGCAGTGATGGACCCACAGACCTGCCTCCTTTGCCTGGCTCCTGCCTGCCTGATGCCTATTCCCAGGGAAGGATTGAGATGGGGGAAAGCTCTGGGATGCTCATCTCTGCCTCCCAGGCCTGTGGCTGAGAGCTCATCCGTAACCAGTGGCTGAAGGACTAAGTTGGGAAGGAAAAAAGTCACCTTGAGTTATTTCCTATTTGTCCTTAAACATGGTACAAACACACTGGCATTCATCCAGAAGGGCTGAGGGAGCCATTCCTGGAAGATAGGTCTTTGAAAGCAATGCTCCTTTCCAAGGCAATGATTTAAGGTTCCTGATGAAGGAGAAGCCCTAAGCACAGCTTCAGAGGAGGCATTTCTCCCAGCAGAGTTTGCTGTGGATCTTACTGGAGCAGAGACAGGTCCTCATGTCCTCCCTTGTCCCATGCTATGCATGGGAGTCCCACCCAACCATGGTGATGTGCAGATGTGTGGCAGTCCCTTTAGGAAGGGGCACCATGGGGACAGCTCCCCTGGAATGCTGGAGCAGCCCTGTCCTGCACTGAGAACACCAGTTCTGCTTTAGGATGGGGATGGGCAGGGGTGACCAGAGCTCTACCGGGACCCTCCACTTGCTGCAGGCTGGGAATGGGCAGGAGCCCCTCCAGCCCACTCAGAGCTCCACAGCTCCCTTGAACAGGGAGGAAAGGGAGGTTTGTCCACACTCCTGGTCACTGGTTACAAATGGGATCAGTGACCACAACGGTGCCTGTGCTGCAGGGCCATCCCTTTTGGATGGACATCAGCTGGTGACATGGATGGTGGAGGGCTGCAGCTTGCAAGATTTGAGCTGGACATGGGCAATAATTTAATTCTCCTGGAGAGTAACAGAGCACTGGGACAGGTACCCACAGAGAGGGGGGATCCTCATCCATGGAGTTTATCAGGGCTCTGTTGACAAAGCCATGGCTGATCTGGTCTTCTGCTGAGAACAGACCTTTTCCAAGTGGAACACTGGACTAGACACTTCCAAAGATTCCTTCCCAGCAACACAGATGTGATCATTGGCTAGAACTGACACTTCAAGATGCTGCCCTGTCCCTACACCACCCTGCCTCTCCAAAGTATGCTGCCTTTTGGGTCAAGTGACATCACAAGGCTGTGATGTCATCATAGAGGGGCTGTGATGCTGCACCCAACCAGCAACATGCTTCTCAGCATCCAAGCCCACCGAGGCCCACATCCTCCATCAGGCACAGCATGGCTTATGACTTGAAGTCTCAGATCTAGAAAGGAGCCAATGATGATGCATAATGGGGGCAGAAATTACAGCTCTACCCACAGCTCTGCAAAACTGCAGTGGAGGGAAGATGGGAGCCAGTTGTGGGATAAACACACACAGCTTCCAGCAATGAACCTGGGGCAGCTTGGGGAAATGAGCTGTGAGCTGCTTTGCTGCACTAGGAATGATGAGTGACAGCTTGATAGGTCCTGCAAGTGCGACAGGGACCAATGGGACAGCAGTCCAGCAGAGAGATGTGGAGGGAAGACGAGACAAAGCAGCTGAGATGTGGGGCCCATGGAAACATTTAATGCTTCCCAAACCCATCCATCTGGCAATCCATCCTCATTTTCCTCCTTAATGAATCTTGACCTACATCGAAACTGGAAGGGCAATAGCACAGGGAAGTCCTGCAAAAGGCTGAGGTCTGCCCTGGCATGCACTGTGCTAGGAAGGAGTGGAACTCCTCTTGGGACCTTCCATCTCTGCTCCTCTGCCTGTGCTCCGGCTGAGGCTCCCACCCTGCCAGCATGGGCAGCTGCCAGCCACAGTGGGAATGCTGCTGGGCACTGGCATGTGTGGAGTCACTGATGTGGCACTGGGGCTCTGTGCCCAGACGCCTGAGGGGTCACTGGAACAGCAAGTAGAGGAAGTGGAGAGGATGGTTTGCATTCCTGCACCAGTGCTCACCACAGCCCTTCTGTGGGGGTCTTTCAGCCAGGGCCTGTGGCAAGACAACATCCAGCAGACACACACAGGGCCAAAACCACCCTTGCTGTGACAGCAATTTGCAGGCAGACGGGGACAAATTTTCCCTCTGAGCACTCTGCCGAAATGCACTGCAGGGCTGTGGCTCATTTAAGCAGAGAGTGAGCAAAAGAAAGGCACTGCAGCATTTTTGGAGAGAGGGACGAGCACTCTGCAGGTTGCACAGCCTCTGGCTCCTTCCTTCTTTTGCAGATGGTGAAGCCGAAGCGGTGAGAAAGGCCGGGTCCCCACTTTCTCTGATAGGACATGAAGCACTTCTGCAGTGGGACAGAGAATTACATATGTGCCTTTGGACAGAGGCCTCCACATCACCCCACTGGCCCTCATATGTCCCTCCCACAGCTGAGAAACCAGACACAAATAATTGTCTCAGCAGCTAATTAGCTGTCTGTGTACACAATAAATTATACATTCAATATTTACACAGTGCCAAGGCTATGCCAAGAGCTTTCCAGGCATATAAACCAGAAGGGTCTTTCACTCTACAACTTCCCATGGTAAGTGAGATGAATCAGCCCACAGGAGATGAGCAGGGAGCTCCAGAGGATGGAGGGGGCAAGGGGACAGAAAGGTGTCTTGATCAGCCTCCGGAGGAGGATGTTTCTGGCCTCCTCCAGCCATGGGACAGGGTAGTGGCATAACCCCGTGGCCTCTCCCTTGCTTCAGGACCCATGCCCACTGGCCTGGAGCAGCACCAGCTGTGTCCAAGGAATGCCAGTGGCTCCACTCCCATGTGCAGCCTGACAGCCCCTGAGGTCTGCCCTTCTTGAGATGAAGCAGCCCCTGGCCCTGGAGAGGGTTTCCTGACACCAGCTTCCCGAAGCATACCCCACTCTTGATCTCCTCACATCTCTTCCCCGTGATGCCACTTGGTCTTCGCACAGCTTTTCTTGCCAGCAGAAATTTTCCTTCGGGGACAAGAAATTTCATGCTTAAGGAGGCACTTCTTCCACAAGTGATTTAAAACTGGGTACATCTTTGTAAGGAAACAAGCATAATTAAGTGTCATTGATGCAGCCAAAAATATGGACAGTTCCAAGTTAATTTTGTCCATTAATGAAGAGTTGCAGAAAGCAGAGCCTGCATTTGTTTGCTCTACTTTGGTAAATCCCTGGAGTCAGCAGCTTTGCTCTTGACAAGAAAAAATAATTAGAAAGAAACTTTAATTAAGAGATAACAGATGGGTGCTAAAGGACTTGTACTCAATCACATCATGATAGCCTGGAAGCAGACCTTGGTTTACTTCAGGAGTGTTGTGAAGGAGGGACTTGACCCCTCTGACATATTTGGCTCAGGGCAAGATCCAGGGCAGGAAAACCTCTTCCCTCAGCCTGGATGTGACCACAAATCATCCTCCTGTAAGTGTTGGCAAAGCCCTGCTGCCCCCAGAGAAGTTCTGCTCCAGCTCTGCAGCAGCCTCACCTTTCACCTCCCTCCGAGGCTGCATCCCAAATCCAGCTGGGGATGTCCATCATGGGGTGACAAGGGCCTTCGTGGCCCTTCTAGCTGCTCAACAGCACAAGGCTGGGGCCTCTCCCACGAACCTTAATGCAACATCTACTGGGCCTTTCTGAGGATGAAGGGACACATTTACCATCAAATGTTGCATTGTCACAAATGATATCCAATTCATGGGCTCCCTCCTGGACTTGATGGTCCAGCAGTGGAGAGGTGTGATGCCTGCACTGCTGTGAGCTTGACATGCCATTGCCCAGGCCGAGCTCCAGGTGACACAGTCAGGATGGCAGCACCATCGGGATGGTGTCACTTGCACGGCTCATGCACAGGGGCCAGCAAGGCTGTGCAGTGGCAGAGAATCAGCACCCTCCATGGAGAAAACACAGTGCTAAACCCAGCAGGAAACCAGAGAACAGAGACACACTGCTGGAAGCAGAAGACACACAGCCTCACAGCAGAAGCGAGGGCCAAGTCCTTGCTGCAGGACTGGCTCAGCCCCATGGGATTTAGCAGATCCCTGTGCCTTTTGGGCTGTGGGCCGATGGGGAGCCCTGGCTGGCAGACGTGGTAGGAGGATGGGGAATGCTGCCTTAGCAGACAAGTAACTTAAGTGTCATTTTTCTGCTTGTAGCATATCATCAGACTGCCTGAATCAACACCTTTGGTCTGGTCCAAGTGGGATCTCACTAGGGCAGAGTGTGTCCTCCCTGTGCCCTATTATGTCTGTGTCTTCTCCTGGTACTGCTGCATTTTCATCAGCCCCTCTCTTGCAGCTCTTTAGACCTGCCAAATCACATCAGCCCAGAGCTCCACACAGGCAGTGCTCCTGGCTGCAAGCCAGAAGGGCTCCGTGTCAGAGGCAGCCGCGTTTCCCTGCATGCCATCAAACCCAGCTCTCGCTGGGAGTAGTAGGAGCTGTACAGCGATGTGCTGCCCTGAACACAACTTGACCCTGGTCACAGGGGACAAGCAAAGCTGAGAACAGCAACCAAATCCATCCTGTAACAGACCCTCCTCAGCCACGCATGGGCAGGAGATCACAAAGGAGCTGCCCTTTCCCATGGCTTCAGGGTAGGAATGAGCTCTGCCCAAGGATGCTAATGCTGGTGTGCACCCAGCAATGGTTGCATACCTCTATCACAGATCATGTGGCGTTGACCCAGCCAGAACCAGGAGAAGAGGCACCTCTGCTGCTACTTCAGCTTTTCTCTCTCAGCTGCTCTACAGCAGAGAGGTCTGGACTCTTTTGGGCTGATGATCTTGGTTTTTTGGGTTTTTCCACAGCAGGCTTTGTTCTTGCATCCCAGGAGGGGACCTGAGTTCATGTGTTGATCTACTTTCCAGAAGGTCTTGGTAAGACCATCACTTGGATGTCTGTCCTAGCTCTTCTAGTCCAAGCGTCCTGGGACTCCAAGTGCTCTCCTTGCTGCAACTGGCTGAGCTGTGACACTGTTTTCATCCTAAAGCAAGGCTGGATGGGACCTTGCCCACTTGGCTTCCTTGCGAAGTCAGCTTGAGATGACCCACCTTGAGGAAGTGCAGTTGCTTGGCAAAGCAGGAACTCCTTCAGTTCCCTGCAACTACATTGGGCTGCCCCAGCATGTGGGGCAGTATGGAGGGAAAGGTCTTGGAAGAACAGAGGGAATGGCACTAAGGGGAACCAGCACATAGCAGGAAAACCCCACCAACATCCTCCAAGCTGGGCTCACTCGAGCCTTCAACCTTCACTGCCAAACGACCGGTGCTAGCACGATGGGTGAGTTAGAGGCTTGTTTTTTAGTCCTGCTTTTTCATGCAGACAGGACAAATAGCTCCAGGCCACAAAAGAGTGCTTAGATCAGGCTTTTCAATGCCGTTTAGGAGGAAATCAATACGATTCAGAATTAGGTGCCCAAATCAGAGCCATAAACACAAGAAAAGCTCATTGTGGTCCAGCAGCAGCGTGAAGACGCCTGTATTTACCAAGGCTTGGGGAGGGAGAGGTGGGGGCAGAGCTGGATAGAGACATCAGGGTGCCTCACTCCCCATCGACCTCAACCTGCCTTTCCAGCCTGGTGCACAGCACTCAGCTCGCCATCCCTGTTCGCCAATGCCCACGCTCCCGCCCTCAAATAACAGCCTTGCTCCACTCAAATACACCGGGGGCGACCGCTATTTGTTCACATAACAACCCAGCTCCTGCTTCACCCCACTCAGGGCTGCAGATTAGTATCAGGCATTGTGCAATGTTTTTTTATTAGCACAGAATTATGGAAGTCAGAGGCGTAAAAGACCTGTTGGGTCCCACTCAGTCCATCCTCCTTCTGCCAAGACAGTATTGGTCCCTGCAGCATATTTACTATTTCTCCAGTCTAATTTTACATACTGTACAATCTGTGCAGTGCCAAGTTACGATCCCTGTGTGAGAAGCAGAGCTCTCAATTTCCAGGCTCTTGGGTGTGTAAAATCACAACTGCGATGCTAAATTAACTTTTTTTTCCCTTGCATTTAATCATTTAATAGCTCTAAAATTCAGCCCCTCAGGCTCTTTCTGTCTGTCTGTTGGCTTGGGTTCTGCCTGCTGTAGGCCAGTGGCTTGTCGCTTACAGATGTAATGCTCACGCCCCTGGCTGGATCGGCAGCAGCTGGGCTTGAAGCTGGGGTAACTACAACTTAACACATGAACTTCTGTGGCCCAAGGATGGAAAAACTCCTCTGCTTTTTTAACCACAGGTACAGGAGGTTCATCCTCCCCCTTACTGCTCAGCCCCCCAAGGAGGAGGCACAGAGTGCACTGCACACAGGGTCAGGACTCAAAAGCATCACGGAAGCTGGGCTGAGAAATCAACCCCTGTCGTCGCACCAAGACACGGGGCACAGGGCATTCCCTGGGGCTCCCAACAGAAGCACCACAACTTTTCTCTCCACCCGTACATCCACTGAAGAGTAACACCTCAGGGCTCATTTCTTCCCAAAAGAGGGATTTCTGCCCCCTGCATCAAGACTTTTCTTGTGCACGTGGCTAGAATATCAGAGGAACTGAGCTGCTGCCAGGGCAGCACAGTGAAGAGGGTGGGAAGAATAGATGCTGATAAAATGGGAACCATTTTCCCAAGTTTGAGGGGTTTTTTGACCCAGTCACCATCACTCCTCCAAGTAACACCTGCATATCTGGAGCCTGGTGCTGATTTCAAAACAATATTGAAAATAAGGCACTCATCTTCTCTCCCCTGCAGGGGCTGTATTAATAACTAAGACAAGGCATTGGGATTTACATTGGTAATAATGAGATACTGCATTTGCATTTCATGCCTTTCACTCTGAAGGATCCTCAAGCAAAGGCAAGCCTGGAAAGGATCACAGGCACGTGCTGAGCCGTGTCACAGCCAGCAGAGCTGCAGCCCACCCATCACACAGAGTATCTGCTGGGTGCAAGTACCTCCTGGGGGAAAGATGGGCACATATCAGGCCCATGGCACGCTGGAAAGAGCGTTACTTACACCAGAGACACAAAATAAACAGCTGAGTATAGCTAATGGAGCACTACAGACCACGAAACAGGACCCTGGGACAGAGCTCCTGGATCTTGAGCAGAGTTGGGAAGCAGCCTCCAGCTCGGGGCTGAATGAGGCTGGGACTCTGGTTAAAGGCTGGAAAGTGTATCTGAACAATGGACATCATGACTGCAGGGTTATGGTCCCCAAATGCTTTCTGCGCTGCTGGTGGGGGCCAGCACTATTTGGGAGCCCCATAAATCCACAGGCTGCCTGAGTATTTACAAGTTACTCTGCAGTCAGAGAGCTATCAAAGGTGCCTTTTGGATTTGTCTCTGGGCAGGTAGGAGAGATGGGGTTTTCTGCACACTACATGGACGATTCCAGCAGCAGGAAGTAGATCCATGAGAGAGCAGGGGACTGAAAGTGCATGGTGCTTTGGGGCATATGGACAGAGCCTTTGCACGCCTTCTTGTGCAGATCATAGCATCATGGAATGGTTTGGGTTGGAAGGGACCTCTGAAGATCATTAGTCCAACCTGCCTGCCATGAGCAGGGACAGCTGTGCACGTACCACAGAATCACAGAATGGATACACCTTGTTCATCTATCTGCACAGCGCAGTGCAGAAGCTCACAGGGGATCACACCACCTCACAAGAGAGAGGCTTAAGACAAGGACAGTAAGCCAGGAGCTTTCAGCAGTGTTGTTCCCATTCTTGGAAGCATCACAGCGTGCTTTCAGAGGAGGGAGCATCAGGTCCTTGAGGGGCTGTGAAGTGAGCCAGCTCCTGCCCAGCCCTGCTCCCTTGTTGGTGCCCTAAGCACCAATGTCCAGCACCCTTTCCAAAACCCGTGGAGAAGATGCTCTTAACATTGCTGAGCATTTCCAAAGCAGTTCCCACAGGCTGGCTGATGGCCTCATCATGCAGAACCCTCATGGCTTCATCATGCAGACCCTGAAAAAAACACAATGTAATTTCCATTTGATATTTAAGGTCTCTCTACTTCTGGAAATACCTTCTCCTCCTCCTCCTCTTTGACACAGCCTTTCCTGCCAGTCTACTCACTGTCATTCCCTCTCCATACCACTTTTGTTGCCATCCATCTGATTAAACTCTCAAAAGCAGAGAGCAGTGCTGCTTTTGGGAGCCCAGTCTGCCTTTGACAGCATCTCCTAACCTCTAATAACTGATGCTGCCATTTCAGAGAGCCCTTAGTTCGGTGCAGTTTTTTTCATTCCCTGTGTTGGGGACAATGAGCAGATGTTCAGGAGCAGACATTCATTCAGTATGACTTGAACCAACTGTGCATTATTTCCTAAATTTCAATGTTTAAAAGCTTTGAGTGTCTTAACTGCGGAACAACAGCTAAAAAGCCAGTTACGTTTCATTGACTGAAATACAAGTAAGTGTGCCCCACTCTCTGGAGAGCTCTTGAGTTTGAAGCAGAAGATTTTAGGGAAGTGTATTTTCTGAGAGTAAGACTCTTCAGAAGTTCACCATGTCCAGAGCTCCAGTCATCTGAAGGCAGTACTGAATAACAACTATTATTAGCACAAGAGATACTTGAATTCTGGAATTTCTGTAAAACGTTTTGAATTCAGGTTCAGAAGCATTTAAAGGACTTGAGAAAATATCTTTGGCTCCAAGTCAGCAAAGCACTTAGGCAAGGCCTTAACTTTGAGCATGTGTTTAAGTACCTTGCTGACTTGGGGCTTTTAACCCCGGGAAAAAGAAATCAAAGAGGAAAGAAAAGCCTAGGAAAAAAATTCTGATGTACATGGAAATCTCCATACAAGCCAAAATAATATAGAAATCTCTTCCGGAAAGTAAGAAAACAAAAAATAACAGCGATTTGCTTTAAAATTAAACACTAGAGGAAGCTTTCTGGAGGAGGGGGGAGAAAGGCTCCCAGAACAAATGGAGTATTTCAATGTAGCCTAACGCCAGCTTCACTCTCTCGCCTCTTCAGCATTCAGAAATTATTTATTGCTGAAAAAATATCCCAAACCAAACCCAAAACCTGCTTCCTCCTCCCATTTCCAGACGAAGTGCAATGGGAGAGAGAAAAATCTTGGCTTCGGCAGTGAAAAAAACATCTCTGAAATGAGTCGGCTGTGAAAGACTGTCTCCATCAGGAGGGAGAAAGAGGATAAGGAATGAGGGAGTGAAGGGTAGTAATGAGGAGGAGGAAATTGCCCAGAGGCAGAAGGCTGCAAACAACCGCACGCACTGCCTGCGAGGGGGGGGGATACGAGAAAGTCCTTAAGGAGAGAAAATCAGTGCAAATCTATGCACACATGCATGGAAAGCAGATACAAGCAGCGAGCGGCTCTTCCCCTACCTACAGCTTGAGATCATGAATAGAAAAACTGGAGCACAGCAATAAGAGGATGCTCTGCAGCCCACCCAGGGAGAGCGGCTGCAGGCGGCAACGGGAGAGCGGCCACGGGAGCGGGAATGGGCGAGAGGAGATGCCCCGGCTTCTCCAGGATCCGGTGCTTGCAGCCCCTCCCACAGCTCTGGCATGGCCGGGGCAGGCTCAGGGTGCCAAGTTAAAAATGCTGCTCTGCCTCCACCAGGGCAAAGGTCCAAGTTTACAAATATTCTCTGTTAAAGAGGAAAAAAAAAACAACCCAAAACAGGCAAGTTCCTTCCTTCAGAAGGAAAACAAAGATTTTCATGTGTTTTAGGGTATTTTTTCAAAGCTTCTGCATCGAGTTGTACAAAAGGCTTTGCAAAACATTTGCTTTTTTTAAGGGGAAGGGGTGGCCAACACAAAGTGAAGAACCTAACAATTTCTGAAAAATACCACAAATTTCTGAAAAATACCAGCCTTTCCTTCCCCTATGCTTCATCTCCTTTTTATCTCCCCTGACAGAGAAATATGATTTTGTAAAACATTTGGATGTTGATGGGACTTAATTTCCAACAGGAAATGGCTCCCCTGAGGATTTTGCCCATCAGCTTTGCCCAGGACAGATTGGCAGCAAGCGCTTTGCTCCCTGACGGAGATACCCCTCATGGGAAGCACAGGATTCCAGCACAGGGGATGGAGGCAGCTCCTCCTCAGCGCTCACGCTGTCACACTGCCTGCAGACCCCAGGGATGGCCATCCTGTCATCCACTGCTTGGTGCCGGTACCCCGCAAGATGCAGCACCCACCAAAAGGATCTGACAACACAAAGGAGTGAGATGGAAGAGAACATCATTCTCCCTGCCTTACACATGGAGCTGAAGTCCCCAAAGCAGATGAAATGACTGGCCCAGGAGAGTTGTTTTCATCAGAGCTAGGCTCTGGTTTTCCTCCTTCCCTGTGATCCTATGGCACCTGGTACATTGACACCAGGGTTTGGTCAGGCTCTCCTGACTCTGCTGAAATAAAAAAGCCACAAAAGCACTGAATTAATTTCAGCCTGTGCCTTTTTGTTCACCTGGGAACCCTGTATGGCCCTTGGGATGCCTGCACTTGGGCACTGAAGGGATGGCTTGTGGGGCTAGGGAACAACTGCTGCCGTGAGCACCCTCTGAGGCACCAAAGCAAAAAGCCTTCCATAAATACTGGTTACACTAAAAAACTCCTCGGGGCTAAGCAAGTTAAGAAAAATGGCGCAAACTCACTGGAGGAAGGAAAACACAATTAAATCACCCAACAGCCCGTATCCACTAATCCCTTCTGCTACCAGGCTTGACTTGAAGGTCTCTGCCTGCTGACACCCACTTCCCACCCCTCATCCAGCCCTGACACTGCTTTCCCAGAATCCTGGCAAGGTTTCTGTGCACACATTTTATGTGGGAAAGAAAGCCCCCCACAGCCCTGGCTCCCAGCACGCAGTCACAGCCAGTCACATTGTGGAGCTATGGGCTGTGCAGGGACAAGCCCATGCCACAGCACAAATTAAAGGCACTGAACATTTTCAGGAGGGTTCAGTATTCACCAGGCTGGGAGACACATCTGCAACATCAGGTAACAGCATTAAAAGAGCTGTGAGTGCTCGTGGCGGCTCTCACTGTGAGGTTCTTCATTCTGGAGCTGTGATTTAGGGCAGGATGAAGAATGTGATGGGATTAAACCTGTCTACCTAAATCCTGAAATTTTCCTTCTGGGTTTACATCCCAAAGTCCTTCTCATAGATCAGTAGAAGGATGCTTGGGCCCATCTCTCTGGAGCTGCCAAGAATAAAATTGCAAAAATATGGAGAAAGAAATGCATCACTGATACAAAAGCCCATGGACTCAGAGAGCTCTGCGGAACAGACTTGCCCAGATTACAGAGTGAAGGGGCTCACTAACACAGAGGTAGGGCTGTCCACTGGCTATCTTGCTCAGATGGGGCAGGCACTTCCACTTTAAAGTGACTGATTCAGCCCCGCAGGCTGCTCCAAATTTCCTAGGAAACAAGGCACATCCCACTTGTTAAACAGCACTTCTTGGTGGCCCAGGGGCAAACTGACCCTGCTGCCATGCAGAAGATATGAACAGCACCTTTGATAAGGTTGAGTCAAGCTAAGACAATGTCAATACCCAGAAAATAAATAAATAAGTAAAAATTTTTAAACGAAAAAATTTAAAAAAACTTCAACCCCATACAGACATGCAATGCAGACGGATGTTTCTTCTAAAATGACAGCTTCCCAAGTCCCATGTTGCTACTATTCCCCCCAGGATTTTCCTTTCTGTCTACCACGCTGCCAATGCAGCAGCTAGGTAACTTTTGAAGAGCACCAACCAGCAGCGTGAAAATAGCTGCAGTGATTATATTGCAACACTTCACTGCTTCCCTGAGCTGCAGCTCCCTCCTCCACTGTTGGAAGTACAATCAATGCTAATTAATTAAGGGCCAGAGCCTGCCAACCATGGTCACACCAACTTCAGTGCTGCTTCCTGAATATTCAGGGCTCACGCTCCATAAAAGCGAGGATCAGCCTCCAGCAACTGGGGTTGAGAACAACAGAAACTCTCTTTGCAAACCAGAAGGGATGGACAGGAATGTCTGTGTCAGAGCGGAGAGCTGGAGGAGTCATCTGAGCCGGGGCAGACCCCAGTGAGCTGCAGCTGCAAATCAGCAGCGAGGCATCCTGCAGGCATCCCTAAGGGCTCCCCCAACAGGAACCATGGAGCTGGCACAGCTTTTACACCCAGCCAAGGCTAAGACGAGGGTGCTTGCGTGGGGCCAGAGACAGAGCACAAGCACCCTACAAGATGAAGGATGAGCAAAGCCCTTTCTCTTAGTGCCCAAAGGGATGTGCCCTGTTATAGTGGGAGATGGGAAGGCAAGGGCTGGGTGTCAATGGACAAAGATGGGGAGTCTCCCTGAGAGGAAAGGAGACAGGGAATAGTCGCGGGAGAGTGAATGGACTTCCCTGGATCACCACTGGGAACCGTACTGGAGCTCACTAGCAGGTGAGCCTGTGGCTGTGGTTCCTAATCCTGCCAAAGGGCTTGTGTGGTGCTCTGAAAGTGAGGAGGCACCAGTGGGGAATCCAAGCTCCTGATCTGCCCCTCCACTATGCCACACAGAGGGACCCTCACACAAAGAAAAAAAACATAAGACCCTGTGCTTTCCATGATGAAGGTAAAACTAATTTTCAAGTCTGCTGAGCACAGGAACTTGTGCCATGAATATGACCACAAGGCTCGTGCCTTGCTGCATCATATGTAATGCTACACGCCCTCCCAACATCAGGAGTTCCTGCAGGGCTCAACAGCCTCCTCCACTCTTCAGCAACATCTCTGGATTTTTATCCCTTTGCACCCAGCCTCTCCAGCTGTCCCGGCAGCTGGTATAGGTTGTGGCAGGTCTCCAGGCTCACAGCTATGGCCAGACATGGAGGTTTCCATGGGAAATTGCAGGAGAGGACTAGACAGACAGACATCAGCTTCTGTATTTAATGCACTCTGACTCCCATGTGCCTCAGTTTCTCCCTTGCACAGCATCCTGTCAGCTGGAGCAACCACACCACAGCACAGGCAAGCCACAAACTCAGCAGAGTCCAACCTGCCAGGGCTTGTGGTTTGGCTGGAGTCAGAGGCTCTCTGTGACTCATCCTACAAAATCTCAAGTTCATGGCTATGGCTGGAGAATCCCATTGGGAGCACTCCAGGCTCAATTTACACTCCCTCTGGGAGCGGATTTGTGCATAAACAATGCAGATGATGAGCAGAGCTCAACCGCCTGGTTGGAGAAGATCCTCACTTGGATGGATGAATGGACATAGGGCTAACGAGGACAAGCTCCTGGCAGCAGATCCCTGTGTGTACATTCTGCACCACCCAGGTTTCCAGCAGGTGCTGCTGTTGTGAGTCTGCCTTCATGCCACTCACAACATGATGAGACCCTGATCCCCCTCTGCAGCTCTGTTACCTCTGTGAGGGATGCTCCTCAACTTCCTTGGCTTTATTTCAGTTTGGATCCTGGAGGCAGCAGGTGTAGCCCCACTGCGAGCAGCAGAGACCAGCTGAGCACAGAGTAGACCTTTCTCCAGAGAACAGAAGTGACCTTTGGAGGAGCAAAACATCCATTCCCCTCCATCTGTCTTCAAGCAGAGCTGTTATTCAGCAGCACACCCAAGGCCTGGACATCAGAAATGCATGCACACAAGGGCACACCTCATTACACCTCCGCAAATCCAGCAGGAATCAAGCAAGACAGGCCACGTGCTGCAGCCCTGCTTTAGCTTCTGCATCCCAGTGAATTCCTCAGTGTGATGGTGCCAGCTCTGCTCTGCCTACAAATCACAGAGGTCCTGGCTGCCAGAAGTCCTATGGGCTCCCGGCCTTGCAGGTCAATGTACTCCACCATCAGCTCTGTAGAGCTCTGGCTGTTTTGCAAAGCTCCAGAATAGATGGCTAAGAAGAGCCTGGCTACTGGCAGATGACTCAAATCTGCTAACACAGGTCTGCTCCGGAGGAAATGCTGCAGGCTTTGCAAACTAAAAAAGCTAGGAAGGTCAAGTGCTTTGAACCTGGGATGAAAAGCACTACCTTTCTGTCAGCTGTGTGCACCCTGAGGTTTTGCCCCATCCACAGGGAATTTTGAACTGAGAAATGGATGTGTCTTGCCAGGTACTCTCCCTGCATGCAGGCACATGAAACTGTGCAAGAATATTTTATCCCCTTCTCCTTGTGTCCTAAGTAGAGCCAAAGCTGCTTTCTCCCCATGCTGTGAATCACAGCCACAAATCCCTTTCCCCAACACCAGCCTCCTCAGTATGGGTCTAATCAAGGGAAGGCAGTGCAACGAGGCTCCAGACTGCTAGGCTTCAATTAGCACGTGCTAACAGCTGAGCCTAGATAGCAGTGTTTTCCAGCAAACTGTACACCAAGAGATCAATGGTTCATACAGGACTAATACTGCTGTAACCCCTCCTGCCTCCATCACTGCCAATTGCCTTGTGGTTTCACTTCACTTCTCCACCTGATGGGCCTTCCTGGAGCAGTCATTACAAGGTGACACACATCGCTTTTCCCCTCTGTAACGAGCCTGCCACAGCCCCTCCTCAATCCTTCTTCTCTTTCTCCTTTTAATATGCCACAATTATATTGGCTTCTCTGCATGGATCCACCCCATTTAGTGCTGCCCAAGACCGCTTATCCTGAAAGATGCTCTTTTCCTCCACAGCACAGACTGCATATCTTGCAAGTTGTTCTGTGTATTTTTTACACTCCAGCATCTCCTGGCCTGATTAGGAATCTGGTATTTCCCTTTCCAGAGAAGCACAGTGTCTGCTCAGAGAAATTAACCCCACCAAGGGCTTTGATAACAGAGGTTTGTGGATGTTGCGTCCCAGCATCTGCACTCCTGATCGTGCTTCATGGTATCTTAGCTCTGTTCCCACCCCAGAAAATCCTCTCTGAGGAAGCAGAGATGATGATGTTTGTACTCAGTGTCTTGCTGTGCCTGTGTTCCCATTATCCGGGGCTTTGGTTGTTCCCAGATGTATCACAGGTGGGCTGAAGACAGCAGCCAGTGATTCCATGCCCAACACTACAGATGGATGTGCACGACCTGAATGTCTCAGCCTTTCCTGACCTTTTGGTCCTGGGTTCTACCACACGCAGCTCTATTGTGACATGTCTGGGCATGATTTGTAGCACCCTCTGCTGAGGCTCTGGGCTTCCACAAGTGGTGCCCAGAGCTTCCCCCAGGGCTGCCACATTTCGCTCTTTCAGCCTGACTGGAGATTGGCTTTCCAATCCCATGGCATCCAGGACTTTAGACACTGGAAACTTCAACTCGGAAAAATAGTGAGCAGTACCTTCAGTCCCAGTTCTGTTGGACGCGTGGGCTGGTGGGAGCAGGCTGCTCTGGAAATGTGAGATGTCTGGCTCACTGGGATGGCCACATGTGACTTCTGAGGTAAGACCTTTCTGAGCTTTTGGAGGCTAATTGAAGCCAAACCCCTGAAGCACCAAAGGCTCCACTCCACCTGTCACAGTTTTATGCAATCTTCCATTTCTGGAAACCTTCAAGAATGTAAAGAAAGGGTGAGGATTGCTTCCTCCTCTACCAAAAGGAGCTCTGTGCTAGGACAGGACACAGCCCTTCTTCAGCAGCCAGTGCTCACGTAAAGAACAAGGCCCATGGCTATTCCCTCTGTGCTGGGCTAAACCTCAGCTTCCCAGGGCCTGAAAATCTGTGGAAATGAGAATTTGGCTTCTATCAGCATTTGGAGGCTCCCAGCTGCTGTGGCAATGTGTTTATTTACCACCACATGTCAGCAGAGGAAGCCATGATCCTGCTCCACACAGCAGGGCAATGCCATGGTGAGAAGGAAATCCAAACCCTTCCTCCCAGCCTCTCCCCAACAAGCAGGCCTTGTTCAGCACTGGGTTTCAGCAAGGATTTGTTGGCAAGGACTCACTGGCTTATGTAGATGGTCCACAAATTTAGTGCTGCCCCCTCTGCACAGCCACAGCCTGGCAGGTCCAGCCTCCGCCCCACAGGTTGTGGCAGCATTGCCCTATGTCAGCAGTAAACCTCCACTTGAAGCTTCTCTAGATGTCTGGGTGGACTACAAATCCCATTCCTCCTCCTTCATTGCCTGTTGATGTGTAAAGAAGCCTAAGGGACTACTGAGACATGTTTTTCCTTGACACTGGAAGAACTAATGAGTCCTGGCAGACTGTGATTGACCTGGCAGTTTCTTTTTCTCACCACAGATATGAACTATTTTCACTAGTTTTGTGGGATCACAGGCTTGTCCGAAGCCTGACAGATCCACGCTCTTAAGTTGTGTTTTCTCTTTTCTTTTCTGTCTTTGATTCTTTTTCAGATTTGTGATCTGCTTCAATACACAGGACCTATTTTTTGGGAAGGGTTCCCTTTTTTGTTAGCATCACAGATATTGCCAGCTAGGTTTCCTTCCAAGCTCTTGGATGGCTCAAGAGGGGCAGATCTCCACTTTACTCCAGAACTCCATCAGCTCCATTTCAAACTTCTTCCATTTCCAGAATGTGGCAAATTCAGTTCCAGTGCCTCCAGACAGAATTGTACATGGAAAGCAGGCAGCTTCTTTGCAATGTCCACAAACTTTGGTAACTTGCAAAAGGCAAGACTTAAAAGCCCTGAACCACCAAGCTGTGTTTCCTCTCACCTAAGTGCCAGTCCCTCTATTTTCCTTCCTGTCCTTCTCTCTCCCCCATTCGCACTTCAGGAACATCTCACCTCCTGCATCCGACAGCACTTGGCACAACGGGACATCGATCTTACTGCTGATCTGTGGCTATTTTTCAACCACAGACCCTAGGTAAGAGCTGTGGGCTCTCTAATCCCTGTCTCATGGGAATGAGTTGTACTCCCACAGTGTGTCCCAGCAAGACTGGCCACACTGCACCGTGCACCAGCGACTTTCTGCAGTGCAAAATTAACAGACAATGCATGGAAAGGAACCCTCTTGGTTTCACAGCTCCCAGGAGGGAAGATCAAGCCTGGGATGTGCTCCCTAGAGGGCTATCCTGTACTGCTGGCTGACCCCCTGCGGGATGCTCGGCTCTGGAACCTGTGGAGTGATGAGGCAGTGGGCAAGGAAGCACAGGCACTAAAAATAGGCTGTTTGCGGTAGGGGCTGACCACATTTATTAGCAAGCCTGTGCTCTGGCTGACCACAAGGTCAGCTGCCGAGAGCTTGGCCGTAATTCACTCTGTGTCTGGGCAGGAAATCTACTTGAGCTCAGGGGGATGTCCAGTAATAGAAAAAGTTGTTCCAGGACCTTGGGCTATTTTTGCTGTTTTCTTTTATTTTGCAGACAGAGAACCTTTCGGGAGATGCATCTTGTGCTGGAAAAAAAGAAAAATAAAACCAGGTGCTAAGGAACAGAGAAAGGAGTAGAAGTGGAAAGGGGAGCATGCAGATGTTTGTGCCTCTTTGGGTTTGGGGTTTTTCTTCTTGACAGAATCACCTTCACCAGGGAAGATCAGAGCAACGAAGGGGACCCCAGAACTTGCTGGGCTCTTAAACACCATAACAACATGCAGCAGAGTCTAATGGGTTGCAGCATGGGTGTCCCTGCAGGTGGGGTTGCCATCTCTGCTGCTTCCCTGCAGCTGTGGGTTGGCAGGGAAGGTGGGGAGGCAGTGGGAAAACCATCACAGTAATGAATGCTCAGGGATGGAGATGATGGGCCTTCCTTGGAAAGGCATCAGAGAGCAACTTGAACTACAGCCAGGTTGTACCTCTGGCCAGCATGGGATGGGCCAGCAGACTGGCCCCCAGCAGATGCAGTAATCCCACTAGGACAGCACTGGTTCCCAGTGGATGGCCACGAGCTTGGGCCAGCTTAGCTGTGAGCAGTAACGAGCAAAGCAAAGGAGGCAAAGAGCAGATGCCTGCCCTTGAACGGCAGCCTTCAGAATGATTTAAGCAGCCTCTGCTGAATGGGGTTGCAGTTTGGAGCGAGGCTGGTATTTTCAGCCAGCTGCATAATGAGAGCATCCAGAGTTATAACAGGAAGGATTAAAAAATGTAATTGCTAATGGGGAATTAATTGTTAATGGGGAATCATCACTGCAGGAGGGTGTTCCCAGTGCGGCCCCGCAGGGATCCGTTCTTGGCCAATTGCTAATCACTTGTCTTATCAATTATCTTGAAGGCAACATAAAACTGTTGCTGGCAAAGTTTGCTGGTGACACAAGGGCTGATGTACATAATGGAAAGGATGAGTCCATCACACACGGAGTCCAGAACAGCTCATATACGAGCCTTCCCTCGGCAGGAGCATGTGTTTTATGCAGCCAAACACAAGTCCATTCATCTCCAGTGGAGGAATGTAGGTCAGACTCACAGAATGCAGGACAGTGTCCCGGGGAGGACAGCACCGATAAGGCCTTGTCAGGAGCCACATGGAGATAAAGTGCCAGTGTGCTGTGCTGAGAGCAGAACTTGGCCAGAGGCAAAAGGAGGTGTCACGGGAGGTAGGAAGGTGTTACGTAATGAGAAGATAGTGCCGCAAGGGAGAGGAGAGGAGAGGAGANATCCAGAGAAATCTCCAAAATAAAAGTGACTAGTTTAAGCATGCCAGGCAGAGGGCATTCCCTGGCATGGGCTGACTTATGTGGAGGAAGCAGAGTACAGAAAGAGCTGGTCACATCCCTGTCAGCCAAAAAATGCAACACGGACAGGGTTGGGCAATGAGAGAAGGGGAGAGAGGTTTTCCTATCTACAGTTGGTTTCTCTATGAAAAGCCAATTTGCATGGCTTTCCCGTGCATTTTGAAGGCTATTTACCAGGCCAGGCTTTGTCTTTGCAGCAGCATTTCTAACGAGGCACGTGCAAACTGGAGCCCCCGGGAGGCTTTGCAGCAGAACCGACTGCAAAAGATTAGCGTCACGGCTTAAGAGAGCAAGAAAGACGGGAGAGTAACGAAACAAAATCTCTCTTTTCCTCGGCTGAGGAATGATGGGGGCTAATTGCTTGTTGCTGGTGAGGTAGAGAGGAGATGGGAGCTTCTGCGCCTATCAATAAATTAACCCCGGCATGTGGCATCTGAAGTGCATTCATTTCCAGAGACTTTTATCTCTTTGTCTCCTCTCCTGGGTGAAAACATAATTATTGTTTAAACATGAGTTAATTCAGCAAGGTGAGGATCAATAAAGCAGAATTACTCCTCTTTTAAGAGCAAAGAAATCTCAGTCTGGGACAGATGTGGACATAATTCTGGCAGAGCTGATGGATGGGGAAGATGCCTTGGTCACAGCAACAGACCGGGGAAGCAGAGCTCCCTCTTTTCAGGACTGCTGTAGGCATTGGGTCTAATAAGAACAGATAAGTCCAGCAACAGGCATTCACAGCATTTAGCAGCAAAAGCTGAAATCACCCATGCATGAACACTTTGTAGCCTGACATGTGGTTAGGCATCTCCACCATGTACACACTTCCCATATAAGAGCTTGGGTAAAACCCCAAAGCTCGTGCTGTGACCTCTCCCGGACCTTTGGAGGCACCCAGGCACTGCCAGAGAGAGGGTCTCTGCACTGCAGGGGCCCCCACCAGCTTTGCTCTCACACAGTGGAGGCCTTGGACAACCAGAGGTGTGAGTGTCACAGCAGACAGCATCGCATCGGTGCTCAGCTGTCCCCACCACCTTCCTCCATCCTGAAATAAACTGGCAGCAACCACTACCAGAGAACAAAACACGAGAAGGAAAACTGAGCTATCCACAACAATGAGAAGTTGATTAGAGGCCTAGAATACCTCTTCTATGGGGAAAGGCTGAGATACTTGGTACTCTTCAGCCTGGAGAAGAGAAGGCTCTGGGGTGACCCCATGGCACCTTCCAGTACACAAAGGGGCTACAAGAGACCTGAGGAGGGACTTCTCACAAGGACATGCAGTGACTGGACAAGGGGTAATGGCTTTAAACTGAAAGAGAGTAGGTTTAGATTGGATATCAGGAATAAATCCTTCCCTGTGAAGGTGGTGAGGCACTGGTGAAGGCTGCCCAGAGGAGCTGTGGATGTCTCATTCCTGGAAGTGCTCACGGCCAGGTTGGATGGGGCTTTGTGCAAACTGATCTAGTGAAGGCGTTGCTGTCCATGGCAGAGGGATTAGAGCTTGATGATCTTTAAGGTCCCTTCCAACCTAAACCATTCCCTGATTCTACGTGGAGGGCACAAGGCTCTCCCCTGTGGTCTTTAGACTGTTCTGCCTACTCTGTCCTCTCCCATTCTTCCTGCAGCTCCTGTCCACCCCTCCATGCCAGCTGGATCTGTGCAGATGGGGACAGCCTCGTGACTGTCCAGGGCAATGCCCATCGCTGCAGGCAGTCTGGCCCAATCTGGCAGCCCCATCCAAAGCTGCTTATTCATGCACTGGGGATGACACTCCTGGACATGCTCTTCCATTGCCCCTCTGCCCTTCCCTGCAGCAGGACACCCCAAACCCACTGTCAGAGCTGGAATATCAGTGCCAGCCTCAAAGAGGGTCCCCCTGAGGCTGCCCTGCTGGATGTCTCTGGTCTCCCATCACACAGTGTCCATCCCCAGGTAGCTGGAAGTTGTAGTCCCCAGCTGCGTGATGCAGGTGAAACCTGAGCAATCTGCCAGGGTTGCAAAGCAAGGGAGCTCTGTCACCCCAAAGATCACAGGAACCTCANCCTGAGCCGGCCCCAGCCTGAGCCTGGAAGAAGGCACCATCTCCAGCCTCCCAGCTCAGCACACACAGCCAGTGTCCCTTTGACCTTGCCTTCCCCAGCGACTGCCTGTGCCCTGGCAATTACAAAAATTCCAAATCACTCTGTTGCACACTCAACTCACCCTGGGGATTGTGTGGAAAAACAAACAAAAAATGACAGATGTTTGTCATGTCGCTTAATGCATGACTGAAGGACACAGTGATAGTGCCGCAAGGGAGTGGAGAGGAGAGGAGAGGAGAGGAGAGGAGAGGAAAGNAGAAGGGGAGAGAGGTTTTCCTATCTACAGTTGGTTTCTCTATGAAAAGCCAATTTGCATGGCTTTCCCGTGCATTTTGAAGGCTATTTACCAGGCCAGGCTTTGTCTTTGCAGCAGCATTTCTAACGAGGCATGTGCAAACTGGAGCCCCCGGGAGGCTTTGCAGCAGAACCGACTGCAAAAGATTAGCGTCACGGCTTAAGAGAGCAAGAAAGACGGGAGAGTAACGAAACAAAATCTCTCTTTTCCTCGGCTGAGGAATGATGGGGGCTAATTGCTTGTTGCTGGTGAGGTAGAGAGGAGATGGGAGCTTCTGCGCCTATCAATAAATTAACCCCGGCATGTGGCATCTGAAGTGCATTCATTTCCAGAGACTTTTATCTCTTTGTCTCCTCTCCTGGGTGAAAACATAATTATTGTTTAAACATGAGTTAATTCAGCAAGGTGAGGATCAATAAAGCAGAATTACTCCTCTTTTAAGAGCAAAGAAATCTCAGTCTGGGACAGATGTGGACATAATTCTGGCAGAGCTGATGGATGGGGAAGATGCCTTGGTCACAGCAACAGACCGGGGAAGCAGAGCTCCCTCTTTTCAGGACTGCTGTAGGCATTGGGTCTAATAAGAACAGATAAGTCCAGCAACAGGCATTCACAGCATTTAGCAGCAAAAGCTGAAATCACCCATGCATGAACACTTTGTAGCCTGACATGTGGTTAGGCATCTCCACCATGTACACACTTCCCATATAAGAGCTTGGGTAAAACCCCAAAGCTCGTGCTGTGACCTCTCCCGGACCTTTGGAGGCACCCAGGCACTGCCAGAGAGAGGGTCTCTGCACTGCAGGGGCCCCCACCAGCTTTGCTCTCACACAGTGGAGGCCTTGGACAACCAGAGGTGTGAGTGTCACAGCAGACAGCATCGCATCGGTGCTCAGCTGTCCCCACCACCTTCCTCCATCCTGAAATAAACTGGCAGCAACCACTACCAGAGAACAAAACACGAGAAGGAAAACTGAGCTATCCACAACAATGAGAAGTTGATTAGAGGCCTAGAATACCTCTTCTATGGGGAAAGGCTGAGATACTTGGTACTCTTCAGCCTGGAGAAGAGAAGGCTCTGGGATGACCCCATGGCACCTTCCAGTACACAAAGGGGCTACAAGAGACCTGAGGAGGGACTTCTCACAAGGACATGCAGTGACTGGACAAGGGGTAATGGCTTTAAACTGAAAGAGAGTAGGTTTAGATTGGATATCAGGAATAAATCCTTCCCTGTGAAGGTGGTGAGGCACTGGTGAAGGCTGCCCAGAGGAGCTGTGGATGTCCCATTCCTGGAAGTGCTCACGGCCAGGTTGGATGGGGCTTTGTGCAAACTGATCTAGTGAAGGCGTTGCTGTCCATGGCAGAGGGATTAGAGCTTGATGATCTTTAAGGTCCCTTCCAATATAAACCATTCCCTGATTCTATGTGGAGGGCACAAGGCTCTCCCCTGTGGTCTTTAGACTGTTCTGCCTACTCTGTCCTCTCCCATTCTTCCTGCAGCTCCTGTCCACCCCTCCATGCCAGCTGGATCTGTGCAGATGGGGACAGCCTCGTGACTGTCCAGGGCAATGCCCATCGCTGCAGGCAGTCTGGCCCAATCTGGCAGCCCCATCCAAAGCTGCTTATTCATGCACTGGGGATGACACTCCTGGACATGCTCTTCCATTGCCCCTCTGCCCTTCCCTGCAGCAGGACACCCCAAACCCACTGTCAGAGCTGGAATATCAGTGCCAGCCTCAAAGAGGGTCCCCCTGAGGCTGCCCTGCTGGATGTCTCTGGTCTCCCATCACACAGTGTCCATCCCCAGGTAGGTGGAAGTTGTAGTCCCCAGCTGCGTGATGCAGGTGAAACCTGAGCAATCTGCCAGGGTTGCAAAGCAAGGGAGCTCTGTCACCCCAAAGATCACAGGAACCTCAAATCCATTGTCTTCTGAGCCCCTCTGCTCCCTTCCCCTGACACTGGAGATCATCCTGGGCTTCCTCATCCCAGACAGATGCCCCCTGTGCTCTGCCAGCTCCGAGGAGAAGGCCCAAAGGTGGGCAGCAGAGGGGTTAATACATGAGCAGCCTCACCTTCACCAAGCCTGATGCTGCTTTTATTAATTCATGTGGCACTTTGCAGGACACTCCAGTAATCACCAGGGTGCATATGAGAGCCAGGAGAGGGTGGCCAGGCTCTCTCTGCCGTGCTCATGCTCACTTAACAGCTTGTCACATCCTCCTCACTCAAGTATTCAGTGCTAATGCATCTCTTAAAGTGCTTCATGAGCTGTTAAAGTCGAACGTGCCTCAAGTGCATGATAAATGGACTCTATGCCAGCATCTTCCCCCCACTCCAGCGGGTCCCCGCCACCAGTGGGATTAATCCATCCTCCCACCCCATTCCTGCTGTGCTTTTGCAGCCCAAGTGCCCGGCTGGTGGAGGATGAGCTCTGGGGTTGGCTGGTGAGGAGAGGCTGCAGCAGGGCAAGGCGTGAGGGGCACAGGGCACAAGCTTTGGGTCTCCAGTGCGAGCCAGACACTCCCCAGCTTCACCTGCCTGCATGCAGCCTCTCCAAGCTGGGCACAATGGGGTGGGCAGGAGACCAGAGCATACCTCAGTGTTTCAGAGAGGTGCCCAGGAGAGACCTGCAGTGCCTCTGGGGAACACATTGAGGACAATCCTGAAAGCACACTACTACACTTCCTCCAGCTCCTGTAACCTATTTTCTGACCCTGTATCCATTTTTTGTCCCCCAGTGAAGCTCCTGCAGATGGGAAGAGCCCTGCCTCACTTCTCACACCCTGTTAAGGCACTTGTTGATGCACACAGGTCTCAGCATCTTCAGTTTTGAGCTGGTGACACAGACACCTCTCTCCAAGACACAGGCAGGCAAGGGAAACAGGAGGGACATGAGGACATGGGAGGCTATGCTGCCAAAGCCCTGGATCCTACTGGATCATGGAGCAGAAGGTGACAGTCGCTGCAGCTCTGCACTAGCTGTCAGTGGCAAAACGCGTGGTCCTGCTTGCTGTTGAGGAGCAGCATTTGTTTCTGTCTAGACAACACAAGGGTGTACAACCCTGAGGTACCTGGCACTTCTGCATTTTGTGCATCTCCCTGTGCAGCAAGTCTGGGCTACTATTCCTACAGCACTGCAGGAAGCAGCATGGTGCATCCAAAGGGTGCTCTGGCAGTCCTGTTGCTGGGTGCTTCAAAGCTTCCCAGGTAGTGGTCCTACAAGCACAGCAGGACTGAGCAGCTTTGCTTCTCTGCAGGAAGTGTCACACCACCACAAGCAGCACACAGCTCAGCACCCAAATGCTTTGAGCAGGCATCCTGGGAAGGGGTAGGGGACTTTCCTGCAGCACCAGCCAGCAAGCTCCTTCCATGTCCAGAGAGCGGCTGTCCCCATGCAACACGGATGTGCTGCCAAACCCCGACTGCTTTGTGTCCAACCCAGCAGCTTCCAGCAATGTAAACCCACCCAAATGGATTTTGGGGCAGCTCAGCAGGGCACTCTGGCTGGGTTCCTCAATTTCACATAGCCCAAGGATGCATAGGTGTCTTTACTGGAGTTAATCAGCAAAATACCCCTCTAAAAATCCTCTAAAAGCAACTACAGACAGGCTGCCTGCCAGGAAAAGCAGTGAATTCTGGAGGTTCCCCATTTTGTCCCATTTTTGCAGGGCTGGACTCCACAGCAAGACCCAGCCATCCCTCATGACCTTCCTGCTCCTGCCTAGACCCAGGACCATGTGGGGCCCTCCAGCTCCCAATGCCACCAGTGACTTTAAAATGTAATCTCTCTATAGCCACCTCTAAAATAAGCTCTGAATCTTCTGCCAGCCTGGAGAGAGGTGAGCTAGTGGTGGGCCCAGATACGTGGTGGCAGTGGGGATTAAGCCACGCCAAGGAGGTGAGAGGAGGAAGAAGCATCATCCATCACTGTCACGGGGAAGGGTGTCATGGAGATGTCAGCGGTGATTGGAGTTCAGAGCTGTCAGGCTGATGCTTCCTCCCAGCTCTTCATCCCTTCATGGGTGGGCTGCATAGGGCACAAAAGACTGGGGGAAGGGGTCCAAAGAGTGTCCTGGCAGTAGGGACACAGAGAGGTGTGGGCAGGGCAAGGGGTATCAGCAGAGGGAGATCCAGGGTGCCCAAACCCCACAGTGATGGGCTGGAGGGGACACTCATCATGGAGAGAAGTGATAACATGCACAGAAGCAATGTCAGGCACACCTGGAGGATGCACGCAGCTTCCCCCAGGAGAGAGGCTGGAGGAGAAGCATTCCCATTTCTCAGGACCCCCAAGGCCTGGGAGGTGTGAAGGACTCACCGGGCTGGCTGTGCCTCTGGGCGTACACCACCACCACCGCGGCGAGCACCACGCAGCAGGCTGACGGGACAGGGTTAGCCATCTGTGGAAGCAAACACAGGCAGGAGCAGTCAGGGTTTGCTCCCAGTGCTGAGAGCCCTCAGCGATGGGACTGCAAGGAGATGACTGTAAAACCAACTCCATCGCAGCCAAGGGGAAATTCACTGCAAAATGAGGCATTTTGCTGGCGCACGCTTCATCACTCGATAGCCTGTGGCCCTTTCCATGGGAGGTGTCTGGAGGTGATGATATGCTTTGCACAAATGCTCTATCTTCCCCATCTCATTTTCAACATTTTCCTTAGGAAAGCCAGCCCCTGGTGCCAGGCTCTCCTTGGCAGATGCAGCATCATCCTAGGAGCCAGCACTGCCTGCAAGTGGGTTGCAGAGGGGTTTTGAGGAGATGGGAGCACACCCAGGTAGCTCACAGCCGCAGTTGGTGTTTAGGATGTGCAGGATGATGATCTCTGCACAGACCTCAGCCTCAGCCACCTGCCATCAATATCCTGATGGGCCACAGTTGTCCCCCACCTCTCCAGGCTGGGAGAAGGGCAGAGGCTACTCCATCCTGGTGAGCTGTGCCATGTCCCAGGGGATGCTGTGGTGCAGGGAGGTGTGGAGGGGGTGGCAGCTAAGAAAGCAGGTGATGCAGACATCCTCCCCACACCAAAAAGCCCCTCCAAGGGCGGACAAATGGCAGTAAAAACTACAAGGATACCCTGCACGGCCCTGCCAGGCTGGAGATGCTCAATCTCTTGTTTTCTTGCAGCCAGGGCTGGTACAGGAGACCAGAGCCAGGAGGGAGCTGCTGGGAACAGCCACGGGGATGCGGGCCCACCCACCAGGAGGTAAATAGCACCATGCATGAAAAGCAAATTGCACCTTCAAAACCATTTAAACCTCTCTAGTCTCCAGTGCTGTATCGGTAACGTGCACAGGATTGCCTTTTAATCTAGAACATGAGTATGGGCTCATTAGCCAGATGGCATCCATTTAAACCTAAATAAAGGGGGAGCTCTATTGGCGAGAGAAAAAAAATCCAGCAAAACATATTCCATTACCCAACACGACAGTTGCAGGAGCCCAGATGGCCTCTGGTTCACAGCAAGCCTTTGCAGGGCTGGAGGGGAAGGCAAGAGCAGCTGGGCGGGATTTCATGAGCAGATTTTGGGGTGCAGCTGGACCAGCCTGACCTCAAATGCCTCTCAGGGGCAGGGATGCTGGAGGAGATAGTGGGTCTGAAGAGGATGAGCCTGGAGATGGGCAGAGAAGGGGACCACAGCCTTCGCTACTGATTTTTGGGTGGTGGGTTTGGGCTCGAAGGGCTGGCAGCAAGAGCCGTTCCCAGTGTGCTGGTGCTGCGCAGCAGGGACATGCAAGCCCCAGACCCCACTGCCAGCCCTCACAGGTCACCTTGAGCAAATCACTCTAACTGCCTCCCCCGTGCCTCAGTTTCCTCGTCTGTAAAACAGAGATAATGAAGGTGACCTTCCTCTGAAAGCTCTGGGCGAGGAGCGCTAAGTGCTGATTACAACAGCCTTATCACTCACTCTGCTTCTTCCCTCCTGCTCCTCTTGTGCCTGCTCTGCACTGCCTTTTCCATGCGTGCCCTCTGTGCCCACAGCATGGCATCCCAGCAGTCACCCCACCTGTGCTCCAGCTGCCGTCACAAGTGGCAGCTCGGGGAGTGGGTGATAGCTGGAACCTGAGGCAGGTGGCAATGCCACACGCCGGGGCACTGCTGGCATGTGGGACCCTGAGCAGCTTGGAAACCACCTGCAAACCAGGAGCCAACTCTCCCTATTCACTCCCAAATTTACTTTCCACTACATATTCCCTTCCTACAGCTCTGGAAGTTGATGGGTGGCACCAGGAATTGAAGTAGGCAAGGAAACGGGGGCCAGAGCCTCCCTTCACCACAGTCAAGATATCCCCAGCTAGTGCAGCCACCCCATTTCTGGGGACAATGGCAATGACAGGAGGCAGGACAGGACTCCCAGCAACCAGCCTGCTCTTTGAAAAGTGTGAGATCTCCTCGATGCAGCCTTTGGCTTGGCTCAGTACAAATATCATCACTCTCATGCTCTACCTCCTGGCCCTGCCAGGGAGCAAAGCCACCTGCTGCCCTCCCCCTGCTGTTCCTCCCTCATCTCATCAGCTCTTAAAATAATTGCTGCTGCTCCTGCCCATGTGCCTGGGCCAGCATCGAAACAGACAAAGTTAAGTGGCAAGGAATGGTACCTGTCCTGAAATACTGATAGTTTCAAGGGATACAGGTGGAGTACGAGAGAGCAGAAGGACGCAGTAAAGAACCCTGGGGACTCTGTGGCATGGCCAGGACACAGGCAGAGGCTTCCACTGACAGCACAGAGAATTCACCACTCAGCTGCTCTCACCCTGGAAAACCTCATTTCTTCTTAGAGATGAGCCCTGTGACAAGGCAGGAGTGGAGCTATTTTAGTACAAAAAAATCTAGCCAGAAAACCAACTTTTTCTCACTTGAATTGCAATTTTCCATGCAGTGTTTGCTTTGTTTGACTGTTTTGCCCAAAGCCATGTTGACTTTTTTTTCCCCAAGCACATAACAAAACCTTCGCAATTTCTGCAGATGCTTCTAATGCGAATTTCTGTTGCTGTATTTGCTCACTTAACTAGTTCTCTAGCAAAAGCCAGCACCCCAGCATTTGGGGTGCACAGGCCAGTGAGCAGCAGCTCACCAGGTGTTCAGATTCCTCAGCTATGCCCCGTCCCAGCAGGGAGCAGTTCACAGGTGATGGAGGGGAACCACGTTTTTTACGCAGCAAAGCCAGCAGTGGGAAACTCAATCTTGTGCGCAAAATGTAACTTTTCCCTCTGTAATGAATCATTTCTTGGAGGTGGAGAGGAAAGAGGAGCCTGGGCAGGAGGAATGGGGGTGAGGTAACATATGAAGTAGTGGACCAGCAGCTCTGGAGCCATCCTCCCTGTCCCCAGCTTCCCGTCTGGGGAGAGAGCAAATAGTTGATCTTTCCCTGCCTTGTCCTCTACACCAAGGGTAGTGAGGGCACCAGTCATGGTCACTCGTAGCAGAAGGCAACTCAACATAGAAATGAATAAGGTCCCCTCCAGCAGCTCTCAGCCTAAACCAAACATGTTTCCAGTCATGTGTTTCCTGAGCTGGATCAGGACTGAAGGGGCACAGCAATGTGACATTAGCTGTTGTGGTGTTATGGGGTGATGACAGTCCCATGGGGGCACAGCAGGAGCAAAGGGGACTGTGTATCCAGGCAAAAAAGAGGATGACACTTTCTGCTCAACAGTCCCAGTGTCCTCTTTTGAGCAGGCAAAGGGATGGATCTGTTCCAGCTCTCCCTTTGCATAATCTCCAAAGCTTTGGTTAATGGGGTACCAACTGGCACCTGGAAACAGCAGCTCCAGGGCAGGCTTGTCCCTGGCTAGCGAGGGATGTGGGCTGCATCCCAGTCTCCCACCACAACTCTCACCTGCCACAGGCTGCTCTCAGCAATGATAAATAAATAAAATCTCATTCTAGAAGTGTGTGGCTGCCACGAAAGAAAAGTGGTAGTTTCAAAACCTAGTGTTTCCATGACAAAGCCTTCTGCCAGCAATTCCCCACCAGGTGCTGTTACGGGGTCTGGCTCTGAAGTGGTGAACTGGGGGAAAACAAACTCTGTTTAGTCGTTTCCTTCTCCTGCAGCCTTGCCCAGAGCCTTCCAAAGGAGCTTTGCAGCACCTGTCCTGCAGGTGCCTGTGGCAGGCACCACGGGGTGAGTGCTCTGCCCACAGTGACTGTCGGTGCTGTGGCACAACCTCTGCTGCAGGCACGGGCTGTGGATGGACAGCTGTGCTGCAGACACCAGCTGTAGCTGCTGTTTGCCTGTACTGCAGACACCCACTGCGCATGCTGGGTACACCTGTACGGCAGACGCCGCGCGTAGGTGGTACGGCACACCTGCACCCCAGGCGCTGGCTGTAAGGTGGTACCGAACACCTGGAGTGCAGATGCTGACTGCAGACACTGCAGCCCACCTATCCTGCAGGACAGGTCACAGCCTGCCTCCTCCTGAGGTGTGGTGCTCAGGATCTAGCGCGGATGCCGACTGTAGCCATTGCAGTGCCCCGGCACTCACAGCAGGCACCTCCTGGGCCCCAGCGTCACCAAAGGAGAAACAGCACCCTTACCAAAGCCACTCTCGATTCCTCAGCCTAGACCTTTGCTAGAGATCCCAATACAGCTTCCCCCAGCCCCAGGGATCCAGGGTACCTCCCACAGGATGCCATCCCTCCCGAAGGGCAGGGTGTGATGCTGATATGAGCAGTGAAGCACTGCAGCAGGCACGACACCCTCCAGCCCCGGGTTCCCAGGGATTGCACCACTTGTGGGCAGGAGTGCTTGGGCACCTGAAAGCATTGAGTGCTGTCTCCTCCTTTCAGATCATCCCAGGCAGCAAGGCGAGGGAAAGGAGAGGAAAAAATAGTTGTCACTTAATGTCAGACACTTGCTAACAGCCCTAAAACCTTCTGGCCTTACAGTGCCCTGTCAGCACTAAACTCCTCTTCGCTGCCTAAGAGGAAGAGAGAAAAGAGGGACTTCATCATCTCCTTCATACGTGCTATCAGAAAGCCTTATCTGCAGAGACAGAATGCCCAGTGCTTGAAAAGCTTTCTTAAATCTAATTTAAACCCCCACTGTCAATAGAACAATTAGCACTGTCCCCCTGGACCATGAGTGCCACAGGGATGACTGGGGCCAGCTGAAATTAATCCACTCCTGGCTGTCATGGACTGTGACTTTCCTCCCTCCACCTCCTTCCTCCCTTTCTGGTAATGACTGGGAGATCCCAAGGAAGAGGATACCCCGGAGGAAGGAGCACCCCACACCAAAGCTGCTTCATCACTGGTCCTCTGCCATCCCAGCGAGCGCTGCTGGACTCTTGGGTAGCTGCGCAGACCCTCCTGCCCTTGTGGTCTGAAAATGGACAAATGGTGGAATGATGGTCCTTACAAAACGTCCCAGGTACTTTGGTTGAAGGTGTGCCCCTGAAGGCAGCTGCGGTCTTGCAGGGCTCTTGTCTCCAACGTAACCTGCTGAAGGCTGCTCCACCTTCCCTGGGTGCCACTGGCAGGGTGTCTCAGTGCCAAAAGCAATGACCAAAGCTGCTCCCCATATCCATGGCACCGAAGAAAGCAGCTCTTTGGGAGCCCTGATGAAATCAGAGCTTTGCAAGGGGTAATGCATGGGTAGCTGGGATGGTCTGGGGAGGAAGAACCCATGGAAAGGCTCAGGCTGTTTGAGAATCTGCCAAACTGGCAAGTTAACACCCAGGACAGATAATTTGTTGCTTCTGTGGATCATGGCAACACTCTCCCACTGGGGCAGGGAGAGGTAGAAAGACCAGCAGGGTCCTGAAAGTCCCAGGAGTGAGGTCAGCACCCTGCAGCTCCAGGGGCTGGGGGATTCCTGCTCCAGGAGCAAGGTGAGGTCCTCTCAAACCACACCTTGCCGCTCTTCAAATTGGTGCCCTAAAGCATCAGGACAGTGCGGTCTGCCCCTGTCCCTGGCAGGACAAGGTACACACTGGGGTGCTATGATCCCTCTGTGGCCTGAGGACAGGAGAGCATGGAACAGGTACAACCGATGGGAACCTCTCCAGTGACCCTGCCCAGCAACAGCCCCCGGCTCCACGTCCATTGCAGGGCAATGCTGCTGCCCGTTCCCTGTTCCCACTTGGAGCCCTGACAGGGGATGTTTCCCACAGCCCATACCTGTCCTCACAACTCCCACCATGTCAACCCGTTTTTCTGCAAGTGGAGGGCAGCAATCCAAGACCAGCAATCTGCTCCAGCAGTGATAAAAGCCAACGCAAGGAACAGCACACTAATAAAGCGTCACATGTCCTCAACACTGGCACTGTGAGGAGGCACAGCAGGGCAAGAGGGGGCTGGAATCCCATGGCAGAGGAGGGACATTGTCCCAGGACTGTTCCTCAGGGGCACCAGTGCCACCTGGGCAGGAAGGTCAGCCGAGCTGCCATACCCAAGCCCCACTCCTCCTCCACAGCCCACAGTCACACCCGGCCAGCCTCTGAGATGCAGGAAAGCTCGGACTAACAATGGGAAATGCAATTTTCCCTCTCTTTTTACTCAACTTTCCTCTGCACTGAGCATTTCCTGGCTCCCTGCAGAGAGAGATTGCAGGAATCAATCGTATCTTTGCTTCTATTAAAGAACTGCCAGAACCAGCGCTTTTTATCTGGAGCCTCTTTTAAAATGAGGTCCTGAGCTGTGTTTTTCCATAGATGGTGCCATGTCAGGGACAGACAGGAGAGAAGGGAGAGAGACTGGAGATGGGTGATGCTTGTGGTTCAGGTGCTTCCCAGTGCTCCCCTCGAGAAGCTGGAGAAATCACCTAAGATGGGCGTGTTTGGGAGCAGATCCTGCTCATTCTGAGTTTCCAGGCTGTTGTTACTGTGGGATGGAGCTCCTGGCGTCATGCTGGCTTTCGGCATTTCGATTCCCAGCCTCCACCCACAAAAACAGAATATTAACAATGTGGAACAAAACCTAAACAACCCCACAAAATCAAAACCAAACTCTCATACACTGAGCAAACAACCCCAAATACTTTAGGAAGGTCCTGCTGTCTCATGCCAGGTTTGGTTTGTGCTTTCCAGGAAACTGCTGGCAACATTTCTTACTTTTGTCTGTGGGGCTGCATTGCCCTTCAGTTCCCCTAGGATTTTTCTCACAACCCCGCTTTCTGCCTTGGGGAGACTCTGTAGCGAGGCTGCTTTATGAAATGCCCAACATCCCTTCAGATGCAAAGCTCCAGGTCAGAGAAGAGCATCCTAGTATTAAAATCTGGACTGTGGCATAGTCACGTGCGCCAAGTCCACAAAAAAAGAGGAAAAGGAGGACAGACAGGGCTTGTCCAGACTTCTTCTATCAGCTGGACGCCCACTACACAGCAGACATAGCATAGAGGAGCATGGTGTTTCCCATGGTCACTGCTAGGAGGGATTTTGGGGCATGTCCGGCCACAGCAGCTTTAGCATCCCCCTCAGCAGCACCTGCAGACACAGGCTCCACAGGGCTTTGCTTGAAACATGAAGACTGCATCTCTTACTAGCCCAGTCTTGCTCCTCTGGAGGTCTATTCTCTGCAGCTCCCATGCAAGGGGCTGGACACAGTGTGGGCACTGTGTCTGAGCTCCCTGGCACTGGGGTTACGTGAGGTGAAGAGCACAGCGCTGCTGTGGAAGCACAGGGGCAACCAGGGAAAAACTGCCAGCTGCCACCCCAGCCCAGCTGCTGGCACCCTGCAGGACACCCCTCCTCCAGTGCAGGCAGGACCGTGCTGGCTTGGCCTCAGTAAACCTCCTGGTGGTGATGTCCCCAGGCTAGGGAGAGCTACAGCTCATTCCTGAATCAACACAGGCATCCAAGGACTGAGGCCACAGCACTGCTGCTCGAAAAGCAGGGCAGGTTTGCTTTTGCCAGCATGCTGAGAGAGAGCTAGAGGAGGATGAGAGCCTGAAGTTGTGTGGCAGGGACACGAGCAGGACTGGAGTGAGGAGCATTGGAGGAGACTTTGGCAGATGTCTTGTCCAAGGAGGGAAGAAGAGGGAAGGGCTTAGCAGCACAGTGAGAGTAAGCGATGGAACATTCAGTTGTACAGAGCTTCTTGGGCATTTTAATTTCAGCTTGGCTTTTTGTTTGGGCTTTTTTTTTTTTTTTTTGAGTTGTTGGCACAGAGGAAGCCACTCCAATGACTCTGATGCTGCCTCCTCAGAGACGCCTCAGGACCATGGAATCATAAAATCAATCATTTAGGTTGGACAAAAATCTCATCGAGTCCAACAGTAAACCTAACACTGCCAAGTCCACCACTAAGCCCTGTTCCTAAGTGCCATATTTACATGTATTTTAAATACCTCTAGGGATGGTGACTGTGGCTTGTGCTGCTTTGTTTCATCTCTCCTCCATGCCTGCAGCACAAGTTGGCAGGAGGATGGGGTAGGCAGGAGCCAGGCAGCTTCCAAGGCCCAGGGAGAGCAGCAAACACTGTTGGAGGCAGACAGGGGCTCAGGATGCTGGGAGCTGTGTGCTCCCCACTGGTCCCTGCTTGCTGTCCTTCCCTGTCCACTTTCCACAGGAGCTGCCGGTGTCCCCACTGCCTCTAAAGCCTTCAGACCACCAACTAGCCCGGGGTCACTGGCCCACAAGCTGCTGTGGGGACACAGGCCGCTGCAGGCAGCCAGGACAGATGTGACAGCGAGGACATGTGTCCTCCAGCTGCATATGGGCTGCCCCCTGCCTCCCTCCTCACTGCAAGAACGCTGATCAAAACTTGAGCAAGAAAAAGCAGACTGGAGAGAAACTCAGACAGATGGGGTTTGGTGGTCATTGATTCACCCAGTTCCATCCAGTTTCATCACCCCACTCACCCCATGTTGTTTCACAGGTGCCCAGCATGTTCCACGCAGCCTTCTGGGGTCTGCGCCCATACGTCACAGGGGCACCCAGTTCTGGAAGGAGGCAACTGAGAGGGAAAACTGAGGCATGCGAGTTCTCTGTAACACCCTGATGACAAGTGAAAAGGGTGGCATTGAAGGGAGGAACTAATCCCACCCTTTGGTGAGAGCAGCCCGTGTTGCTCCAGTGATGCTGGAAGGGGGCTTTCTGCTGTCAGCAGCCTCTTTGGCAGGCTCAGGGGTCTGACCCAGAACTGAGCCTAAGGCTGGCAGTGGGACTGGGGTGATGTGCCTGCCCTCTTCTGCTTGCAAACACCCTCCTGGGAAAGCTGTGGGTAGGAACTGACCTCTTTTTGCTCTGACTCCCCAAATGGCCCTAGTCACAGGGCAAGCCTCACCACGTGGGAGCAGCTGTCTTGGCATCACCGCTGCCTCAGTTTGCAGCAGGACCTCAATGGCCCCTGCGCCCTTGCCCCCTCTCAGCCTAGCATCGCCTGGATGCAGCTGGTGGAAGGGGAAAAGCAGCCATGAGAGGCAGAAGCAGCATTGCTGGAATGGGCTGCGGGCACCCCAAAGCCCCAGGCTGGCGCTCCTTCCCTGGCCTCCAACTGGTGCCTCTTTGAGGGGCTCTGACTGCCACAGCCTGGAGCCAGCAGAGCTTGTGGGGTGAGACCAAGGGGCTGCTGAGGATCCCTCTGAAAATCCCTGGGGATCCTTGACCTCCCTGGAATCCAGCCCCAGACCTTGCAGACGGTGTTTGCTGAGGGCGAGCAGAGGATGAGGAGGGAGAAATAGAGTTGGCTGGATGCAGCCGTGCTGAAATAAAAGTCAAGAAAGTATCTCGCCCAAAACCACAGGAAAGTTTAATTATCAAGGACAAAATACCATCTGTGTGTGCAGACTGTGACCTCCTGCTGCCCCTGGGCTTTAACAGCTCCTAAATTAACATGTTTGTTAGGGGGTATTCCCTGTCTGACATCAGGGAAGTGGTTCCCGTGGAACAGAGAGGAGGATGGAGTGGCTGTGCACTGAGACTCATGCTGGGGTGATGTGCTGGGCTTGGTGGTGATGGGAGAAACAAAACACCCCTTTTGGAAAAGAGGATTCCCTCCAAGCATGGCTCTGGCAAGCCCAGCATCAATGTGTGTTGCCACTGGCAGGTGAGGCATGGTGCGAAATTGTATTTGGGTCTCAGCCTCTTTCCAAAAAACCAAAGCCAAGAAGATGTATGCTTGGAGGAAGATTTTGCCATGCCAGCAGACTTAAATGAATACTCAATAAAGAAGAGGTTGGATTAAAATCCAATTTGTTTTCAGCTCTGCAAGGGAGGGAAGATGCATACACCAGTACCAAGGCCCAGAACTGATTTAGGGATGTCAAACCATGCAGGTCCTTTCTTTATTTTTCGCTTTCCTATTGTTTATGGGATACAGCATCCAAGGTGGACACACCATCACCTTCCTACCTACCTACACTGAATGCAGTCTGAAGCCAACCTGGCCATATAGGAGAAAAACAACTCAGCTGGGAGATGTCCCACTTCACAAGATCCCAGAAGCCTTCTTCTCCATCCTGCTGCCAGTATTCCTGCAGCAAGGCACTTTTCCCACCAGTAAACCCTCAAAGCCAAATGCTAAACATGAATGCATTGGCCTCTGGGATCTGCCATGAAGACTCACACCCAAGGAACATAGACCCAGGCCTATATTCATCCTAGGGCAGTTCTAGGGGCTGTGGGTCTGGAGGTGGCCATGCTACCAGACTGCAGGTGTAAGCAGGGGAGTGCTTGATACTCCTCTTGCTTGGTCCCACACCCCCTGCAAAATCACCCTGCCCCACTAGCCAGGCTCTCTCTGGACTCTCAGGGCTCTCCTGTCCTTCCAGGCCACAGAAACAGTGCCTGTCTCCCTTTTATGCCCCTGTCAGGTCAGGCCATCTCCAACTCTGCACTAAGTTCATATGCCTTAAAACTATCTGGACTTTTTGATCCCATTCTCAAGACAAGTGCCAGTATCAAGTCTCATCCTGTGCATCTGCCTCTCCTCAGGCTCCCTCTCCCTCCAGCAACTGCCCCATCTCTTCCACCCTTAAAATCACACCATGGCTTTGCTCCTTCTCACCTCTGCAGGCAAAGCAGCGAGTGTATGAAGGACAGCCCTTGCAATGCCAAATTCGACTTGGAAATCCCTTTGCCTACTTGCACCCCAGTGATCCCCATCCCAGGAGGTTGGTGTGTTTCCAACCTCCTGCCTGGAGCCTGCACTCATTCCTCTCCTCTCTCAGGGGCCAGGTAGCAGGCAGGAACCAAGGTGCCACCCCTGCCTGGCTGGCTGTGTTCCACCAGGCGTGGCAGGGCAGATGTGAACCACGTGTGCCTTCTGTCTCAGGACCCTTCCTGCAAGCTCCAGCACTGAAGGAAGAGAAAACCATCAGCCAAGAGCAGCCATGGGGTCCCCAGCGGCCTCCAGCCCCCTCCCAACCGCTGGCTCCACTCCATCCACTGTGGCAAGACTCAGTTCAGGGGAGGGCTTGTTTTTTAATTAGAAAATATTCATCAGCATTTAAAAATAAAATAATAAAAAAGTGTCAACCAGCTGGGGCCGTGAAAGCTGGGGCGTTTTTGGCTCCCGACCAAGCACTTTGATAGAAAGGCTTTTTGGAAAATGCCGTAGAAAACATTTAATTTCTCCCAAGGCCTGCATATGGGGCTCATCACTTGCGCATATTGCACAGGAATATTCATGTGTGCTGGCCTCCTGCTACAGGATGACAAGGGTTCGCTGGTGCAGCATGCAAAAGGGGCTCCTTCCCTTTCCTTTATTTTTTTTTTCCTTTGGAAGAGGAAAGCACAGTATTTCACTTTCAATCCCCGAATATTTGTCAATGGCAGAACAAAGGAAAAACTGAGCCAGAGTCAGGTCTGCTCGTACTCATCAGCTCGCTGCGCTCACCACAGCGTAGAGCCACAGATGATCAGCAAATGCGGGGAAACAGATTTCTGCCCCTGGTTTTGCTGCTTTCTGGTTGCTTGAGCCCATTCTGATGCTGCCTGGATAGAGAGTGGGAGCCTGACTTCCACTTCCCTGGCACAGCAAGAAGTTTCAGTTCACATCCCAGCTCTCCATTCCAGGGACATGGAGCTGGCTCATCCTGGACTTGCCACGGGGTATATCCATTAGCTAACGCCCTTCTGCAAAACTCAGGAGGACTGAAAATACTCCACTGTGGCCACAGAGCAGAGCCTGACCCAGCAAGGGGATGACTGCCTTGGCTTGGGCCCTCATCTCCCCCCAGTGCTGCTGGCTCCCTCCCTTTCACCCTCAGCTTCTGTCTCAGCAGCATTTGCCTTTCTGCAACATGCCAGTGATCTCTTCTGGAAGGACCAGCCTCACACTGAACATCTTCTCACCCTCTCACTGGAATGCTCATCTGCAGCAAATGCTCCCATTCTCACCTCCAGCCCCCCTTTCTGTAAGCCCCCACCTCTGTCTCCTGCTCTGTAGCCTGCCCCAGGTGCCTTCTTTAACCTTTTCTAAATCATTTGTGGTGCCTTTCCCCAGCTCTGGCTGCACCCCTCATTCCCATGAAGCCGCCCTCCCAGCACAGAGTGTGCCAGCCTTGCTGGAACAATTCTGATTGGTCCCCAAAAAAGCTTCTTCCTGGCAGAAAAAACTCAGTGCACTAATTAGGAGAAACCCTGGGCAAGGAGAGGGGGTCGGAAAAGAAACCATCTGATCCCACTATCTCCGTGGAAGTGAAGTCAAAGACAGCTTGGGAAGAGGGCACAGCTCCTGCTGGGGTTGCAGAGGAGTCTCTGAGCAAAGCAGCACCTTTGTGCAGGGCTCAAACTGTAGCTCTTACAGACACTTGTGAAAAGTATTAATAAAAAATTTCCACTGAATCTTCAAAACAGGAATCACGCCTAAATAAGTGTGCACACTAGCGTGCACACACACACAGACTTTATTAATTTTAATATTTTTTGGCAACCTTCCCCAGCTGGAGGGGAAATTTGATGCCAAGTGTATGCCTAGGCAGGATCTGCAAGATCTACTATGGAAAAAAAAATTAGATGGAAAAAAAAAAGTCCTTGAACCACGTCTGCAGGACTGTGCCCAGTTTTACGGCTCTGGTATGAGACTGGCAATGCTGACCTCCAGCAAGTCCGTGACAGGTGGTGACGAGGCTGAGGCACATGGGGATGAGGACAGGTTGAGAAAACATGGCTTGTGCAGCCTGCAAAGTGATGATTTTGGAGGGATCGAACAGCAACCTCACAGCACTTGCCTAGAGATTACTGAGATGATGGAGACGGGCTATTTTCTCCATGGTGGGAAGATGAGAGTCAACAGGAATGAGCTGCAAGAGCTGCAACAGGAGATGTTCAGGCTTGCTATAAGGAAGGCATAGTCTCATGACAGTCACCTGCTGGAAGATGAACCCAGACAGGTTGTAGGACTTAAGCCTGGAGGTTTTCAAAACCCAAACCGGTGAAGTAAACTGGTTCACATTCAGTATTCACCCTGCCTGGGGCAGGATTCTGGACTAGAGACTTCCCAGGCCATTTCTTACCTGGCTGGACAGATGAGCATGTCATTGCCAAGAAAAATTAAATATTCTGAAGTCCCTCACAAATTCTGACAGGGATGGCCCTGCTCAGTGCTGGTTTTAAATACTGGAAAGCAAAATCTGGGTGAACACATCTGACGAGCCCTCTGCACGAAGCGGGACGTAGACCATGGAGACCAACAGAGACCGCGGGACTGCAATGTGTCAGGACCAGATCTTGTGCTCAGTTCAACCCCGTTGATGAAGTGGAGACCGAGGAGATGGCCGTCTGTCCCTTTTCCAAACTCCCTTCTGCAGGGGGACCGCCTTGCATGACACCAGTAAGTGATTAACGAGCGGCCAAGCCCGTCAGCACGCAGCCTGCGTGCATGGGCGCTTTGCATGTGTGCGCACCGCTCCCCGGGACTTGGCGGGGAGGGGAACTGGGGAGAAGAGCGCTGACAAGCAGATGATTAATTGAAATGCAAGCGGGAGGAAAAGCAATGTCCGCTAAAACTATCAGGCGTCGCGAGCATGGGAAAGGAACTCAGAGACGCCGTCTCCATCTCTGCTCCACACGCATGGCGTCTCCCAGATCCAAGCTGCTTGCCAGTCCTTTTCCTGGCTTCTATTTTTGCAGGTGCAATTTCATATTTGAAAATAACCATGCTGCACATGCACATATATATATATATTTTTTTTTTTTTTCCTTGCCGTCCCCCCGGCTCATTGCACACAGAAACGGCAGCGATGGGAGAACAAACCTCCCAGTCTGCAGCGCACGGCAGCAATTAGGCATCCAAGTGCTCGTTACCCCACGCCTCGGGGTGAAGGCGCCCACAGCCCAGGCTCTTCACACCGTCTGCACCTTCCAAGTGGTGCAGGCTCGAAAATACACACATAAAGTCACCAGATTATGCTAAAATAATAAAAAGAAAAAAAGTAAGAAGTAGAGAATGAAATAAAAGAGTCTGAAACCTCATGTCTGGCTCAGCTCTGAACTCAGAGCCCATAAATTATATCCCAGTGTTGGAGCTGGCCTGATTGCACTATCGGCAAAAAGGGCGAGAAAGCTTCTGTTCCTCATCTGACACAAACGGGCTCAGCTTGGGTCACCAAATAAATAGAGTGGAGATGTAATGTGGTACATGCTGCTCCCTGAACCACGGCTGGGAAAAGCACAGAGGGGGAAAGCAACAGGAAAGGCATATACTAGGGGGAAGTTTGAAGGGGCAGTGAAGGGATTTTGTTATGGCCAAGGTCAAGGACAGCACCCGGAAATATCCTGCCTCCAGCTCCTTCTCTGAGGAGGAGGACCAAAGAGAAGACTGAAGGGTCTTTCTGTAGAAAGGAGAGGATCCCGAGCTTCAAAGTTCTGGGTTGGAAAACCAGGGATGTGAACTTGCTGATGGCTTCTTGACGTAACCATAGCAGAGATGACAAGCACCAGATCCTTGTCTGAGTGAGCACCAAGCAAGTGAGACTCTACCTAAAACATGACCTGAATGTCGGCTGCTGGAGCATGGTTATTACCAGGCTTTGCTTGGCAAGCTGATCCCTAGCCAAGACAACTGGCTTGAGAAATTAACTTGGTGAGTTGTTCAGCACTTTGCTGCTCAGGTAACGAGCGGACCTGTAGGCGATTGCATTGAAGGACTTCACAAACTGCTTGTACCGTTGACATGGTTTAACAGACTGCTGTTTATGAGACAGAGCAGTATTTAAAAGACACATTTCTCTCAGAGCCGCACATAAAATTTGATAGCTAAATAGCTGTAAATGCTACTGAAGTCTGACAACTCAAAGAGGAATCAAGGGTCTGTCATGCGGAGTATCCGCCAATACACCCGGCCCCGCAGAGCCAGTGAGACTTCCAGTCTCATAAAACCTTTTTTATATTGGAAGTGAGAATTTGTGCAGCGCATATGAACTCTCTTTTATTGGGCTGGTGTGATGCTGAGAAAATGCAGTTAAAGTTGTACAAGTTCTCCTTGGAGCGCTATTGGGACGCCTATAAATCAAAAGCTTTATCCTGGAATGGGTTTACTAAATAAACCTTCTTTAATTTGGGCTCGTGCTGAGCAGCAGGACCACAGCAGGAGCGGGTGCCTGCTGTTGTCAGTGCCCATTTGCACTGTTGGAGTGGGCACAGCCCTGAGAGAGAGGTCTCTGGCCCATCTCCCAAGTCGCAGAGCCAACTAGAGCTTCCCAACCACAGAGCATCCTCCAGAGCCTGGCACCATTCTCCTTACTCCTCTCATGGGAGTTTGACCCTCACAAAACACCCGTGACCCCCACAATGCTCCCTGCTCACAGTCCCAGCCCAGCTGCTGCCTTGAAGCCAGTCCAGATCTCCATGCCTATGTAGCTGATTCACAGAGCTCCTGGGAGCATCCTGGGTTGGAAGGACCACAGACCCACCTTCAGCACCCAGTGGAAATGGAGAATTTCTGAACCTTCACAAAGGCCTGGACTGCTTTGGTTGAGGAGGAAGATTTGGGCCAGCTCCCTTATTCCCCAAAGACTCCTACAGCTGCATTAATTATTTCATCTTAGTCTGGCTTCCTCATTAAGCTAACCTAGACGGCCCGTGGCTGAGTGACAGCGAGCCAGTCTGCAAGAGCCCAAGTCAGCAGTGCTGGAAACCATGGGCTTGATGTGATTTATGTGGCCTAATGTTACACATATCTCAAACATGCAATCTTCAGAGGACCACAGGCTGCCGTCTGGGTGGAGGAAAGCCCACGCAGAGCCGGCAGCACAGCAACTGGACCAGGCCTGGGTATCAGCCTCTCACCCTGCATGTAGCCAGCAGGGTCGAGCCTGATGGTGGGAGCAATTCCCCCATGGATGCCCTGAAGGCACAGGGAGTGGAAAGCCCCAGCACTGCTGCCAGTGGACCCGAACGTGACACAAAACATCTGTGTCAAAGCAAGGGCCAGGAAGCACAGCTCCTCCGGCACCAGCCACGGGACAGCCACTTCACCCCACTGATGTGGCTGTGAGTACAGCTAATTTTGGCATCGGGCTCCCCTTGGGATGTCTGGCTTTTGTGGGCTGTAAGAATGATGCTTCGGGGCATTACGCAGATCCCCTTTTTCGAATACTGCCAAATCTGAGGCTTTTGTGTGAATCCACTGTATTCTGCCGCCTCTGCAAACAAGTGTATAGAAATACAAGACTTCAGCCCCTTGGAATCCTCCAGGGAAAATGCAAAGCAATGAAGAAATATGAGTTGTTTTTCCATGAACCTATTGAAAAAAGAAAAAAAAAAACCACCCTCAAAAAACCCACATGACTTTTCAGCCCAGTTTTGCCAGCAGTACAGGTCTTTTTCCCACAGTCTAAGGAATCAACACATTTTCAAATCACTCCTGCTTATGGTATTGAATATCAGAAAAAGATTGCCTTTCACTCAGCAGCTGTTTTGGGACACTGAGAGAAAAGGCAAGCAGTCTAAACTTAGCAAAATACAAAGAAAGCCTTCGATGCAGTTAAAAACGAGTCACGGGACTGGAACAGGAAAGAAGGGGTCTGCAAGGGGTGCATGCAAAGTGTTTCGGGGTTGCAGCATCCTTCCACAGCCCAAATCTCTCATGGTAGCATCTCAGCACTTCTCCACTCCTACGGCTCCTTGCAAAAACATAGGGACATGTCCTAATTTCCCCAGGAAAATCAGCAGCTACCTCCTGATTTCCAGACCTTCAGCCTTTCTGACACATAAATGCTCTGGCATGTCTGTTCCGCCAGTGGGGAGTGGGCAGCTCCAAAAATAAACCAAGCAGCTCAGTGTATTAAGAGGAAACCCAAGAGATGGAATAGCAATAGGGGATGGAGGATTTGCTGAAATAAGTTTGCCCTGAAGCACTGGAAGGAGAGAAGCCTTGGTTTCCTACAGGCTTGTGCTATTTAATACCCCCACGCACCCAGCAATAGCTCCAGCCTCCTCCTATGAGTTCTGTGTTCCCTGTCTCATCCACAGGGATGAGACCAAAACCTCAGAGCTTTCCTGAAATAAGGGCACAGATCTGGGCATGCTTTCTCAGTCCGTCAGACCTGGGTGCCATCAGCCAGCAGGACAGCGAGCCTTCACTGGAGAAGGCTGAAAGTCCAGCAGTCACAAGAAGGAGGCCTAAGGGAAGAGGGATGAGGAAGCCAAACTTGGCAGGTATCAGCACTCAAGTTGGGTCATCCAGCACATCAACCATGGCTAGACATCCCCAGTGATACGCTTGGGCAAGGGATCAGAGCCAGGCACTGTCCCATCCTAGATGACCCCTGGTTCCCAACTGGCCCCCACAGAGCCTCAGAAAAGTCTTAATGCCACCAGGTAAGCAAAGAGCAACGACCGCCAGGCTTCTAACAAAGACAAACTGCCTCTCTCCTTCCTCCCAGATTGCAAGCAGATGTGTGCTTAAATTACCTGCTGCTGACTGTGACGCTTAGCGAAGCGCTGTGGTCTAGGAGCAGAACGAAGGAAAAATGTGTGAATCGAGGGAAGGGAGGATTAGCAAGAATTCAGCTGGCTCTGGAAGGGCAAAGTGTCATCATTACAGGAAACAAATGTCACTTCCACTGCAAAACGAACATTCGTGCCACAAGGGGAACCCTCACGTTGCTGGAGTCAGTGACGAAAGTCAGAAAGTTTGGGGAAAGGCTGCAGGGCTGCGTCTGGACTTCCCAAAGGGAATCACTCGCAGCCTCAGCATGCTACAGGAACAGCCCTGCCTGTGTTACATGGCTGTGGCTTCCTCTTCCAAAGAAACTGCTGAGGCCTGTGTACACCCTGAGCTGCCTGGGTACACCCAGACTCCAGACTGCTTGACCTGGATCCTGCTGATGTTGGCTCCTGTGCAGGGCTTCATCCTGTTTCATGAGTCTCCCCAGTGATGCCATGGGAGTGCCCATGAAGCTCCTGTGCCCAGGAGGGCAAAGACACCCGGGGCTAAGGACAATGCTAATAGAGAAAAGGCCTGGAGATGTATCCCCACATGCTGGTCCTCTGTGATGCATAAAGAAAATGGGCTCTGCAGCAGCTCTGCCCCTACTCAGAGCCTGCTTGCACTCTTATCAGTGACAACTATAAGACGTTATAACTATGGGATGCTGCCCAAAGCCTGCAGTTTCAGGGCACATCATTGCACCAAAAGCAAGACTCCAAGCAATGCCTCCTTAGAGAGCTGGGATGTGGGTGCAGGCCAGGAGAGCCCTGACACTGTGCTTCCTCTGTGAGGGCAGCAGCTTGCTGCAAGGACCCACAGTCTCCAGAAGAGCATCCAAGGAGATGCCTCATCTCCCAGAAGTGTCCTGCGCAGCAAGACAACATTCTGCAAACTGAGCCATAGAAATCAGGCCCAACCTGCTCCCCTTCCCCCTCGCTGCTCCTGGCTTGCTCTCTGCCGAGCCCTTGCGGGTCACACGTGGCGTCCCACTTCCCGGCACAGCTCCACCGGCTGGAGCAAAGAGCAGAGTCAGACCCAAATTGCAGATTAGTGCGTTGGGTTCATGCACGGGAAACAAAAGATCGGAAATCTCTGAAGTGCACAGCTGGAATCCACACCCCGACCATGTTTTTGTGAGATATCACGTACATTTTTAAAAGCTATCTGGAGAGGGTTCTGCTTTAAAATAATCTGGCGGCTGCTGCACTGACACCACCTCCTGTCACACTGACCAGGACCTTCAACTGTTCCCCGTCCCCCACAAGTCATGCTCATCTGTAGCCTTTAGCCTCAGGTTATGAAATTAGTCAAAGAAAGGATTAAATGTCCTCCTCTGCATTTGTTCAACACCAGCTGTGGAGGGAGGGTGGGAAAGGAAGGACATGTGACCCAGAAAAATCACTGTGGGATACTACCTGCCAACACCCTGAAATGGTGGTCCCCAGAAGCCCTGGTGTTTCTCTCTCCATCATCTGTATGGCCTCACAAGGTCACTGCAAGGGGAATGCCCACGAGCAGCCATAAGATACTCACGTGGCACCATGAGGAACATGGACTGCGGAAACACTCACCTCCCTCTCACACCACAGATGTCGTTTCTTCTCCTTTCAAAGCTCCCACAACAGCAACCATATGATGGGATGCTAAACTATGAGATCTTTCTTTGCCTTTTTCCATGTTGCAGGCTTCCAGGCTAAAAGTGATCCAAGGTTATATCAAATACCCTTGTAGGATTCTTAGGTTCTCTGTTCCTCAACACCACTGATTTCCAAGAAGTCCTCCAACAGGCTGCAGGAGTCTAAGCAAGGGTTTAACTCCCCTTACGCCTTTGTTTCTTCCTTGTTGCCTCTTCTTCCCATCTCTCACATTGTCTGAATTGCAAGCTGACCCCTCAGCTTAGCTCTTCAGGATGTTTGCTTCACTTTGATTCAGAACCTCTCATCTGTGAGCACTTTCTGCCTGCACCGCCAGCCAGAAGCAGCCCTGCCTACACCTGCTCCTTTCCAGGCCTCCTCTGCCCCAAAGCATCATCCACGATAATTCTACAGCAAGCACTCCCTCCAGGAAAACACGGTTTGATCCATTCAAACTGACTGACCTCGGTAAAGTAGCAGCTCGTCCATCCTCCCTGCCCCTTTGTTTGGTCAAGGAGGATTGACATGAGACATAGCATTTCCAGTTAAAACAATCAGTTTAAAGGTCCAGCATGAAATTAAATTCCAACATGGTGACATGCCACAACCAGCCTCCCCAGGAAGGGAATGCTTTGGGACCCTCTCCAGTGGTAGTTCCTTAGGGACTGTAGAGAAGGTGCAATGCGCTGATGCCAGGATTCAGCCGCGACAGCGCTCTGTGCACTCGCCGTGATGGAGCATGGAGCAGGACACCACATTCCACTTGGAAAAACACTTCCCCATCCATACAGTAGATAATAGAGCAGCAATACCCTGCAGTGCAGCTACAGGCTCACCCACATGGGGAAGAGCCAAGCCAAGCCAACCTGTGACAGCAAAAATGTGAGTGAAACCCCCTTCCAGCGAACACAGGGCCGAGGATGAGATGCTGAAAGAATGTGAGTCACTGAAGGAAGGCGCCTGCTTTTTCCAGTACATGTGTGGAGTTACTCTCACCTGAAATCAGTTTTTGGACAGCTAGTGAGCACATGCTGTTTCAAGTCAAATATGCCTCGGTTGCTGTCCCAGGCAGGGAGTTATCTCAGGGTTTATTAATGGGGAAATCCACTGCACTGACGTGCCTGAAGCATTGGGGTGAGAGCAATAAGGAAGGAGAATCAGCAACACCTGCTCTGCTTGTCCCTAGGGAAATGCTCAAAAAAAAGGGCAAGACCATTGCCAACAGCCAGGGATGCCCAGAGTTCTCTGGACGGCTCCAAGCACAGGCTGCCCTCTCTCTCACACCTAGATGGGAAACCCATTAAACACTGCAAGCAGTGAAGCCTCCGCTGCTCCTCCCTGGAGGTATTTTCACGGTCAACTTGAGGAAATTGTTCCTGATATCCAGCCTAAATTTCCCTTTGTTGATTTTCAGTTGAGCAGCGGAAAGGTGGGAGCTTTAATGAGACAAGCGGGGCCGCTGGAGGGGAAGGAGCCGTCAGTTTGAGCAAGGCAATGCACAGAGCTGTGGTTTGAGTGAAACAGCTATTGCAAAAAGCCCAGAATCCTACAAACTTGGGATGGAAAATGTCTATTAACTTTCCCAATGGACTAACATGAGATTGTTCTCCCATTTTCTAATGCTTCTCCCAGTCCAGATATTTGATTGGGACCAGAGCTCTGCAAAAATATGAAGGGCTCGTTCTTTTTTTTTTTTTTTTTTTTAAAGGCATTGCTGTATGTGGAATAAAGTGTTGGACTTTATGGCCAGATTTTCTTGTTTCATCCGAGGGCAAGGCTTTTGCTGTTTTGCCTTCTCACACAACTTCTTCTGCCCTGCGAACCACCACCCCTCTCCAGCCTGAACTCCTCTGGTGTATGAGTCAGAGGGCATAATGTGCACAGCAGAAAGTCACTAGCAAATTGTGTTTTGAAATAAGAGCTTTTTGGGGTGAGAAAGCAACACAAAACTGCAGACAACTTCTTTCTGGGACATGACTGCTGCTCATGCACTTCCTCACAGGAACCCAGCATGATGTTGCACAGCAAACCAGCACTGGGAGACGTTCAATGGATGTGAACCCAATGCCACCCCTCACTATTTTTTCCACCTCTAATTGAGGAAAAGGCTTTTCATCAGCCTGCAAGACCCTGCAATGCTCACAGGAGCATGCCTGGGATGTACAGATGTGCGAGCAAAAGGTATGTAAAGGAGCAATTGTGCAGTCCAGTGAGTTTGGCATAACATCTGTTGCTTCCAGCAACTGGGACATCAGGACCTAAAAATCTAGCTTGAGAGATGTGATTCAGCAAGCAAAGATCAATGGTTGGGTCCAGGAGCACTAGGGCCCTCTGCCTCACACACCTAGAAAGCGTCAGGACTGTACAATCATGAATCCCAAAAACTGGCTGGCTGCTTTCCAGGGCAAACAAAGTTCCCAGGCTGTGATGCACCACTGCAGCCAGACCCCTTTCAGTGGGCAGGGCTTTACCCAATATAGTCAGAGACCCCCAGAGAATCATAGAAATAGAGGCATCACAAGAACACTAGAAGATGTTTGCCTCAATTGCACACGTTTTTTCTTAGATGTCAGATGGCTGCACGGCAATAGAAAGGCTCTTTTCCACCCTACTGTTACAGGGCTTGCAAGGGCAAGGTGGCTGCAGGCTCCCCGGAAACATCAGGCTCTCTTTTCCTGAGGACCTGCCACCTGTAAGGTTTTACCAGAAGAAAGGGGAGCAGAGTGATCTTGGTGGTGCAAAGTGAGGGGGTTTAGGTGGGCAGGAGCCCTCCCACCCCTTGCACCCACGCTGGGCCAGAGCAGAGCATTGCCCTCCCAAAATCAGCACCTAACTTGCCTTGCAGAGAAGGGTGGAGGGATGGCACCTGCACATGCTCTGCCCGACAGTAACACCAGGATTTGGAAGTTCATCAGGGAACACATTAAACCTGAGCAGGTTTAACCTAAGGTTTCCCTGCTGTAGCTCTCCCAGTGCCCTTTAGTGTCACAGCAATGCCCTTGCAGGGTAAGGGTTCAGCACACTGTCTGCAAGAACTTCAGTAAGAGAGATCCACACCAAAACATGAGAGAAATCCTACCTCGCCCTCTCTGCTTTTGGCAGCAGGACAAACCTAAGTGCAGGGCAATGAAATAGAGGTTTTTTCTCCCCATGTACTTCCTAAGCATCAGGCAAGAGAGCACATTGCATGGAACATTGCAAGTCTGGGATGTGGCAAGGCACCAACTACATTTTATGTGTTGCAAAGCCACCTCCTCTGTGGCAGCTGAGGTTTCAAAGCATACACTCTGACCTTGGTAATACGTTTTACATACCGAGTCACTGCTGACACGGGAAATAACAGGGGAAAAGGGCTGGGATTTTGAAGATTTTAATGCATGGTTGGATCTGCTAAGAACTGGGACAACCCCAACTGCCAGCCTGGCCCTCCAGCCCTCTGCCACTCTTTATTATGGGCACATGGCAATGAGATTGAAATGATCTGAGGGGATGTAAAACACTGGTACACCAGTCTAGGCAAGAGGAGGATGAGTATTCAAAGGAGGATGAGACACACACTCTGCTCTGTGGGCAGCCCTAAGGGTGGTGAGTGGGTGATTCCCCATTTTTTATCAGCCACTTCCAGTGGAGCATGACTTGAACAGGACAACTCTCGTTTTTCCTCTTATGGAAAGAATCAGGACAAGTTCACGTCCTCTGCCTGTGAAGGCGAACATCCCAAAAATGAGGGGAGAGGAGAGAGGGGACTCAGCAGAGAGCTTTTTCACTGCAGGGAGCAGAGATAGATGAACAGATGGATAAGAAAAGAGAGGAATCCTTTGCACATGACATCCTACCTCATCTGGTCCCTTCAGGCTGACCCTCAGCTTGAAGGCTCACCCCCCGAGACACTTTACCAGATACATAATTTGATTCCTCAATTCTCTCCCTTCTCCTATCAAGGGAATACCAGTTTCCTATAGCCCTGATTTGCTAAATAAAACACTCCTTGATGGCTCCTCGCAATAACATTTGCACAGAAAATTGACATTCTTCCTCCTCCCATCAGCCCTGACACTGTTTGTTTGTGAGTTAATAACTTGAACACTCGGCTGAGCTATTGATCCCTTCTCAGAATGATTCTTCAGTTCAAAATACACACAAAAAATCAAGGAATGAGATTGCAATGGCAAAATGAACTCGGTGCTTGCATGTGGCCCCATGTCACTGGCATCGCAGGGGGACTCAGGTCCTTCCCGGAGGCTCACAGTACCTTCTGCAGACAGAACCATACAAAGCTGGATTTATTTCTCTCCGTTGTCAAGGAAGAGATGTTGCAGCTTGCAGGTAGAAAGTTTTCATGACTCAAAATTATGATTTAGCTTTAAATATTCATCACCCAAAAGGGGCTTCAGAGAAGGCTGGCTGGTGCAGGTAGGTGTCCATGCCAGAGATGTCCAGCAGCACCCCTGTGTGGGTACTATCACCTCCTGTTACAGGAAAGACAGTACTTCAGAGCCCCAGTTCCCCAGCTGAAGGAGAGAGGGTAGGCTGCAGATCAGTCCCTCCACCCAGGGCATGGTGCTCTTCAGGCTTTTGATATATTAGACAGGACCTAGCATCCCAAAGGCAGAGCAAAGGCCCAGGTTTCATCTATTCCCTTCTGAAAGCACTCCTTCGGAGGAGACCCCCCTCCACCACCCACCATAACAAAACCTGATGAAAGGAGGCATTAATGTCACTGCAATGCCCTCATCCTCCTTAACCACTCCTGCACCAGCAGGGCATTGCACCACCTCTCCCAGGGGAATCCTCCCCAGCCCTGTTTTCCTTTGCAATCTGTTTGCATACCTCTGGCTAATTGTTCTTCAGATTGCTCTTTTCAGGGTAGATTTTCATGGCAAACAATCAATTTTTCCCAAGTTGCATTTTTTTTTTTTCCTTCAAAGCCTTTGATGTCTGGGAAAATAACAGGCAACCTCAACACGCGGCTGAGCATCAGGCAAGGGCTGGGAAGCACTAAGCGGAAATGCATTCAGTTGTCTGGGTCAAAAACCATTTCCTTTGTTAAATGATTATTATTGTTCCAAGAGGATTTCAGTGGGAATTGAGGGTGCTTAGATAGATGGATTCACAGGTTTGCTGAGCTTCTATAAGGGTCTCTATATCCTCCACCATAATTCTACATCATAACTTCCAACACCAATAACTCTTCTATGACTCCCAACAGATATTCCTGTGCCTTCCAAAGCAATAACTTCTCAATGAACTCCAGACCTGCCAAATCGACTGTTTTCCCCCTGCGGACGCCTGCTTTTTGGCCCTTCTCACCGCCCCCCTGGGAATCTTGACCCATTTACCTCTCCTTCTGGTTCCAAGCCCAGCGCAAGGGGAGATGAGATCAGAAAGCGATCTGCCTCGGACGTCAACAAATAGCTCTGGCACTAAAAGCTTTCAGTCATCTCCCATTTTCCTGACTGCTCTCAGCAGCTGAGGATCCAGATCTGGACCTGCTTGCACTTCTGAGCAAATCTTCCTTCATCACACGCTGCCCTTTCTCACAATACTAATTTCTTTCCACTCGTACCTGAAAATTGCTACGAGTGTTGCAGGTCTACCCTGGAAAAATTACTTAGCTTATTCACTGGGGCTAAACAATAAACACTCAAATAAGAAATGAATTGCGATGCATTTCTTGGGTCACCAAGCCTCCCAGTTCACCCATAAGAGCATCGTGCCAGGCACAGAGACACTGAGCTGCTACCTCTCGGCGCACTTGATCTTAACGATGTGTTAATTAAGCTAAGGTCAGCGATGCTTGTTACCTTATTATTTTTGGTTCTATCACAGAAATGCTCAGTGGTCTCAATAAGGAACAGACTTCTTTTTCCCCCTCTCTCCTTTTAAGTAACAAATTATTTCAAGATCCAGTAAAAATAAATGCACACAAGCAGGCTCTGCTCTTTTCCAGGGGATTTTGCTCTGCGAGGGAAGAAAGATTTCAACAGTGTGTTTGAATCAAAAAGGAACATATGCAAGAACGGAAGAATGACATGCATCAAAAGTTGCCCTTTTTCTGGTTGAAAGAGGTTTTTTTTTAAACAAAGAAAAACCCCAAAAGACTAATCTTGCAGCACTAGGTGCTGTGAACAGTCAGTTCATGCTGCATGGTGAATATTGAGTGAGCTACAAAGCTGCCCAGAGGAGGACAGAGGAAGGATAAGCGATTTGTCTCCACTTTTGGGCTCTCCAGTTGCTATTCCACTCACAAATTGCTCCAGCTGCTGGGGCCAAACATGGCCAGCCTTGTCTCAGGTCATCCCCACCCCACGAGCACACAGAAAGCAAGCAGTGCTTCTGTATGAACAGCCAAGATTTAAAAGACAGCACTGAATTTGCTGAAAAGCACGTTAAAGGAGCGTACCCTGGAGTAGGTCCACCCATGCCAGGCTGCCTTCAAATGGGTGCAATGAGCTGCCAGCTCTCATCAGACCCATGATGAGCTGCCATAGGCACTTTATCTCGGGAGCAGACATTGGAGGGGCAGGAGCTGTGCAAAACATCCTAGTGTGAGACCAAATGGAGTCTAGGAGGGAGAATTCTGGGGAATGCCACAGAGGAGGTTTGGGCAGGTCTTCTTCACACCAGAAGGGATGCAGGTGCTCATCCCCAGGGGGTGCTGCTGCTGCCCTGGGAAATTGGAATACCATTCCCAATTTCCACTCCCTCCCAGTCAGGGAGAAATGAACCAAGAATCACAGAACCACTAAGGTTGGAAAAGACCTCTCATCTCATTGAGTTCAACCATTAGGACCTGTCATGTAGGAGGGTCCAATGCTTCCAACGCTGTGGGCACCTCTGACCACCGTGGCTGCCAGCTTCCTCTCACAGGTATCCTCAG
>VZRS01012785.1:223123-244353 GCA_013398055.1 Ifrita kowaldi
TTCTGTATGAACAGCCAAGATTTAAAAGACAGCACTGAATTTGCTGAAAAGCACGTTAAAGGAGCGTACCCTGGAGTAGGTCCACCCATGCCAGGCTGCCTTCAAATGGGTGCAATGAGCTGCCAGCTCTCATCAGACCCATGATGAGCTGCCATAGGCACTTTATCTCGGGAGCAGACATTGGAGGGGCAGGAGCTGTGCAAAACATCCTAGTGTGAGACCAAATGGAGTCTAGGAGGGAGAATTCTGGGGAATGCCACAGAGGAGGTTTGGGCAGGTCTTCTTCACACCAGAAGGGATGCAGGTGCTCATCCCCAGGGGGTGCTGCTGCTGCCCTGGGAAATTGGAATACCATTCCCAATTTCCACTCCCTCCCAGTCAGGGAGAAATGAACCAAGAATCACAGAACCACTAAGGTTGGAAAAGACCTCTCATCTCATTGAGTTCAACCATTAGGACCTGTCATGTAGGAGGGTCCAATGCTTCCAACGCTGTGGGCACCTCTGACCACCGTGGCTGCCAGCTTCCTCTCACAGGTATCCTCAGATGTCGGTGTAGGAGTCCCCCTGTGAGGACGGGCTTGTGTCACACCCCCCAGCTGCACTCCAGTGCCCTGTGAATGACCTGTTTTCTTCAAAGATGCCATCACACCCACACAAATCAATTACCAGGGAACAATTAAGCTGATGATGGACCTCAGGATCACCAAGGAAAAACGTAAAAGGGAGCCACCTGTTCCCACAAAGCCCAGTTTCTGCAGGGGATTTGCAACCCAACTTCGTGTCATTTGTCAAACAGGAGTCAGGACTCCTCTAGCCTGGTTTTCAACCGAAATTAGCCTGTGCCTTTTCTGGCTGCTTCTGAAAACAACCCAATAATGGAAATTCAGAAATGAAACCTCTAGAAACTGTTAGTGTTTCCCTTCCCTGTGCTGAAACTGTCACCTCCCTTTGCATTCAGTCCTGCTCTCCTCAGGGGGAAAGAGCTGGTTCTGTCCCCAAATTTAACCCTTGACTTCAGAAAACTTCCAAAAGGGAAAAACGAGCACCTCTTTTGGGGATAACCCGTAGGAAAATGACTTTGGAGAGGCTCAGTGATGCTTTAACGGATAACAGAGGAGAAATGGCTCTGGGAACTGGGGCGAGAGTGGACTTTTCTGGGGAGCATGGTGTCTCCTAAAGCAGCAAGTCCTGTCGGTGCTAGTGTTCCAAAGAGGCCTTGCAGCACAAAGCAATGCAGGCAGACACACAGCAAATTACTTGGAGGCTCTGGCATCCAGGCTTCGAGCAGGAAGGCGCTGCACAACTGCACTAATTATCTGCTGAACATCTGTCTCTCCCCTACTATCGCGGGGCCGGAGGAGTCCTCCTGCATAGCTGAGGATTAGTGCTGGAAAAGATTTTGTTGACTGTGTGATTTTGCATAGGAGGAGGAGAGAAAAAAATCCTCAGATTCCTTGGAAGGGGTGGGTGTTTCAGGGAGAATCTCTTGGATGAAGGAGGGGAATTTGTGGTCAAATTCAGAGACCTTGCTGGAGCAAGAAGCAGGGGCTTGTCCTGATGTGGGCTGAGGGATTTAGTCCCTTGCTCCAAACTGGGAGGAGCAGGAGCTTTGCCCCTGTGGTTCCAACACTCCAAGTAACACCAGGGCATCTACTACAGTCTAGAGGGTTCTCCTGTCATGGCACCCAGCCTGCTCCACTGGCAGCAGAGGTTAATCACCAAAGACCAATCTGTTGGTGACTTTCCAGGGACAGCTTCACTTCCCCAGAACAAAGGGGGATTCCCAAGTTCACCAGGGACTTCAGCATTCAGTGATAAAAGTAGTAAGGTTTTCAGCTGCAGTGTGGTACCTAGGGGAGGTTGTGCATCCTTCTCACTGTCTTGGCTGGGATGCAGTTCTCCCAAAATCCCTCTATATCCAGGGAGAGAGGCAGAAGCACAAAGGACTTTGGACAGGCTCCTGGCATAAATCACTCCCTAATAAACTGAGGAGCCTCCTTCCTCCTTCGTCCTGCAAGGGAGGGGATCTGGAACTGCAGGAAATGGGACTGGGTGGTGGGAATACATCCCTAATCTTCAGTCTGTAACCCACCAGCTTCGAGAGGAAAAAACTGCCCAACTTCGTACGACATCTACCATCCATATTAATGAGGTTTGTAGAAATCTGTGTGCAAAAAGCCTGACAGAAACCTAAAAACCAAACCTGTGGTGAAGTGAAGCAAATTCCCTGCTGTTTAATTAGTACAAATGTCTTGTGAGCTGGGAACATGTTTTTGTTTTTTTTTTTTCCTTTCAAGACCATCAGGGGCCAGAAACTTGCACAATAACACAAACAAAACGTCCCTTAAAATCAACTGGTGCTTTTGGCCAAGCAGAAATGGTTGGGATTTCCAAATATGGCCCATGGGAACAACAGCCCAGGCATTCTCGGGAAGCATCTCAGAGCCTAAACTGTCTCCCAAGAATAAAATCCTTCAGTCCAGTGTGACAAAAGAGCCATTGCATGGCAGTCGCTATCGCAGCAGCACGCGAATTAAGCAATCAATCAAGCAAGCAATGCCTGGGAAAAGAGCAGAGCACAGGGCACATCCTACCGGCAGCAGAGCAGGGCTGGCCCGTGGTTGCTTCCCATCACACGTGCGCTATTGTATCCCTTCTCCACCAACATCACAGCAAGTGGGGGTTTCCCTTTGGTTTTGGCTTTCTAATCCAAGTTTGGGGAGCAGGACCCTTTCTTGGAGAGAATACAGGTATCCAGCATTTGTTTTGGACTCGGACGCTGTATAAATCAATGGTTATTCTGTGGGGATGTGACAGAGCAAAAAATCAGACATAAAATTTGCCAGACGGCAAGAAACGAGCTAGAAATTGTTGCCGTCTCTCCTGGGTCAGGGAGGGAATCCTGTCTCAAAGGCTTGGGGTTGCGTGTGTGCCGCCAGCTTCCCATAATCACATTCCCTGTGATTGCAAAAAGGCAAAGCAGACTATTTAAAATCACCCATGACTTATTGTCCTCCATCTCTTTTAACTGGTTCAAAGGACACAGCCACTGCCCATGCATGGATTCAAACACCAGGACGTGATTTGCGGAGTCCAGCTGTGCCACCCTGAGAGAAGGGCTGAGCACCCAGAGGCCCAGATATATTTGCAAACAGATCGGGCAAATGGCTGCACGTTTGTAAGTGTATTTTAAAAATCAGATCCTGTTGGCAGGCAACTCTCAGACAGCAAGCAGGGCCAAATCCCATGAATAAATTGCTTGGAGCGAGTAGTTTGACGCGCCATTATTCATAACTAATGCAGTCCTAGTAAACAGAAAATGGACGCCAAATCTGCCTGTATAGACACCAATGACCTCATCTATTTTCATCCTATTTACTGAGCAAAATAGGAGCAGAAGAAAGTTACCACCATCCTCTAAAAAGGGGAAATGGAGGTTTTTGGAGAAACAATATTCCCAACAGCTCTGGAGTACAGTGGGAGTCTGGAGAGCAGGGACCCAAGCTGAATTCAGAGTCAGAGCAGAAATTTGGTCCCACCAACACAAAGACACAAATAAAGCCAACCGAGTCCTTCTCCCATCTCTGACCAGCTCTTGGTCGGGGTTATGAAGAGCACAGCTTGCCTGAGACAAGAGGAAAGCCGAAGCCAGCGGAGGGGGCACAGCACCCCAAGGGCACCCCCTCAAAGGTGGGAGATCTCCCTCCACTTCCCAGCCAGCATTTCAAAGAAGGTTATGTAGAGCTTTTTGGAAGCAGGCAAGCTGCAGTGCAGTTCCCAACTTCTCCATAGTGAAGTTCTAAGCAAAACAAACAAAATAAACAGAGAAGTGAAGAGGGAGCAACAGGCTGCTCCTCCACCCAGCTCAGCAATTGCAGGCTGCTCAATGCAACCATCAAACAGTTGGTTACAGCAAGCACGAGACACAACTCTCATGGTGTTTTCATTCAGGAAAAAAACATCAGAAGTCACTGCCAGGGCATACTGTACAAAAAAAACCCACCCATCCTGATTGCAGCTGGGAAGGGACCTTCGTGAAGTGCAGGTCTGCTAACGCTGACGCAGCCGCCAGAGCAGCAGCTGCTTCCAAGAAGCCATGAGGCTACAAACCAGAGCACAGACGTGCTATTTCTGCCACATTTCCTATGTACTTTAAGAATTACATTTATTTCAATTTGGTCAACATGTAGGAAAACTGTGAACACGGCTGTGATCACTCTTCCCTTGCTTCCTTTCCTAAATAACGCAAATTTTAAAGGGTTTTGCTTGCAAGCTGCTTTCACCCTGAAGAGGCCAGCTCAGCACCTCCAGAATTTACCTTAGGGAAAACTGGAGCCATTGACCTGAAGACTGCCACATTCATTTTGAGCACAAAGGGCAATACTTCTGTAAATGACAAAGAAAATTTATTATGCTGCTTACAAGTTACAGCCCATTAAAAAAATTGCCCAGATTTGAATCATTGACTTTTCAAAATAAATACTATTCTTTCATCAATAAGCTCAAAATACAAACTAACCACAAAGCCCTTTGGAAAAAAAAATAAACATAAAAATTATATCTTCACACATTAATAACATTTATTGATCTAACTACAAGCATACGTCCACATCCATAATTTTACCATATCCCACATCAATAATACTCTACACTTTTTTTATATTAAACTATTCCCATGAAACAAATCTCCTAAGTATTCCCCTAAAAAGGCCCTTGCCATACAAATGCACAATGGTTACATTTCAAAGTATTAGCACTAAGAGCATATTTGGTTATGCAGACTGGCATTAACCATTCATAAAGTGAATGGGGCAGAGATGTGGGCATGTCAGAAAATAGAAACACTTTTATTTGTAACAAAACCATGGGAGTTTTCTCTGTCTCCTTTTGCTATCACCTTCTTCATGTCTCAGACCCTGAATTTATTAAGCAGCCAAAGCAGCTCGGACTGAGCTTGGCACTGCCAGCTCTCCCTGCCTCGTGGTTTTGGACGAGGCTTAGCATGCTATAATCTGTTTATTAACGCTTTGAAGAGGGGCCGAGCAATGAGGAGGAAAAACTGGCAGATGATAACACTATTTAGGCTAATCAAGAATACGATGGATAGGGGAGACCATCAAAGTGAGCGGCAGTGCCAGGCATTGAGGAAGCATGGTGTGATGACAAATGCAATGCACTGCATGCTGAAAGGGAGATTTTGAACTAATCACATACATTGCTGCAGCCTAAATTAGCTGAAAACAGCCAGCAAAGTGATGTCAGTCTTTGCTCTGTGGCCACAGCTAAAATGGCAAACAAAATGCTAGGTGATATATAAAGACCTGGGATTATATGTGACGCTGTAAATCAACGATACGCCCTGACCTGGAACATTCTGATTAATCCTGGATATCCTGCATACAAAAAAAAGTCAAGGGTAAAGAGTATCTGTTCAGAGACAGGCAATAAAAGCAATGAGATGCAGAGAAAGAGTGGAGCCTGAGACTTTAATTTACAAAGGAGGTGGATAAACAGGAAGGGAAAGGAGGTGTAGAGAGCAACGAAAGGGAGCCGACAAATGCTCCTTGAATATGGGAAGGGCAGGAGAGTCTACAAACTAAAAAGGAGACTTCAAGCTGCTTTATTGAAACAAGTAGCACCTGGTGCACAGCCAGGCCTGTGCCACCTCTGAGCATCCCGCAGACCCACAGCCAGGGAGATCTGAGAACAAAAATTGAGTGCTTTGATTTCTAAGAAGACTCATAGGTATGTGGTGGCAGTGGGAGTGGGTGAAGGAAGAGTCATGCTGGGAAAAAGAACACCGAGGTCTAGAGAAACGCCACCACAGTCAGCACGAGGTCTTATGGATGAGACCTGTATGCAGACAGGAAAATGGGACCTGGCTGGACAGAGCCAAGGGTCAACCCATGCCCTGCAGCAGGCAGGCTCTCCTGGGCACCTCTTTGGCATATTTAGGTATTTAATGAGTTGGGTCCTCTCTCTTCTCACGTCTCCCTCAACCCTTGACGAGGAGCACCACTTGCAGCACATCATTACCAACGCCACATCCATACACCTCTCCAGGGCAGCTGCTGCCCATGGTGGGGAAACTGAGGCAGAATCCCCACCTTTCCCAACACCTTTGGGATGCTCCTCAACACTGCACTCCTCATGTTCACCAGCTGCATCCTACAAACCACAGTTGCCCAGGGGCAGATGGGCAGACACAAATCCTCGTGTGTCTCTCCATCTCTCCCCTCCCTGTTTTCTGAGGTCTGGTGATTTCCCAGCTGATGAACACATTACCACCTCATTCGGCAACGCCTCCGAGGCGCTCACGTTTCAGGCCCCGGTGAGAAAAAGATGAAGTATGAAAATCCCTTTCCTTTCCAATCCAGTCCTCCCAGCACCGGCCAAGGAGCAAACACAAAACGCCTCGGAAAACACACAAACAACACCGGATGTGAGAGGCTGTGCCGAAGTCGCACCATATGCAGGTGTCAGGGAAAAAGGTCTCCTGTCTCCCACGCCAGGCTGCTATCTCCATTCCACAAAGTCTTCCCATGAGGGGTTAATAGCCAAGGATGATCCTTTCCCTCCACTGGCTTGTCAGTGAACTGGACTAGGTGGAGAAAGGGGAGGATTCGCCTAGCCATGCCCATCGGCACCAGGATCTGGAGATGACACCTACTCTGAAAGCCTTCAAATACATCCATGCTGACTAGAGAGCTGTACATGTGAGCCCCCACCCAAATATCACCTCACCATTCAGCTACAAGTGTCCTTGGGAAAAGCAGATTCTCCTCTTCCTACCCTTGGAGGTGCAGCAAAGGAAGGGACAAAGGTCAGGGCAGGAGTTAAACACTAACCCCCAAGGCATCTCCTGGTGACACCCCTGTCAGCAAACAACTGTAATTTTTAATTTTTTCAGATGTGCTGCAGCATGTTAAAACCTGTGAGACACAGCAGGAGCTTGTCCCACTTCTGCAGCCAGTGGCTCCAGAGCCCCTGTTTTGGGGTATTGTTTAGGAAAAGTGAGTCAAGCATCCACATGGGTGAGGGAGAGAATGCTGGTCATGTTCCAGTATAAGGGAGCACGTGGGACAACCTTCATCTTCATCTAAGATCCTTGGGAAAAGGCATCAACTCAGCATCTCAGGCCAAGAGAGACTGATGCTTCTCAGGAAAGGTCACAGTCTCTTCCCTGAAAGGCTTTTTGGAAAGGGAAGGGGATTATAGCAATTGTGGCACTGTTTCTCCCTTCAACACTCTCACAAGCTCAAGCAGAGCAAAAAACCCCACAGCTCTGCTCCACACTGGTTTTTCACCCCATAAATAGAAATGGGCTGATCACACCAAATTTGTGCAGGATTTTGCGGAAAGCGCAAAAGAAAACGGGACAGAGGTTTGTTTAGTGGTGACAGCCCAGTCCTGCCTCTTTGACATTTGCTCCAAACCAGTGAACTGTACAGCATTTGAACTTTTGTTTAGACAGATAGGCCTGTGTATTTAGAAATCCTTGAAACTCATCCATCTGCAAAGACAGCAACTCTCCATAATGCAAAAGCTCTAGCCGGGATGCTGAGCTCAGCAGATCTCTCTACAAATGATTCCTATTAAAGTAAAAAATTACAATGCAAGCGTCTATTTGACAATCCAAGCCTGACCAAAAAAAAAAAAAAAAAAGAATAAAAAAAAAGAAGAAANTTAAAAAAAACGTAATATGGTTGTGCCAGTCATCTTTATAGACCAGTGAGGAGCTTAGGGAACACCCATCACCTGCCTGGTGCCCAAACTCCCTCAGAGAAATACACCCTCCACTGCACCCAGGACCATCCTGGTGCAGTCATCCTGATCAGGATCTGCTCAGCTCTTCAACGCCTCTAGAGATGGAAAACCCAACTTAATTGCCTGGCAGTCAGTTTGGGTATCTACCCATCTTTTCCATGAGGATCACTTCTCCTGGCACCCAGCCTGAACCTCTCACACTGTGTTTTACCCCCACAGCTTATTGTCCCAGGGACACAAGGGCTGGTTTCCCCAGGAGATTTTTGCATCTCTGAAAGCTTACAGCTTTTTTGGGCTTTCTCTTCTCCAGACTGAGTGCTTCCAAACCATGGCCTTGGGGATGTGGGACATACATAGGTTCCCAAGCGCTTTGTACACCACCAGCATCAGCAAAACACTGAGAAACTCATCACAGGTGATGGGTGCAGCCACACACCAGCAGTGGTCCTGATCTCACCAGCAAGGACAATGAGGCACAGCTATCAGGAGCAAAGGAAAAACACAAAACCATCCTAACTAAGAGCCTGAAGACCACCTGAGGTCAGAACGAACCGAAGCAGAGCCCTCCCTGTGGTTTCCCCTGGTGGGCCAGGAGGGTGGAATGTGCTGGGGAGACCCCGTTGGTGCCATGTCCTTTCTCCCACTCTGCACACCATGGCAGCAGCAGAGTGCTCAGCTCGTAGCTCCCTGCCCCCCCCACAAAGCCTAAACTAGCAGATTATCACGTTAACGCTTCAAATGTTTAATTTCCTGCTCCAATTACATTGGTTTTGCAGCGCGAGAGGCAGGAGAGGGGAACAAGTGAAAACAAGCTGCGTGTTTTCAACCAAACCCAGAGCGACCCCGAGACCACCAGGCTTTCCCTTCATCTCCACGGACGAGGGGTCAGTGCTCAGGCTGGCGAGGTGGCTGGATGTAGGCGTGGGAGCCACCTGAGCGCCGGCCTCTCAGGCCAGCAGCACAGTCCCTCTCCATCCCGCAGCCAAAATGAAAAGATCCTTTTGTTCGGTGATCTGAACAACGCTGCTGAAACATTTGCTGCACCACAAGAAAAACAAGGCAGCTGGTGTTGGCAGAGCAAAACTGTACCCAGCTGCAGAGAGGGGCTGAGGGAGCGTCAAGGAGAGAAAGGGAATAGAGCAGAAGGAGGGCAAAAAACAGTGGGAATAGGGAGGGGAGCGTAACCGAGTGCAGGGTAGCTACGGAGTGAAATGCAGAGGGATGAAAAGCACAGAGGAAAACTGAGGGAGAGGGAAGGTGAAGGCATGTGAAAGGGAGACAGATAGTAGGGAGAAAGGGGGAGAGAGTGCAGAGAAAGCGATGGTGTGGAGAAGGAGAGAGGGAGAGTGAGGTGGAGAAAAGCACTGAGGAAACAACAGGCTGTGGTGGCATGCAGGCTCCTGCAGAGCTGCCTCCACCTGGACATTCCCCTTGACACATCCATCGGGTTGCTCAGTACTCCCCAGAGGAAAAGAGATCTGGAGAAAAAAAGATAGCTCAACCCAGGTGACTTGCAGGAGAACAAGTCGAGCTTGAGTGGCTTTCAAGAAATATTAAATAAATAAACTCATTCATGAGCACTCACTCAGCTTGAAAGTCCAAGTGGCTGCTTACAGGAAAGAGTGGGGCTCTGGGACTCAAAATCCCATGGAAAATACCCAATTACCCTTGGTGGGAAGGCAGAGCCCACCATCCTCAGCTGAGCTGGGTCAGGGGATCTTGGTTGCCTGCAGAGCTGGGGATGTTTTCCGCTTGGAGCCCTTCCAAGGGGTCATCCATGGCTGCTGTTATTTATAGCTGGCTGAGTGTGCACACCCTGCACTGAGCTCACCCGAGTGCACAGGGAAGGAGGTGAGAAAAAAGGACTGACCTTGGGGTAAAGGCCAGGAATAGCTGCCAGTGGCCAGAAATAGCTAGTGCCATATTTGGCCCTGGTTCTTCGAGAGCTCCTGGATCGGAACATGGTGTTTCCAAGATTTCAGCTCCGGTCAGGATAGGATCGATTTCTCCTTTGGACTCATATTCCCCCACCAAGATCCCTCCATAGCTGCTCTCCAGCTCCAAAAATCTGCCGGGTGGATGGAGCAGGTGGGAAGGGGCAGGAAAGCAGTCCAGCGGTGGGGAGGGGATGACTGACCTCTGGAAAATGTGCTGGAAAAGCAAGGGAGGCAGGTTGCGAGGAGGGACGGGTTTCAGCACCTGCTGCAGCAAAGCCTGATGCTGACCTGGGAAGGGGCGACGCAGGGGAGCGGATTCCAGAGGATTTTGGCAGCGTGCAGCGATCAGCACGCAGCTCGATGACTCCTTTGGGTGCCTGCGAGAATCTCAGCCCATGAGATCAACGTGGACGGTGTGCAGGCACGAAGAACGTCATGTGCGCGCCTCCGTCCCCCCCGGAGCCTGCGAGCGCAGAAACCACCTCCGCACCCCAGACGTGCGGGACGTGGGCACCGTCCCCGTCCCTCTGATGGGATGCACGTGCATGGATGAACACACGTATCCTTTCGAACATGCAAGCACAAAGCCTGGTACAGACCAACACATGCAGCCCACATGCACAGGACTTTCCTGGCTGCCCCGACGGGACCTGCCTGCAAATGCCCTGGATCCCAGCACACCCACGTTGCTTCGTGTTTGGCTGTGCTGGAGCATCCTGCCCTTTCAGGTCAGGGAACAAGGGCTGAACCCTTCTTGCTAGGATTACTGCTGGTTATGGAGACAGTGAGAGACCATGGGAGTGGGAAGGTCAAATCCTGCTCCCTCCAGCACCAGCACCCAAAGCTCAAGCACTGCCAAAAGCAGAATTCAGTTATTAACACTCCAATACCACATCCAGGGGCTAACACTCTGATGGGTGAGTGGAAGATGAAGATAGACAGGGGAGCATGGTGGGGCCTGTACTGGAGGCTGAAAGCCCTGAATGAGCAGTGCTAGCTTGCTGGCTACCTGGCCTGCAAAGAAAATCACCTCAAGCTCTCTGCAGAGACAAGATCCTCACTCCCCACTGACCAAACAAGAGGTTTGAGAAACTCTTCTCCCAATTACTCTGTGTACTGCCCTCCCTGGAGAGCCTCCCAGCCATCTCCACGGTGTTGAGGGAGGGACGCTGGTGTGACTGCATGACACTCTTCCTACCTGCTCCAGGAGAAACATGATGTGTCCCTTTGGCAAGGTCTCCCTGGGTGGCCACTGCCTGCTGACACAAGGCCCTCACCCTGTTCAGCAAGGAAGGAGTGAGATGCAGAAAGAACTGTCTCCTGGCTTCTTTTCTGCATGGTTTTGAGCCACATTTTGGATATGGAGGGAAAACCAGGGCCCACCTGGTCCTGCTCCTCAGCTGGACTGCCACAGCACAGCACAGCACAGCACTAAACCAGTTCTGTGTGCTCCTTCTTCCCAAGAGCTCAGGAGGATACTTCAAGCACCATCGACCAGACCACTGCACAACAGATACCTCCAGTGTCAGACAGGGAGCATATACAACCCCTTGCTCCATTAAGAGCCTCTTCTTCTTAATTTTCTGATCTGGATGCTGTTCTTCCCAGCTCCTTGCTGCTTTTGGGTACTAGCTGTGTGAACTGTGAGGAGCCAGGCAGGACTAAGTCGACCAGATAGGGAGGCAGCCCGGGGAAGGCTCCCAGCCCAGGGGGATGTGTAGCATCAGACAGCTCTCACCAGGTGGCAGTAGGTTGTGCTCACACGCCTGGGGAGTGAAAGAACAGCCGGAGAAAGCAGAGGGAAAAATCAGAAATATAAAACATGCTCTAAGCAAAACGTTCGGCAGAAAACACACAGCATTTGTCGAGACTTTCCTGCCTGCTCTGAAAAGACACACAAATGCAGACTTTTCTGAGGGATGGCTTGCACGGGGCTGGAAGACACAGCTCCTGCAGGTGTCACCCATCACCTCCAGCTATCCCATACTCCTGTGGCATCTTCACACACAGGTGTGCAGTGTCTCGCTGGATCCACATCCGACAAAGTGGCTGAAAGAGACATGGAGCCGGGAGCTGCCAAGAGCACAGAGGAGGTCTGTAGCATGCACCAGCTACAGACCTGGAGGAATTCATCTGTCCAACCACGCCACACCAAAGCCCTATGATCTGGTGGGTGGCATTCCTGCCCATGGCAGGGAGGATGGAACTGGATGATCTTTAAGGTCCCTCCAAACCCTAAGCGTTCTGTGATTCTGTGAGAGCCCCCTCCTCAAACCCATCCAGGAACAGCAGTATCCCCTTGAAGCTTCTCCTGTTTGCAACACGCTTCTAAGCCCAGACCACGTGAGCCCAAAGCCCCGGAGAGAAAAGGCTCAGCTCCGGGAGAGCCGTGCCCTAGTGGGACCAGGACAGGAGCAGGGAGTTTTGTGCATGCACATCTGGAGCAGAGCCAGTCCCGGGGAGCCCGTGGAGACCTCCCTGCCGCTCCAGCATGCAAAACTCAGCATCTGGTCCCAGGGTGGGTTGCTGGCTTTTTTTTTTTTTTTTTTTTTTTTTTTTTTTTTTTTTGATTTAACAAACTACTCTCCAGCCTTGTAAGGCGAATCCCCACCGTGCCCAAATAAGCCGAGTATTTTTGGCTGCTCTCCCTGCAGCCTTGGGCTGGCCTTTGGGAAATGCATACCCTCCGGCCCTTCATGCCCTGGTAATTGAAGAGGCTGCCTCTTCTCCGCGCCAGAAAAGGGATTACAGGACACGCTTAAGGGCTTGAATTCATAACCTTCAGCGTCCCCCTGAGCTGGGGAGCCTCCTGCCTGAACCGCGGCAGCGGCACCACTAGCCGGCAGCACTGCCAGCATGTCCATCCCAGGCATCCTAAGGGCACGGCCAGTATTTGGGTTTCAAGCTGGGACAGAGCATGCCGATCCTCTGGGCTGCTCGCAATTAACAGCTTCTGAGGCTGCACGGAGACAAATTACTATAATTTAACAAACAGACGTTATCTTAAAACGAGTGCCTTACCCAACACCTATTGATTCCTGCTCCCCTTCCAAAGAACTCACCGCAATTAAGTTGTCACATCTCTAATGCCTACGTAAAAATGAGTCAGCTCCAGTGTCTCCCAGAAAACCTTGTCTGTGCAGGATTACAAAACCCAGCTGCCGAGTTTCCTTTTTACTCCTGAATTAGCCAGAGATGAAATTTATCTTGGTGGTAGACAGCAGAGCTTTTATCTGCACCCCTCTGGCTGCCACGCAGCTCACAGACAGCTCATGTTTTACCTTTCCTCTTTCAAACTGCCAGTGGTTTTGTCCTCCACAGGCAGGGCATCGGGGAAAGCAGAAATTCCAGTTTTGTGGGCTTGCAACCCCTGCACAGCTGTGGGTTCTGCTGTCCCATGGCCAGTCCCTGCCCTGCTGGGAGTCCTGCTGGCCTGGGACATGGGCAGAGCAGCCCCAAGTGCATTGCATTGACATGCTGTGCCTCAGTTTCCCCACTGACACAAGCAGACTGAGAGTTGGTGACACTTTTACCCAGCACAGGAGCAGCAGCGTGAGTCCCAAGAACATCGGTCCTGGTTTGAAATTCAGGGGGGATTTCCTTGCTGAGAGCAGGTGAGGCGAGTGTGAGAACTGCTTCTTCCCCCCTCAAATGGCCAATTAAACTGTTTAATTGTTTTAATACTCAGGCTGGGATCACCACCATGACACAACCATGCTTCTCTTGCTCCACAGTGGAACAGCTCAGGGGTTTACATGGTCAGCCAAGGCTGCTCCCCTGGACCCTCCCAGGGACCCCATGAAGCTTCAGAGAGGTGGAGGCAAGGTGAAAAAGCCCTGGCAATTCAGTAGCATCTCGGAGTAGGATTGATTCAGTTCCAGGACAGCCAACGGTGCCTTCACATCCTGAGGGTTTGCAGTTCCAGCACCCCAGACCAGGTCAAGAGGAGGATTCCTACCCACTGCTGCTTGCCAAGAGACAGGGGAGGGCAGCCGAGGGGAAAAAACAGCGCAGAAAAACAGCAGCAGGGGTAAAAAGCCAGAACGAGACTGTGATGCCAGAGATTAGGAAGGGATCTTTACAGAGACTGGGGAGCTAGACCTTAACTGCATGCCACGCACTCGGGCAGCGAGCCACCAGCTGCCGTTCATTTCACCGATGCAGAGGATAGATTTGATAATCACTGTCATGTAGAGGGGATAATCTTCCCCTCTCCATCTCTGGACACTCATTTCACCGCAGGGAGGGTTGCAGCCAGCTCTGCAGAGAGCCCTGCACCTTTGTGCAGAGTCAGGGAGGTTTAGGGGTGCGGCTACAAGCACCCAGATGGGTGCTGAGCCCTGCAGCAGGGGTGCATGGCCCTCCCTGTGGGTCCCCAGTGGGAGCATCTCACCCCAAAACCTCCTTGCAAGAGGGGACTGTCTCTCACCAGTGAAGCCAGTGTCATTTATTGATACTGTCCCTGTGAAGCAGGCAGGGACTACACAAATGCATGAGAAAGGCTCTGCAAAGCATCACAAAGGCAAGAGGAAAATCCACGCTCATAAAACACCAAATGCCAGGAGTTAATAGGGGACACCAGGGGTGCCATGGCTCTCTCCTCTGCCCTGGAAAGACCTCGAAGGAGCTCAGCATTGCAATTGTTTTACACATGGCTTGAAACCCAACTACCCCTCTCTTGTTCCTAAGAGGACAAAGTGGTCCCCAGCAGCAGGGCTGGGTCCCTGCTGGGGCAGGCATGGATCAGAAAGCCCCCCCGACCCCCAGCTCCCATCCACTCTGGAACGTCAGTCAGGCACCTGCCAGCGCAGCCAATTCACTTCCATTTGGAAAATTAAAGAAATAAAATGAATCGTTTGCTTAATTTGAAAGGGTGGCAGGAAGCAAAGATGCCTTGGGCTCGTGCCAGCGTGCAGAGCTCTGCTCATCCGCAGGGTTTAGCTGGGGCAAACATCAGCCTCTTCCCTTCTTCTGCCTGCTGGGCCAAAGAGCCCCTGTCCAGGGGCTACAGGGGCTCCCAGTCTGCTCCCACCAGTCCCTGTGCTCCAAAACCGGGCAGCACTTGGCAAGCACAGGGGTGCTCACAGCAGTGATGCCCCCCATAAACTACATCTGAGGGCCACAGGGACCAGTTGCCCTCGGAATTCTGTCCCACCACTGGCTGGAAGGGTGAAACCACTTCCTCAGGGGCACCTGGGGTTTGAGCTTTTTTCTTTTTTTTGTGCTTTTGACCTCTTTGACCCCTGCTGTTCTCCTGCACAGCACAAGGCAGGAAAGAGGGAGCAAAGGTGGAGATGGAAACAACAGCAAGGTACATGGTAAAAAAACCTCCCAAAAAGTCATCTCTCTGCATCCCCACAAGCTCTGCTCTGGAAATGCACAACCCCACTGCTGTCCCAAACTTTCAAGACTTTGGGGACATCACAGGAAATTCTCCCTGTCTCAGCTGCGCTCAACTCTGGGGCAAACTTCGCTCACCAGAGCTGGCCTCATCCTGGTGCTGCAGCCCCACAGCCTGTAGGATTCATTCCTGCTCTGTCCCAGGAAAAGCAGAAAGAGCCACCGGGAAAGGACCTCATTCTCCAGCCGACTCTTTGAGACAGGACTGAACCTTGGGCTGTATCCTTCCGCCTCCCCAGTATGTCCTACTCACAAGAAAGACACAAACATAATCTCATTGCTTTTTCCCTCTCCATCCCCCCGCTCTCCCCCCTCCCGCAACAAAGGCGAATCCCCAAATCCCAGCTCCTTCCTGCCAAAGACACGTGCACCTGCAGAGCAGCTGATGCCAACATCTAGAGCAGAGCCAAGCACAACAAACGGGCTAAAGAGCCCTCACTGCACAGAGACCAGCTTACAAAAACAACTGTATTTCACCCAAACTCTATTAAACTGTCCTGGGTTATTGCTTCGTTTCCTTTCCCACCACTGAGGATCAAATGAGATTTCTGTGGCTACACAAGAGATGCTCTCACATCTCTACCTTCAGCTGCCCCTTCTGTGCTATGTGCAGGGTGAAACTCACTGTGGGGTGGCACAGCCTTGCATGCAATTAATTTCCCTTCCAAGATGACTTTTTCACACTGGGAAAAATACAGCCAGCAGCACATTCCCATGCACAGTAACCCAACGGGGCACCCAAACCCACTGCAAGAGCCTGGAGAGTCCTCAGTGCTGGGGTCCCCTTGCAAACCCTGAAAGACGGGGTTACACAGGCTTCAGAGCCAAAAGGGACTGGTGTGATGGTGATACCCACCGGCACAGCCCTGACACTCTTCACCACCACAGCTCCAGCCCCGATATTTGTGCAGCAATTAACAAGGCATTAATCAAGGAGCAGGACACTGCTCCCTTCCCCTTCCCTGTGAGCATCCCTCTAGTTTTACCTTCAGCACTCTGGGTTTTCCTCTGGCAGGCTTTGAAAGCCAGCTGCAAACTAGTCTCCTTGTTTACAAGTCAGAGGATTTAAGAGCCGTGCAGGAGATTCAGGGCATGGCTCCCATTAATTTCACCAAGTTTTACACATCTAAGCCTTAGCCATCAGTTCCTACCAAAAAAAGAGGCTTGCTTCTAGGCAAAAAATAGCCGAGGAAAATGAACTTTACTTCCAGAGGCTTTTAGAAATAGAAATATCTAAAATGCAAAAGTTCTTGCAGGTACTCACCAGGCTTTGCAAATAGATAAGGGCGTCTGGAAACTAAAATCTCAAAAATTTCCACTGCCTACCCTGTCCCATAGTATCTGCACACACACCCCCACACAAGCTCAGCCATCATCAGTGTCTGGAGAGGAAATGCAGAGAAAAAGTCCAAGAAGTTTAATGAACTGTCACAGCTTAACAAACTAATCCCTGCTTATGCTCACCTCATCCCAAATGAGAAGCTGGGGAAAGAAAAAAAGAGTGCAACATGAGGCAGCTATCTCTTATCTGCTCCATTGCCCAGCAAGGGCAGAGGATTGAGCAAAGGCTCCTGGGTCATGGTGAGGCACTGCCTGCTCCTCCTCAAGGCACAGCCAGAACTGAGCAAATACCTTGCAGTAATTTTCCATGAAGAGTTTGTGTCTGTTTCCCAGAAAAACTTCAGCTAAAGGTAAGAAATGTGCATAGGAGCAGTGTGGCTTACAAAGCCCTCATGGAAGGATGGCTTTGAATTTGGACATGAGCATGCACTGGGTGCAGAAAGTCCCCAGAGCTGTTTGTTCACGGCACTGGACTCGCCCTCTGCAGAGAGCAGGACGGCAGCTGAGCAAGCAAAGGTGGAGGCAGAAACAAAGGATGAAACTGAGGAGGAGGCGTTTTGCTCCTGCTTCCACTGAGCTCTGGAAAGATCTGGCAGAGGTTCTGGAGAGAGCACTGTGTCTCCAGAAAAGGCTAAAGCAGGAGCAGCTGGCACATCAGCTGTCCTCCATGAAGCTGCAGGTAGCCCAGCACCAGTGTCCTCATGCCCACAGGGCTGGGTGCCCCACCAGAAGCCAGAAACAGGGATGTGAGGCAAGTTCCTCCTGGGAGAGCTGCTGCTGAGAGATGTAAACACTTGCTGGCAGAAGGCACTGAGTAAGTATCTTGCAGCAGTGCAAACAACAGCAAGTAGCATTTTCCTGGTAAAGCAGCACCCAGGCCTTCAATCAAAGCTCAGGGCTATTTTTTCTTAGGCCCTTTACTGAGCTATCAAAAGGCTTTACCTCTCCCATCTCCCTTATGAACACACTCACAACTAACTTCTTGTCCCCAAAATCCTTCCCTCTACATGAACAGCTTCCTGGCCATTCCTGGAGCAGAAAGAGGAGAAGCTCATCGTGTGAAATATCATCCACTCCTGACCAGCAGCTCTGATCTTCATAAAAACCAGTGCCTGCACACAGCATCACATTGTCATCGTGTGGGCACTGTTTCAGAGATGCCTGCAGGACAGCTGGTACCAAACTGGAAATGACTGCAGTGACACCCCAGTGTAGGTTTAGCTGAGCAGCAAAGCCTGGGTGCAGAAGCTAAACCAACTGGTAATTCTGTATTCTGGTGAGAAGGTGGGATTTGTTTGGTTTGGGTTTTCTTTTTGCTTCTAGGTAATACTTCTCTGACATGGCAAAGAAAACCCTGGTTCCATCTGATGATGGCTTGCTTTAAAGCAGTGGAAATACCGGGTCTATTGTCAATCCATCTCACACGGGTGACATTTTGTCTCCCCTTTCTGCATGAGTTTATAGGAATAGCTTAAAAACTTGCAAGAAAAAATAGAGTGTACAGAACAGCACAAAAAGGAAGGAGCAGGGGAAGCTTGGGGAGTGGCGAGGAGGTAGGAGGTTAGGTCACACGGCACAGATTTGCTTTTCACATCTTCTTCAAGAAGACATCAGTGGCTTCAGCTCAGCCCCCCATCGCTGCTAACACAACACCCTGAAGAAATGATTCTCTGCAGGAAAGCAAACAGGGTGAATGGGATCTGCTGCCAAACCCTTACGTCTCACAGTGGGAGAGAGGGGAGACCAAGAGGAAATGAAAAACAAATCCCGCAGCCGGGGATGTGCCGAGGGGTGGCTTCGGCGTGGTGTTATCTTTGTCGGGCAGGGTGGGCTCTGCGGGGGTCACCATGGGAGGAGGGGATTAAGCACTCACATCCAGACATGGCACTGTAAAGGCAGAGGAAAGGGGCAGACACTCTGAAAACCAACAGGAGGGCAGGGCAGGTCTCACTGGGGTGGTTGTACCCCCGTGGGTTCCACAGCTGGCCGAAGCACTGGTGGGACCTGCAGAAGTTTAGGTGGCCTCCCTGGCAGCCAGGCTTCCCACAGGGGACACAACCCCGTGCCAAGGGATGGTGCCTACCTGATCTGCTGCAGCCAGCCTAGAAAGAGTGAAAGGGATGCACACAGAGGAAGAAAGAGAAGGGGAAGAGGTGAGGTGGTAGCATTAAAATATAAATGAGATGAGACAGCTCTGTAAGTACTTTTAAAACTACCCAGATGGAAAGCCGCAAGTAACCAGGTCCCCACACACCATTAGCACATCACTTATTAACCACCCATTAATGAAAGGGCTACAGATAGCACAGTCCCCTCTTCTGTCACTACAATGCTTTTCAGCCAGTCCTCCTTCTCTTTCAAATTTTATTGGAAGAAATTCCTCCAAAAGCTAATACCCAAGAGCTGCACCTCAATTTCTCAGTTCCTTTCCTTCAGCCAAAGCTTTAAAAGCAACAAATACAAGCAAAAGCAGCTCTACAGCAAGTTTCCATCCAGTCCTTTTTCCAGGCAAGACTTGCTGTGCACCAGTGAAAGTCCAGAGCCCTTTTGGAAACTTGCATGTAGCTTCTCTCTCCAGCTCTACCCACAAACACACATTGAAACCTCTTTTTATTTTTTATTTTTTTTATTCCAGGAAAATGATTTGCAAACTGAGCCCTAGCCCCCTAAAAACGGGGTATGTCTCTTGCTATTTTCTGAAGAAGATTCAATGGGCCAGCAAGCTGCGTGCAGAAGTATTTGGTTTTCCCCCATAACCTCTATGGCTGACTTGCCTCTCGTGCTGTGAATAAGGCTCCTAGAGAATAATTCTGCATCGACGTTGCAGAATACTACTGCTAATATGTGTATCTTCCAAGGATGAGTATTTCTACTGTCCCTGTGTAGTTTCAGAGAAGCAACTTGCTTTCAGGATCCTGTAATAATTTCAGCAAAACCGCAGGCACAAGAGATGCTGTTTTGGACTAAGAAAGCATCTCATCACTCCACTATTTATAAAACTTTTAAAATACATGTACAAACGTAAAAACACCACCCCCATGCTTACACACATACCACCTTATTTGATCAGACCTCATAAAAGACCAGATGCTATCTTGGAAAGTAACTTCCTCGGGAAAACGAACTGCCTGTAGTAAATCCCAGGGCCAGCACGGGCAGCCGCCCCAGCGTGCTGTCTGCGCGGGGCTCGCCACTTTGTGCAGTCTCGGGACAAATGGGGCAGGATTTGAGCGCTCTGCAAAGCAGGAAAGGAACAGAGAGAACCCATGAAAATCTCACAGCGCCTGCTAGCCTGAAGATGGGCTTCGTTCTGGGGTTTCGGGGTGATGGAGGCAGCCGAGCGAATGAAAAAAAGCCCACAACCCATGGATGTCAGCGGGCTGTCAGCGTCCCGGAGGCACCGCCATAAAATCCGCACGCAGGGAAGGGCTCGGCTGGGCAGCGGCAGGGCTGGTGACAAACAAAGCAACGCGCCGGGTGAGAGCGGAGGCTCTGCGCAGGGAGGCTGTCAGCGCCCTGGGGTCGCAGAGATCCTCCTGCCCCGGCAGCCCGGCTGCCGGCGAGCCACGCCAAGCGGGACGGCAGCGACTGCGTGTGCGCTCGCAGGCGGCACTCCCACAGGCGGCTTTCCCCAGCGCTCCTCAGCAGCCTGGGGCCGCCTGCACCGTGGTGCCATCGGACAGGCAAGGGACACCAGCGGGATGACGGAGGGGCAGCCCCAGCGCTCGGATGCTCGGGTGAGGCTCCCGAAGCTCGCCGGCGGAAATGAAAGTGCGCGGAGCGCGGAGGGATGCCTGTCCCGGATATTCGGCGCAGGGAAGAATGCGGAGTTCTCGGAGCGGGCATGGCCACCCGCAGCTGTGCAAACAACCCCGCTGAGGAGGTGACTTACCTTGTCCCCCGACTGAGATCGCAGACCGCCCGCCTCCAGGAAGCCTCTTCCCTTGCCCAAAGACAGGACAAGCAAAGCCGAGGGCTGTTTCCCAGCGGGAAGCTGCTGTCTCACGGGTCAGAAAGTTAAATGAGCTGGCTGGGGTTAGGACTGAGCACCGATAGCCACCATCAGCCTGACCCAGCCCAGTACACAGCAGCTGCTCCTTGATTTTAATTTATCCCCACACTCGAGGTGAGCTTCTTTGCCAGCAGAAAAGCAGCAGCAGTGGCGGCAGGCGAGAGGTTTTGCTGCACTGCTCGGGTCTCATGCCCCGCTGCAGCATCTCCCCAGCGCTGCAAGCCCAGGAGGGATCCCGCATCCAGTTGGACGGGCAGGAGGAATGTAAGGCCCCGATCCAGGAAAGCACATACTGATCCGTCAGCACCCGAGTATTCCTGACCCCTGTCTTCCAGAGGAAACTAACTTCAGATGGCGAGAGAAGGAGGAAGGGAAAGTGATCAGCACCAGCTCTGCGGAGAATTGGATACCCCAGCACAGGCTGGTCAGAGGTCACATTGGAAAATGCCCTTTTGGAACCTAAATGCAATCCTGAGTGTCAGCAGGTCCTAGCACGGTCTCTAAAAGGCCATCACTGGTGCTGCAGGCAGTAGAGAAAGAGAAAGGGACAGCCAGTGATTGGAGAGGTATGGGCCATGCTCCTGGCTCCACCACAGCTCCCAGCCCTACCCCTTCCACCTTCAAATCGGGAAAATACTACTTTTCTCCTGTTTTGCCTCACCAGACTACTTGCTGTGGGTAATAGATGGAGTCTGTAGGCCCTACAGTAAAAAAAAAAAAAGGTGGAAGGATTTTAAATTCCATGTTTCCATGGATTTTTCAGAGATGGGG
>VZRS01012785.1:245650-260366 GCA_013398055.1 Ifrita kowaldi
TGGGGCGGGGGGGGCGCAGCACAGTCTAAATCTTTATTTCCTCAGGCTCCTTCAGCCTGTTTCCTCCCCAGCTTTTGTGCTACTTCGACCAACTTTTATTTTTGGAAAAATAAACCAGAACAAATGGCAATAAATACAGGCAGGCTTAGAGGGAAACGGCTGGGATTGCTCCGGATCCTGGCAGCGATCTTCTGAGCAATGCTGAAACCCCAGGGCCCACTTCTGCCCAGTGGCAGATGTGGCCCATGGTGGGAGATGTGGACCACAGTGGCAGCTCCACCAGATGACCCCCCTGTCCTGGCCAGGGAGAAGCTTGTCCAGCCCCAGCTGGGAAGGGGCTCTCCCCAGGCTCCCGGACTTGGTGTGACTTTTCACTGCATGCAGCTATTGGATCCACGTGAGCAGAGAAGATGAAGAGGAGCAGCCACAGCAAGGAGGTCATGGGGTATTGTGGCTTAATCCTGGGGATGGAGCCTGGTCTGGTGGCAGCAGAAACCACCAGCTGCAGCAGGCTGTGGGGATAGGGGCTTCCCTTCCCAATATCCCTGGGAGAATGGGGGATGCTCTGCAACCCTCATGTGAGGCTGAATTCAGGCTTTTCAGGGTTAGGACCAGGGATGCTGTTCTATCACAAAGCATTAGCTTATCCAGAGCACATCAGCTCCCACAGCCAGACAAAATCCTACTGCTCTGAGGGCTCTCATTATCACATGAATCTACATCTATGATGTTTTCCGATGCCTTGGCTTTGAGAGCTCTCAAACCCTTGCAAACGGTAGCTAGCAATGGATGAGAACCTCAGGCAACTAATGCCTATTGATAAAACTTAATAAATATTCAAGCTAATCAGAAGGATAAAAATGAGAGAGGGAAGAGGACCCTGCAACACACGAGTTGCTGCCTGCCTGAGAACACCATCTCAAAATGATCCAACAACAAAGCCATCACAAATAACCCAGCTACAATCACACCAGTTTTTATTCTCAAAGCTCTTTTACAAGCTTTGAAGACCCTCCAGCAAACAGCACACTGAAGTGTGCGCTAAAGATAAAGGAAAGAAAAAAACCCAAATCCTAAGAACACAAGCCCTTTGCTCAATTGCAAACCTGGCCACAGGGAGACAGCTGACCCATGAACCCAACACCAAGCAGCACATGAGCAGATGGCCACCCCTTGCTGACCACCATAACCTCAGCATGTCTTTACTTCACCTCATCTCTGTGACAATCTCTCTGTTTGTCTTCTCACCCTGGGCCATATAACAGAAGTTGACAGGAAAAGAGAAATAAGTCACAGTCACTGCCCTGAGCCCACCCCACTGGCCACTGCTCCAATGACACAAAATACATGTATTTCCTGAGGAGAGCAAGATGAGTGAAAACAGCAGAAAGGAGTAAGCCAGGCCACCCAGAAGAAAAATGGGCAGGAGGAAAGACCGACCAAAAAAGCCATATTCTTAGGGTGGGTTTCAGAAGACAACTCTGACAACCAAGACTTTATTCCTGGAATAGGTTGCCCATTGAAGTTTTGGAAGTTCCATCTCTGGAAGTGTTCAAGGCCAGGTTGGGTGTGGCCCTGAGCAACCTGGTCTAGTGGAAGGTGTCCCTGCCCATGGCAGAGGGGTTGAAATGAAATGATCTTTAAGATCCTTTCCAACAAAAACCATTCTGTGGTTCTATGATTCCAAAGTCAGGGATCATCTCTTACCAGATCAGCTACCGTTATCCCTGCCCTGGGGCCATATATCCTTCATCACACAGGGAGGTGACATGCCACCTTGGTGCTGGCAGACTCACCTGAATTTGTTTCCAACAACAAAGACCAACGCCACCACCACCCCCTGCAAAAAATCCCACAAACAACCCCTGCTGTAGCAGAACAGAGGGTTAAAGTCGCAATTACAGAATTGGTAACACAGTTACCCAAGAGAAAAATAAACCAATTACAAAAAAAAAAAAAAAGCCAAAAACACAATTCCAGATTATATTTAACACTCAAATTCCTCCTTAATTGCTCCAGTGTCTCAGCCAGTTTGCAGGGGAGGAGTGAGGACTGGCAAATTAGCTCCCCCCAGGGCTGCTTCCCCCTGGGGAGCTTTCCCAATTTACATTCCCATTGTGTTCTTTAATTAGTACATTCCTACAGTTTTTCTGAGAGTCCCAACACTTCCAGGGCTGTGACAGTACTTTATAAATAATAAATCGGAGGGAGTATTCACTGTACCCTGCTTCACTCCTCCCAGTGTCCCGGCCGGTGTCTGGCAGCTTTTGCAGGGACCACACACAGCCTGGAGCAGGCCACCACTGCCAGCCCCAGAGGCAGCCTTTGGTGAGGACATCCATAACCTCTTTTCATCCTCCTACCTTGCACAACGTATTTGGAGTCCTGCTTCCTGCACAGGATTCTCCCGGACAAAGCATTTGGACTTCGTGACATCCTCATAATGTGGTGCCAGTGCAGGTGAGAAGGGCTGGGAGGAAAGCTTGAGAGAGGTCCCTGCAGCCCTTTGTCTGACCAGGATGATGCCCAGAGGCAGCACTGAACCAACCAGTCTTTATGATTCAGGTTCTACTTGGAGGCCTCCCAAACCCAGCTTCAGCAAGCGCTGAGCATGCTGCTCCTCTGCACGAGGACACAGGCAATACCCTCCAGCCCAAGATTCCCGGCACCCTAGGGACACATGAACTTGTCCTTAGGGACAACAAAAAGGGGAAATTTATTTATTTATTCCGCAGCACATCAGCCAGCCTGTGCCAGGAGCAGAGCCCAGGACTCCTCGCCAGGCAGGAAAGCCTCCAGCGCCTTCAGCCTCACAAAGGTTTCACACAGATGATCCTAGAAACCAAATGGCAGAAAAAGCCCAAAGGAAAGGGGAGACAACGCAGCCAAGCCATGCATCAGAGCTGCAACCCAACGTTTTCCCAGGTCTCATTAGGGATGATTTATGAAGGCTGACACTGTCGTTAACCTCTGACCATGTCCCCACTGCCTGCAGGGCATTTCGCAGCCTGCCTGCGACTGTCCAGCAGCAGTTGGGGGGGGAGGGGGGGGGCGATTGAGATTTTATCATCCCTGTTAATGCAATTAAGTGGTTTGAAGGAGACCCGTTGGATCACCTTACCTGCAGCAACTCGACCACTCCACTTGCTCCCAGGACAAGCCCTGCACGTACTGCGTGCTTGCACACACGTGCAGCACTGCTTGGCACAGGCATCGGGCACTAATAACCTGCCATTTGCAACCCCATCTGGTTCTGACATGTCCATTATTCAAAGGCATTTGGCAAAGACCTTGGGCAACTCATTTGCAGAGTCCGGGTCAGTTCACAAGCTCATGAATTCCCAAACTATTTGCTGGCCATGCTGGTAGCCAAACTCTGAATAGGTTTTTGGCAGATTTGAAAGGAGCCAGTGTTTTCTGAAAACACCTGCCCTCAGAGGCTGCAAAAGCCCACAGATTTCCATTCCTGTTTAAGATGCATATCCAGCCCTCTGTAAAGCTGTAGTAAGATGAAAACCTGACTTGTCTGCCACTACAGAGAATTCCCTATTTTTTATCAATGTCTTGGGAGATCAAATGACATCAGTCACTGAGCCAGGGGTTCAAGCCTCACCTCCCCTCACCTCCCCTCACCTCACGTCACCTCACGTCACGTCACGTCACGTCACCTCACCTCACCTCACCTCCCCTCACCTCACGAAGTCTTACGGTTCCCTGTCCCCCAGGGCTGGAAACTGAGCAGAGCAGAAGCATCTCCTTGTCTGGAACAATCCCCAGTTCCTTTGCCCGGCCCCTCTCATCCCACAAACGGTGCAATTGGCTGACTGTGCTTCAAACCAAGCCCAAAACACAGTGATGCCCTGGGAGCACAGACAGCAGTAGCCTTGGATGCTCCTGGTCCTACAGCTACTGCATCAGGATAATACACCAGCTGGACCACGAGGATAGACATGGAAAAAGCACACTTGACACCTTTATTTTCAGCCAATTCATACCATGCTTTGCTCTCCCTTGACCCACCAGAGCTGCAGACAGTTGGGGTTTGCAGCAAGCTTTTCCCTCCTGCCCTGAGGCTGAAGTTCCACTCTCCTCCCAGCTGCCTCGCTGGTGCAAATCCTCACTGCAGTCTGTTCAACCAGTGGGCAACCCTTCCCTGCTGCAAACAGCAACCCACAAGGCTCCCGGAGATCAGGAGCCATCACACACCCGCTCAGAAAAGCAGGAGGCACAGGCAGGGGAATACGAGACGTGATTTGCTCGGAGACAGCTCTGTGCTTTTGGCAGGACTCGAGGGCATTTGTTTTGAAGCTGTGTTTACATGCCTTTGATCAGACGTGTTTAACTTTTCTGGTGCGTGACAGCAGCAAAACAAGTTTGAGACAAGGATAATGAAACACATTGTGCGCCCGTACATGTAAGCGGCTACAACAAGGCTGCGCACATCAGCAGCTCAAACTGGAGGTGGGGGCGGCAGGGGGAGGGTGCCAAGACGGGGAGATGCATCATGATGATGCCAAACCAACAAGTTGAAAACATGGGGAAAAAAAAAAAAAANAAAAAAAAAAAAAAAAAGCACTAACCCAGCAACAACAGCTCAATCTCAGCTCTTGGAATTGGCCAAGTGAAGTCTGTGCGGAGCTCGGGTGCAGAAGTAAAACTCCATCTGACATTGCAGGGAGCTTTTCCTGAGCAGATAAACTGCTCCTATCGTGGCTCAGGGGTTGCTCTCAGCAGCACACAGGGCACCTCAGGTACGGAGCAGCCCCTGCTTTTTCCAACCTCTGAGGTTCAGCAGCAGCTCTCAAAGTCAAGCGCCATCTTTTAAGAAATGCCAGCACAAGATCAGAGAGCAAAATGAAAAGGCAGCTTCCAGAGATGCTCCTAAAATAGCTGCTCTCTGAAATGCTACAGGCACACCTGGCACAATTAGCAAGGATGTATCTACATATGTATAGACCAATAACTGCATCATTGAACACTCTGTCATCATTTGAAGCCTCACAAGGCAGTAAAAACTCTCTCCCAGCACCCTAAGGAAAGGCAGAGAGTACTGCCGGCATCCTTTCAGCAGAGGAGAGTGCAGGGTCATAAACTGGGAAATGTTTCCAGGCACTGCAATGTAAAGGGACCCACACTGAACTGCGAATGAAGACCCTGGCATGGGGCAAAGCCTCAGCACAGACAGAGAGGGCTGCTCCTATAGAGCACTTTGGATGCAATAATGCTATTTTTGAGGTTAAAAGAGACATGGCGGAGTGTGGATGATCCAGCCCTCTGCTAAAGAGCAAACCCAAGCATCTTATCCCTAGTAGTATGTTTAATTTACTAATGCAGAATACCAGCAGAGAGACTTTATAACACAGTCCCATGCTGACCATGCTTTGGGATGAAAGATGCCACCATCTCTTTGTGCTTAGCGCAGCAGATGAGCAGAGATGTTGGCACAAGAGGTTTCCTAATGGCATGCCACCTCACTACACAACCTGTCAAGCCAACGCAGGCTTAAGCAGTGGATCTTAGCTGGCAATAGTGGGGGAAGTGAATACTCAGCTGTGATAAATATTTAACGTGCTTTTAGTCCTGAAGAAGTGTAGCACTGAGGCCATCATCCTGTAAGTGAAAACCAAGGCTGATTAATGGGGGAAGGTACTCCCATTTATGGGAGGTTAGGATCAATCCCAATTCTCAGCTATTTGTTGAATCTTTAATGCTCTTTTTCGATAGCAGAGTTCCTTGGTGAAGGGCAGCATCCTAATAAGGCTGCTTTAACAGCAGGGATGTTAAAGGGGGTATAAATAAAAGACCCCTGTAAAAATAAACAATGAGGTAAAAAAGGAAGGTTTCGTGTGGTTACTGCTGTTGGCTGGCTTGGGAAAAGCAATTTTCAGACCCCCACTCTTCTTTGGAGGCTGGATTTACTTCTTTTGGAGTTTTCTCTGTCATCTCAGAACTGAGCCCAGGGTTAACCCCCCAGGCCAAAGTCAAGGTGTTGCTCTGGGAGGGAGGGGACAGTGGCAGCCTAGGAGTCTGTGTCTGACCTTTGCACATCCTTCATTCCATGCTGGAAAGGTCTCCTCCTTCTTCCACACCTCGGCCCTCTTCTCAGACCTGCAGTTTCACCATCTCATGCTCTAATTCTTCCCCTGCCTGAGCAAGGTGCCCCCATACCACCTTCCATCTCACCAGTCAAGATTAATCCCCTGCCTCTGTAGTTATAACAGCATCAACCACTTCCCTCCTATGCTCTCAAACACTTCTTTCTCCAGAGTGAGTACCCAGGGTGAGCAGGCAGCTTGCATTCACAAGGCATTTGCCATCTCCCATCAAGGAGAGCATCCCCGTTTGTCCCTTTTGGGTTTTCCATCACATAATCTTCCTGTACCCCTGTACTCCCATGCTTGCTTCCCCCAGTAAATCTCCTTCTGGTTTTCTCACCATCCAGGAGGACCAGCCTCGCCTCCTGCAAGCAAAGCTCTCCCTGCACATCTCTGCTCACTAGCCATCCCTCCCTTGCTGGCAAGCAGCACAGAAACAAGACCACAGACATCAGCCTTGTAATGAAGATGAAGAGCCACACAGCCTTGCCGGCCCTCTCCATCTGCCCTCACCTTTCCGGTTGCATTACGCCTTATGTTGTTTCTTGTCTGAAACTAAACATCAGCTCCTTCCTGGCTGTGCTGTTACTCTCACCCCAGCCTTGTGCCAGGGATGTTACGGCATGAAAGGGAGGGGATGAAAAGTGAGCCGGGACAGGGGACAGCAAGAGGCAGTGGGGGAGAGAGTGTACTCACAGCAGCAGTGACCAAAGATGTCAGAGCCAAGTGCAGGTTCCCTAGCATGATGGGTGCTGGTACATCCCCGATGAGCCACTCTGGCTCCATCAAAGCATCAGCTGGAACAGATGTGGTTGTCTGAGCTGAGAAAGGGTGCTGGCTTCTCCCCAGAGTGACAACTGGGATGACAAGACAATGTCACCCACAGGCAGAAGCTAAGAACCTCTTCGGTCCCTGAAACCCTCCCTCCTTCTCCATACTGCAGGGGGACCAACCTTCAGCATCCCTTCTCTCCCTCCAGCCCTGCATCTGCTGTGGTGGAACAAAAATGTGGTCCCTTCAAAAATGAGACTGGCCCAAAAGCAGGCAGCACGGCCAGACAATTTTCCTCCAGGGCTGCAAGTGCTGGAAGAATGAGGGAGAGGACTGGAGCCTCTCACAGCTGTACACACACATGCTACACACACAAGGGATGCGCACAAACAAGGGATGTGCACACCCCCTTCTACTTCCACCACAGACCGCTCCTCACTAACCATCCTCCAGGATCATTCAGCATCTCTCCCCCAGTTGCCATCTCCACTGTAATTGTCTTTCCTTATCCACCACTGTAAACAGGGATAATGAATAAAGATACGAGGTTAAGCCTCTGCTGCAGATTAACCTGCCATTGTCCTCAGTGACAACAGGTGCCAGACATCTGTCCGTGCCCTGTGACAGTCCTCAAACACACTTCTCTGTGTTGCCAGAAGATTTTCAGGGAGATACTATGAGACATCCTCCTCTGCCCAGCTTTAGCAAGCTGTCCCAGGCCTTTCTTGTGCTCCCAGCAAAAAACCCAAGGGAGCAGAAGCGTTGTACTGTGTGTCCCTGCAAGGTGCCAGAGACAGAAGCTGGGATGCAACCTGCTGGCATTACAGGAAAAATCAGCACCAAAGAGCCAGCCAGGCCCTCAGGTGGACAGCGTTATACCCAATGCCCCCATGGGACTCTGCACACCCACCCACTGCCAAGCAGCACAGTCAGATTCACCGCGTGGCAATGCCAAGCGGAGGAAGGACGCTCTCATCCCAGGGAAGGCACAACCATGCCCTAGGCTGCAGCCAAACTGCCCAGGTGCTCTGGCTTCTCGCCCTAAACCAGGATACCCTTTGGCTGAGCCACATGCTTGGGAAGATGATGCCTGTGCAAATGTTAGAGACAGGGCTGCTTTTGTTTACAGGCTGCTGGCAATGGCGCTGCACACCCCACATCCTCCCCCGGCCAGGAGCGAGCTCCAAGAAAGGAAATTACACAAGCCAGGAGGTTTGATGGAATGAACCCATTGGGCGGCTTGAAGATAGCTATTAATGGAGAGCTTTCTCTAATTGCTTTTGTATAATCTGGGGCTGCTAGGCGGAACTGGGTAATAAATGAAATCCAATTACATTTTCTCTCAGTATTTATTTTATTAAGTAGAATTCATCAGCTGATGAAGGGCCCCTCGAGGTAATGGCTCATGACCTAGTGGAAGGCACTTTTTTTATTATTATTATTTTCCCCACTTGGGGAAGTGGATAATTCTGTTTCCCAGTAAATGCAGACTGTCCCCCCTGCACCGTGGGAAGCACAACAGGTCCCAGGGCAGCACAGATCCCACGGGGACCCACACTGTCCTCCCGAGCGGGATCCCTGCTCTGACTGCTGAAGTCCCAACAAGCACAGTGGGTGATTAAGCCCCAGCTTCAGCGTGCCAGCCAGAATGGAGATGGATTTACAGTGCACAGCACACGTGGTGTGCTCCAGAGGGCTGCAGCAGGGACCAGTCCCACTGGGACTGCAGCAAGAAGCAATGTCACTCCACGTCTGCTCCCCAGGAGGCTGCACTCTGGTGCCTGCGCTGTTTCCCTAGGATGAGTCTCCTATGCAGGGCTCAGAGTGTGGGCTCAGTTTGGGCTCAGGACTGTGACTGACGAGGCTGAGAACATTGTGAACACCAGCAGCTCAGATCCACCACATCCCGCCCCACACTCCAACACATCCATGAAGCCTTGTATCGCTCGGCAACACAGCACCTCAACCATCACCTGCTGGTGGTTTAAACCCAGTTACTGTGGTGTAGATACAGTTGCTGCCATGAAGGCTGCCCATCAAGGTCACCACAAGCACTGGTCCCACATGGAGATGCCTAGTCAAGCCTTGTGCCACTGTTAGCTTGCTGGCATCAGCAGGTAGAGAATGTCAGGGATTTCTGGTGCTGGCAGCAGTGCAGGGCACTCCAGCTACCAAGCAGGGTTTGCTGGAAGCCGTAGCACTGCAGCAGAACAGATCCCAGGCCCTAGCACAATGCCTTTACCGTGGTACAAGAGGCAGCAAAACCCAATGTGGGTCAGGAGAGGTTGCTTGTATCCTTACAAGCTCTAGCCAGCATCCCTCCCTGTGGAGCAGGGATGGCCACCACCTTCCTCCTCCTCCCTCCACAGCAGAAAGCATTAACGGGGCTGGGGTCTGCCAGTTAATCACAGGGTCTGGTGCAGCACTGTTGCCCTCTTGCTGGAAGAAGGATTCCTCCAGCACGAGCCGGCAGGATGCCTCAGGGATCTTGCAATCAGCTGCTGGGCTTTTCACCATCCCTCTTCCCATCCAGATATTGACTGACATTCACCCTTGGCTCCCAAACCCAGTGCCGACAGCCGCAGCTCGCCCGGCTTTCACTGCCATCTTGTCATACGAACAATTTATCACCTGCCAGTGAGTGCTGTTACAGACGACAGACTCCAGTGTCCATTAATTAACAGGAAATACTGAGAGAGGCATATACACATGCACAAATCTGTCTGAGAGGTTTCCTACAGCATCCACCGCAGATGCACCCACGTGCTGCCACCGTAAGCACAGCCTCTGGGATCCACAGCAGATGTAGCCAGCAGCAGCCAGCCTCAAAACAAAGAAAAAGCAGCATTATGAGGAAAAAAAACAGCTATGGAGGTGATAAGAGTAGCATGGTTTTATTCCTGAATAGTAAGAAACTACTCAGCTTAAGGGATAAAAAAAAAGGGTGGTGAATTGAGAACGGGCAGCAAGCAAGCCATGTCCCAGCTGCTGAGAGTTTGGGGTGAAGGTGACATCACAGACACCTCCAAAGGGCTTGTACAGCCTTTTGCAGCAGGCACAGCTAATGCTTTGCCTACCCTTGCACTGGGGATGAGGTGTTCTTGGCTGCTGCACCCTGCTTCCAAGCCTTCCAAGGCTCCATCAAGGCAGGATAAGCCCAGTTCCCCATCAGGGCAGCAAACCCAGCAGCCTTACACATCCCAGACCACAGCTCAGCAGCACTGAACGAATGCCTGCCAGAGCCTGAGCCTTCATGCTGCTGGGCCAACTAAAAATAAATGAGGTGCGGGTTCACAGAGAGTCAGCACCAGGTTTTAGAAGTGCTGTGTGTGGCTGGTTTTGCTGCAGAAGCCAGGCACAGAGGAGAAGGAAAAAGGTTTTCAGAGGGCAAGGAAAAAGTGTTTCAGAGGAATCTTCTGAAACTTGTCTGGCTTTTTGATTTGGGAAGAAAACCTAAAACCAGTTGGAAAGGAGACCTAAACATCATGTCAGAATCCAGCTCTTCATCTTTTTCACAAGTGGGCTTTCACTTTTTTTCTGTGAGGCTATTTGCCAAGCACAACACAGAAACACAAGCTATTTGCGTTGATTCAAAATTATTTTTCACGAAATAAGCCATTCATCTGAAATCTTTCTCCCCAGCTCTGCTGCAGGAGAAGCTATCTGCTCACAGCAGACCACGATTTATGCTTAAATGAGCATTTGTGACTAACAAGTTAGATTCATAGTGAAATGCATCATCAATAAATCAGTCAATCACTTCTGCCCTCAGCTCAGGGCTGAAGTCTGGAGTAACTACTCAGCACTTTTGTCAACCTTTACTCCAGCAAAGTCTGGGTAAGAGACCTCAGGATTTAGCCTATTGATTGCTTACTATTGTTTGTGATGCCCTGCATGCTTTAGACATGCTCCCTTCAAGCAAGATTAAATACCTGGCTTGTGGCATTGGGATTCAAGGGAAATTATCTTTTACAGGCACGGGAGCAGACAAGTCAAATTGCCCTGTGCAATGGTCCATTGGGGTGCAAAGGTGCCCCTGAAACCCCTCTGTGCTGCCAGTGAGGGGGGCACACGGCAGTGCTGACTCTTCTTGGGGCTGGCGTGGTGAGCCCCACAGCTGTAGCACATTTCTGCAAGTTAAATGCAATTTTGGCTGCGGCTCCGGAGCCTCTGAGGCTCTCAGCTCCTCCAGTAGTGTTTTGTTGCAAGAATAATAGAGTGACAGCTCCCCAGCAGCTTTGAGTAGCATCCCCAGCTCAGAGGCACCCCTAATACCTCTGCCAAAGTCCAGCTTCTTGGTTTTTACACTTGTTTGAAGTTAAGCTGATCTAACTTGGGTGCATGGATGCAGATGGTGTTGCTCAACCAAAGCCAAATAATGTCTCGGACACTCCTCTGCCCAAGGGCTGGCGCTTGTCCCCCACACGCCATCAAGGATATCGAATGTATTAATACAGATGGACGTAAGTGACCATCCTGCCCCACCAAAGGGCCAGCCTGGGATATGTGCACCCTCCACAACCATAAAACAAGGAAATACAGCAACCACTTCCAGGGCAGAACGCCTCTTAATAACCCTCTGAACACCACCACCTACCAGGAACCGCTGCCGTGAGCTGGACTTTATTACGGATCAAGGGTGCTCAGAAGGAAGATAAAGTCTCGCTTTCTAAGGATGCTTCTCCCTGCTGCCACCACCCTGAATACAGGAAAAAAAAACCTCAGCAACTAAAAATCTGCAATTTCTACAGAAAGAAAAGAAAAAAAAGCAGCCTGCAGAAGCACCTGGGAATTTAGGCTGGGGGCGAGAGGGGGGAGAAAAAGGAAGTTAAAAACCCAGAATTTACAGAATCCCAAACAAGACCACCAGCTGCTCTCCCAACCCCATGTCATGCCCATGTACCATGGCATACTGATTCCCAGGTTTCACCCACATATCCCACTGTAAGGCAAACTGATTTCTGGTGCTTGTCCCGCCTTCTTTTATTTCTGCCAGACCTCCCCCTCTCCTCTGGGTACTTTTCCTGCTGCCGTTTGTTCCTGTCCTTTACAGCTCTGCCTGCTGTCACTCACATAACCTTGCCTGTTTGGTAATTTGTGGCAATAAAGTGTCACTGTGGGGAAAAAATACAGCGTCGCAGCAGCATATAAATCTCTGATCCATAAATTGTGCTGCTCCCCACCTGCATGCCCCTCCTCTCAGATGTAAAGTGCAACGATTTGGGGCAAGAGGAAGAAAAAAGAGCCAGTAATATGTGATCTTACTGAAGGGCAGCGCTGAGGTGTCCTCATTGGAGGCTGTAATGAGTGCTGAGGGACTGGTGTGTGCTGTAAATTGCCCTGGAGACATGGGCCTCAGTGGAGGCTTCCTGGAGCTATCCAGGGCTTGAAAAGGGTAAACTTAAAGGGGGAAAGAATACATTAAACAATGCTAAGGAGTGCTGTCTACCTCCTCTTTGAACAGCCTCACTGGTGCTGAGCACACAACCCTGCAAGTGCCATGGCCATGGAAGGGATCCAGGTGTGTGCAGTTGAGCTGCTGGCTCCTCTTCCCACCTAGATGTGGGATCCTGCCCATCTCCATCACAGCTGAACAGCTCCTCCGGTAGATTCCCAACTCCAAGCACTCTCCCTGGGCATTAAGGGGGACGACAAGGAGGTAGGTCTGCAATTTCCCCTTCTGTCTTGAGCAGCAGGTGCCCACTTCACACACCTGTGCCCTCCACCAGGCTGAAAACAGTTCCCCATGGCTCAGAGCCAGGACTCAGTGGGGCAGGTCCCACCCCAGGCAAATGCACCTCATGTTTGTGGCCCTGTGGTTTCCAGCTTTACTGCACAGAGTACCAGGCATCCACCGCCAAGGCCCTCCAGGAGCCACGAGACCCACAGCATCCCTGACACCCTCTGAAATGGCTTTAGAGGAGTTCAGCCCTTCTTGCTGATGGTCATGTCTTTGAATTGGAATACACAGCTTGCCTCCATCAGACCCTTCATCTACTGAATTATCATCTTGGTCGCACTGTAGATCAGCATCCTGGGCCAGCTGTAAATTGTCACCTCCAGCACTGCTGCGGCACTCTCCCAACCACAGCTGCTGTGCCAGACCCAGCAGAGTGTCCCACTCATTCTTCCTTGGTTCTTGGCACACTGGGGTCTCATCCGCCATCCGTCACACGGAACAGCAGGGAGACTTGCATTAAAGCCTTCTCCTGACAATGACATCTTTCTTGACATCTACGGCTCACCTGAGCAGCTAAGCAACACTTCTGTGAATATAAACAAGCAGGAGGGAAAGTGCATTCACTAGGCAGATAGCTTGGGGAAGTGTCATCACCCACTGAAAGCCCATATGTGGTTTTGTAGCAAAGGTATTTGCTTCCTGTCTTGCCCACTCATCAGAGGGATATACGAGCGGAGCTGAGCAGCACCCTGGAGACAGACTAAAACCAAGCGGAGAGCAAACGGTGCTCGGAGGGCTGCGCGGGAGCCATGCAGGCGAACACATTATGGACACCCTGGGGAAGAGAAAGCTCCTTTCTCCCAGCCTTGGGAATGGCACGCAGCCAGGATCCATCATGCACCTAGCCTGCACCTGATCAAGGCAATGTGTTAAATAAATTAAAGAAGTCAGGTCTTGGTCCCCAAACCTGCCCATGGATGGCAACTTCCCTCCTGGAGCCACAATTCACTGAGGCCTCAAAAGAAGCACTTATTGTGAAATTCTCCGGCTCATTGCTGTGGTTTGGTGCTGGGCTTGGACATAGGAACACTCAGTCTGTGAGGACATGGGTCCTGCCAGCTGCTTGCCCAGGCAGCAAAGGGATCAGCAGCAGGCAGGGCTGTGGGAGCAGAGGCACATGTCACACAGCACTTGAACCACATCAAGACATTGCCCTTAGTTTTGGGAGCCCTGAGAGGAGTCCCAGTGTTAATTAACTAGAGGAAATTCAGCCAGGGCCACTGAAATATCCTGGGAAGCTGTTGAGGAGACTGAGCCAGGCTCTTCACAGCAACCCACAGCAAGAAGGTAAATGGCAGTTGGCATAGCTGAAACAAAAGGTTCCCACTGGATGCTAGGAGAAGCTTTTCCCTCCTTTTTCTATGGTCAGAACCAAGATAAAACCAGCACAGCCCCTTTAACACCAACACTCATGGCTAAGCAAGAATGAAGCGTCTGCCCTTCTCTCATTCCCAAATTCATAACTATTGTGACAGAACAAGGTATCCCAGGAGATGGAGGATGCCCATGCTTAAGCCATGGACCCCCAGCTCAGCAGCCACACTGTTTTGATGTAACACGCTTGGCAGTTCTGCTTTGAAGCTCCAAGGGCTCTGTAGGTCTATGCAGATGCAAGAACAAGATAAGGGATTGCTGACCTTATCTGAGTCATCAACTCCAGGAAAAGACCTCTCAGCCACTTCCTTCTTACTATCTAAACATCAGGTCCCTACCTAGAGGAAGGACAAAGCCCACCTAGAAGCTGTACTGCTCAGGGCTGTGTCTGTAGGGGACACACCTCAGCCACCTTCAGATTCAAACACTGCTAAATGCTCAAAAACTGCATAATCAAGTGACAGCAGCGGAGCTTTGGCAAGACATCTGTCCATCTATAAATAGAGCTCAACTGTGTGTCCTTATCACAGGGCTTTGATGTGTTTGGGGAGGATATTTTCTTCCCCTTCACCACCAAGTCCCAGGCAGCGCAGATAATGGGCTTGAATCAATCCAGCTCAAGTATTACTAAACTTCCTACCACTGTGGCAGCATGCCAGCATCAAATAGGACAAGAGAACATGTGTCTGCTCAGAGCCAACCACAAGGAGCGGGCAGAAAATTGCTTTAGGCATAA
>VZRS01012785.1:260380-322897 GCA_013398055.1 Ifrita kowaldi
GAGGGGAAAAAATTGTTTTAGGCAAAAAAAAAAAAAAAAAAGAACAGGTGCTTTTTTGCAGATTTGTAGATCAATCTACAATGTATTTGTATTTTAGAGGTTTAAGAAAGTCAATAGAAACAAGATATATCATTGCTGCACAAGAAGCCGAGAAGTTGTATTTCTATTTATGCTGCTACTGGCACTCCAGCCACTGGTTCAATGTCCTGCTGCTGTCCCACATCACTCCTTCTCCAGCAGGAAAGTCGAGGGAAGGGGCTCCCTGTGCTGCTGCAGTTCACCACCCTGCCGGTTTTGCCAGGACAGCTCAGCCCACTGGGGCTGGTTGGGGTCTGATATACCTGAAGTGTATCACCACTGCACCTTGTGCCCTGCTGGCAGCAGGAGGGCAGCAGGAGGACACAGGGACCACTGGCAGTGGCCAGGCTGACCTCCCACAAAGTGCAGCTTGTCTCCTTAGGCCTCTGTCCGCACAGGCTCGGCACACAAACCGGCTCAAGTCTCTGGGGATTCTCCGGGCAGTGCTGAGACCATCCCTTGGGATTTGTTTCTCAAGCTGGTGCTGATGCAGAACTGCAGCGGCCTGACCTCTACAAACTCATCCCCAGGGATGTGACAAGTTGGTTCCCGCCCACAGACACATCTGCCATGTGCCCACCATTCCTTTTGCACCATCAAGGCATGACTTGGGAGACACCTTGCACAGACCCCTTTGCCATCCCTCTGGCCCCCTTAGCTCCACTGCAGGGCACTATAAAGCATATTCAGGATTTTTTATCCCTTTTTTATTATGGTGAGTCACATAGCATGCCTTATGAAACCAGACCTAAATCACATCTGCCTCTCCCCAGATCCCATGTAATATGTCAGCCATTAAATGTGCAATTATACCACATTTACAAATCTGTGAGAGGCTCTTGTCCTCTCATGGGCAGGAGCGCTTACATCCCTGTGGTGGAGCCTGTCCTAATGAGCCACCAGGAAGTGGACCCCACTGCAACTGGTCACATTAATTTCCCAGTTTCCAGAAGGCACAAAACCCCATTTCCTGGCTTCTACCCTCAGCTTCAGAGGGTGAAGAATAAAGTGTGCATCTGGACTGGAAAGAGTTGGCTGTACACCATTGGGCAACAGGAAGAATTCCCCGGGCTGTGGGATGCCCAGCTCCAGACATCCTTCTGCCCCAGAGCCCATCCAGGCATGGGAAAACAGGTCAGCCTGCAACACAGGAAGCAGAAACCAGCTTTCTACCCTTCCTACACAGCTAAAACTTGTGCAAACGCCTGCCACACATCCCATCAAATCCTTTGGGAGAGGAAGCCAGTGATGCAGGGCAGGGATCGGCAGCTGACGCATCAACGCTGGCAGGAGTACCAGCCTGCTGATGCTTCTCCAACCCCCTTCCCACTTCTCTGCCAGGCTCAAGCTCCTCTAGCAGCACATCATCTGGGCTGGGCTCTTACTCCTCCACTGTCACACACAAGCAGGCGTCAGGGGACGTATCATTCCACAAATCCGAGGAAGAAATAAGCAGCATTAACTGGTAGCACGTGTGTATGGAGACCCCTCAAACCCTTTTTTCCCTCGCTCCCATCTGCTCTGCTCTGGGCCACTAAATCCAGTTCAGCAGCGCTCAGAGCTTGTACCAAAGCTGCGACACATTTGTCAGATCCCTGACTAGACCCATGGCTAATTTTACAACGCTAATTTATCTCACCATATTACATCGCTTTCATTTCATCCCCCCAGGATCCCATTACTGCCAGTGTACCTTGCAGCCAGCATGTAACAGTAATTGGTATTATTAGCGACGTAGCCTGCTCGAGCTGCTCTGTTTGCAGAGCTGCAAGGAGTCCCGTGGGTGGGCTGATCTACCTCGAGGATGGGGAGGGCTTGTTCCATGCCACTCCACGGATGCCACGAAGAACCAATGCCAAAGGCAGGGTTTTGCTGCTGTAGAGCATCTCTGCATGCCCAGACCCCAGCCCACTCCCCCCTGTGACTCCATCAGGTGTTGCCCACCCCTGGGTTCCTTGACCCTGACCTTTTAACTCCAGGGCAAACAATCAACTGTGCACACAGGGAGCATTTCTGTCCTTGCTTGTGGCTCAAAGTATAAAGAACTCTGCTGATACAGGGTTAAAGGGGCTGCAAAACAACTCTGGGAAGCATGATGCAGAGGTAGAGGGCAGGGAAGCTGCACAGAGAAAACTCATCATTCATGCTGTTTTGGCCAACAGGTTCTCCTCTTCGGTGTAAGCTACTGCCTTCTAGGATCAACATAATTAAAGCCATGCAGTTTCAGCTAAGTGAGAGGCTGCACTAGTCAAACAGTGACAATTCCCACTTAAGATGTCCTTGTCTGGCATTTAGAGACTTGTTAAATTTTAATTCATCATTTTCATTTCTCAGGCACAGCACCAGCAAGCACTGGGCTTCCCCAGCACAGCTCTACAGGGTCTGCATCTCCGAGTGCAGCAGCTCCATCCCCAGGCCCCTTTCCTGCTCCACCATGGCTCGGAGAACATGATCCCAAACCCCTCCTCAAACGGCACTGTGTTACCACAGCCCCATCCTGAGCACACATGCAACAGGTCTCAGAGGTGGGGCAGCCTCTGGCTGCTGCTGGTGGTGGTCTCCTAGGAGGATGCACTCCTTTTCAAGAAAAGCCCATGCACCTCATCCCTGATGCTGCAGCCTGCCAGGGCAGGAGAGCAAAAAAAACATCAAGAAGACCTGAGAGCTCCAAGCTGTGCTTGTCTGCAAGAGGTGACATCGCACCTCCCACCAGAAAGCTGGCCTGGGTGGCACTTACCTGCACCAGAGCGGTTCAGCCACAACACAGGACCCCTGCTACTGTGGTTAGGCTGTGGATCTCTGAGCTGCCCAAAGGGCTTTCAACTGGGAGAGCTCTTTATGGAGAAGTTGTCCATGGGCAGCCCATAACGTGGGCATTTTCCAGGCTGTTCATCCATACCTGCCCCTCCACATCCTAAATAACCACTCTCAGCATCTGCCCTCTTTACACAACAGCCAGAAGGCTGCTTACACACCAGAGCCAGGAGCAGCCTTTTGTCACACTTCAATAAACATCATCCCCACCAGAAGACATGTCCTGCACTCCCAGAGAGCACACCAACTTGGGACAAGTTGGGTGAGCAAGGTTTTTAACCCACCTCTTACCTCTCCACCAGTCCAGAGTCCTTGGGGCGTCCCCAATTTCTCATAAACGTCTGGGGGATTCTTCTGGCTTCTTGACCAACCCTCGCCGCTCAGATCTGGGATTTTCTTCAACAAAACAGAAGAGACAACCTGTCAGGTTACCTGGTGAAGCTCTGCCACTGCTTCAGGTTTAGGAAGCAACCAAGGTGGGAGAGCATCTGTTTCCCAGCCCTGACAGCTGGGGGTAACCGGTGCAAACACGAAGCCAGTTAGAATAAGAGCCCTCCCACAAGAGCGTCACAGTCCAGCCCCAAAGCACGTATTTGCTTAATTATTTCGATTCAGAGACATGAAATGGGAGAGGGGAAAAAAACCCCTGCAGCTTGGGGCATCTCTGATCTTCTTTAAAGACAGACAGCAGTGCTCCCCAGACAGAACAGCACAGCGGCACCACACTGTCAGCCCAGCACCAAGGCATTTGCCCACGAGGTCTTGTGCTGCCTGAGCCCTAATCCTGAAAAGCCTCACATACGTGTTAAACGGTGCAGGGAGAGGCCACTCTGGCTGAACCCGGGAGTGTGAAGAGGAAAGCATGCCGGTACAGCTTTGCAGCACAGACACCAAGGACTGGAAACGGGAGGAGGACTTTGTGTGCTACGTCTGACACGCTGCCTGGTGAGATGGAGTCACAGGCATTAGTGTAACCAGCAGTGCCCTCCCCTACAGCAGGAAATACGCTTTTTGTGTTAGACAAACAATTATCAGTCGAGATCTGTGCTCATTATCCAGCTCTTGTGGCTGAGGTTGTGTTGCTCCCCCCCGCTTCTTTTTAAATGCTTTGAAGAGGGGAAAAAAAAAGAAGTCTTACGGCTCTGCATTATTAAAAATGAAAAATAGGAGCCAAAACCCACTGGCAAGAGGAAAGTCTGGGAGTCACTCCTGCAGAGATTCTTTCCCAAGGGTGACAGTGACTCCAAGCCTGGAACACCACAAGCTTTAATTAGCACCCAACCCTCAGCTGATGAGCTTTGCCCGAGTTCCTCCCAGGACCTCATGCAAAGCCTGGGCAAGCCAATGGGAGGATGCTACAGAAACCCAGACTACAACCCCTATCTACCCCCTGCCTGCCTACAAAGCCTAAATAAATAAATGACCCCCCCTGAAACTCCACTGGGCCCCTGATGGCGAAACCCTCATTTGCAAAGTGCTTGGAAATAATTACAAAATCTTCCCAGAGTTTACAAGGAGGGAAGTGGACTGTTTGTCATGCCGGCAGCCATGGTGTGCCGCAATTTATCACGCTTGTCAGGTGTCAGCCACCAAGAAATTTAACTCCAGCTGCCCCAAGCCCAGCACCCGCAATGCCCCATCACTCAAAAGCTGCTCTGCCAGGCACCCCAGAGCTGAGGAGTGACTGGCAAGGAGGGGAGAGGGCTGCTCCCCACCAAGCCTCCTCTCACCCTGCAACGCCAATGTAAATCTGTGGTTATTTTTTTGAAATGTTTTTGGTTGTAGGTGTTGGGTTTTTTCCCTACCCACAGATGAAGTGGAACAAAGGAGACCAGGCTACAGCAAGAGATGAGGCTCGTTTGTCATTACCTGCCTCAGACCCTCCTGGGCTCTAATTCCAGCTTGGCAAGGACCTGAGAAGAGAGACTGGGCTTAGCCCTGAGTAGCCTCAGAAAGGGAGTGCATTATTATGGGTACAAAGTGCAAAATCCCAGTGCCTTTTCTTTCTGAGAAACATCTCTGAAACCTGTGCAAAAGGACTGACATCCCCTGCCACCTCTGTGCCCTGTGCTGATCAGACAAGCCAGCCCTGTCACAGGTCCAGCAGCCCAGCTTTCCACATGGAAGTCAAAGCATGACTTGCTTTTTGGGGACTCCACATTGAGGTCAAACTGGGTTTTGGAGGAATTCAGCGTGTCCAAACCAGGTCAACAGCTGAAGGACCTGATTTGGGGCATGAGTTATTGCTGAGCCAGAGGGAAGATCTGTGAGCTGTGCTTCCCCATAATCAAGGGACAATCTTGGTCACAGCTCAGGTGGGCTCACATAAGGAGCAAATGTCATCAGCCACAGAGCAGGGACAAGTCCTGGGTCAGGTCCCTGCAGGAGGGCTTGCATCACTGCTGAGCTCACCCCGCATCACCAGGACTTGAGCTCTCAGCAATGCCATGGTCAGGGCACTTCATCAATGTGACACTTGCTTTATGGGGCCAGTCTGGGCTGCCACACTGAAATACTCCTGTTTTGGCCATTTCTGTAGCAACAAGCTGAATTAAGAGGAACCTGCCTCTAACTTTTTAAATGGGTCCTTGCAAAATCCTGGAGGAAGCCCAGCACCCATGGCATAATTGCATGTCCCACATGACACATCTGCATGGCACAGCAAGGGCTAATGGAACCCAGTGAACCACTTGCTTAAAAAAAAAAAAAATCCAAAGACACAGCACTTGCCAAAAAATCTTTCTCTCCAGCATAAGCTGGGGCTACATTGATCAGGGATCCATGGATTTTAGTCGCACCAGCAGAAGGGGCCCAACATTTCCTGGCAGCAAGGCATCCCGTGCACGGGCTGGGGGGCACAGGTTTTACAGTGCTGTGTGCTCGGGGCAGCGCAGTTCCTGCTGCGGGGAGCTCCCTGCACACGCCGTGTGTGACACACCCCCACACGCACCCGCGCGATCCAGAGCCTCGCGACTTGGCGTGGGGAAGGTCGATTTTTGTGGCGTCAGCAGCAAGCAGATCCCTGACGCCTGGCTCAAAACCTTCCCCAAAACTATCAGGCCCAGTCTCACAGCACAAAAATAGTGGAATTTCTTCAGTGCAAATGCAAGAATTTTTCTGCTGTTTTTTTTTTTTTTTTTTAATTTTATTTTTAACTGTGGATAAACGAATGCCTTTCCCCCCGCCACCACCACCCCAACCCTGTTCTGAAGGCAGCTTAAAACTCTTTGCTAAAATTTTCCAAAAAAATTCAGCCGGAGGCAGAGACATGTGAAGTTTCAGTCCAAATGGTTAAAGGCTGGCGTAGTTTCAAGCAACTGAAGACAGGGGCTTATAATCAGAAGTGTCAGGCAGCCTTAATTATATTATTTCCTGAAGGAAATAGTTTTCCCTGCCGAAGTCCAGGAATTATTAAAAAAAGTTGACCTCACTGGAACCAATCAAGATGGAGACAAGAAGCCTGTGATGGATTCTTAAGGCAGGCATGTTCATGCATCTGTATTTTCAGGGGTCCAGGATTTTAGGACAGGTGTTCCCAGACAAGCCTGGCTTTGTGACAGCCGAGAGCCAGGACGCAGGATGCAGAGCCCCCTCCCATCCATCCTCATGGAGTGCCCTGGGCAGGGGCATGTGGGAGCCCCATGCACCCGGGGAGGGTCCTTGCCTGTGCCCAGATCGATTGCCTCGCCGAGGCGAGCGAGGAAAAACAGCCGGATGCTTTGTAGCTGTCAGGAGCACACAGGCTTTTTGTCCGTGTCTTCCTCTGTGCCCATAAATAAAAGTGACAGCAACTTTATTTAGGACTTCTTCCAGTTAAGAGGGGATGGAAGAAAAGTGAAAAATGAAATTGTAGCTCAGCAGAGGCAGAGGGGGAAGGTCCTGGAGGCACAGCTCAGGCTGTGCCACTGCTGCAGGAGCCTGGGGTGGTGGCAGCCCTCACTCTCCAAAATCAGCACCTCCTCATGCCCATCAGTGCACCCTTCTCCTCTGCCCTTCCAGGCACAGAAATCCCAATCCCAATCCTACACTGCAGCCCCTGCCTCCACTCCCCAGTGCTAGATGAGAGGTTCAAGCACCTGGAGTGAGTTAGGGGTGGAATAACCATGTCTCCTTTCCTCCTAAAAGAGACTGAAACAACCCCCAAATAATGCAGAGGAGAAAGTCACCTGTTCCCTGCACATATGCAAAGGTTGTACTTGTAGCACCAACAGCTGCCCCAAAAGGCAGCTCAGTCCTGTGCAGCTCACCGGCATGGCTGAGCAGGGAGTGCAGCATCTCCACCAGCGTCCACTACCACAGAAAGTCCTGTCTATTTTGGCTACAACCTCCAAGGTGTATTTTGCAACTGAGGAAAGACATCCTTTCAATAAAAAGTGTGGGAAGAGACTCAGAGAGCAGGAGAGGAGGGAAGGCTGCTCTGCAAGAGGGCTGAGCATGCTGCAGACCCAGCCCCAGGCAATGCCCCAGCATGAGGGAGGACAGCCAGGGTTTGAGCATCCCAATCTGGTCTCCCCCAGCTCCCTGCAGCATCTCCCAGCAGCACAGCACCTCGTGTATCACAACGGTATTGCAACACGCTGGTAACACAAGCTCTGCTTCAACCTTTATCCTGCTGCCTCCAGTGCTGAGCCAGAGTTATGCCACAAGCCAAAATCCAGTCCCCGCATGGAGAATTGTGCCAGTTCCCAGGTGCTTAGGGGCTTGACTGGAGCTCGTCTGGAGTTGTGCCATGCACTTGCACACAAACACCAACACTCAGGGCAGGTGTGTAGGAAAAGACCCCCCTCCCATCCCTGGGGATGTGCCCACCCCACGCAGAAAGGTTTAGGGTGGCGGTTGTGTGCAGGTCCCCGGGGAGAGAGGCTGCCAGTGACCTCATGGGTTTCTTCCACTGCTGCCCTCTCCGCTGCCATGAGTCAGAGATTAATGACAGGCCATTTGTCAGCACCGGTGGCATCATTGCCAATCTCATTTCTGAGCAGACATCTGACCTTGCTTGCCTCCCCGAGACCCGTGTTACCGCATGGCTCCAGCAGCCTCCTGACAGCTCCCAGGGGAAGCAACGCAAGGCAGGGAACTGGGCTGTGACAGCCTGATCCTGAGTCAGGATGCACAGGCAAACACTTCAGCTCAGGAGGAGCAGTGTTTGTCAGCTTGTCCCACTGCCCTACCCTCCTCCCAGCTGGCACCCAAGAAAGGGTCTTTCTTACCAAGCACTGGGGAAGGGAGATCTGTGCCCAAAGAGGAGGGCATAGGAAAAGCAAGCCTTGCCTGAAACTCAGAAGGAAAGGAGGAAGAGGGTGTGGGGGACACATAACCTTTTCCCCAAGCCTGCAGGATCCTGTGTCTCTGCCCACACTACCCAGCCAGCTAGAGGGATCAGTGCGCAGTTCCAGCTGCGGCACCCAGAGCTTCTCCACAGTCAGCCACGACCCAGACTGAATCTTAACCCAGATCTCACTCAATGAGGAGCCTAGATAAAATCCAGACACAGATTCACCCTGCACTCCTGAGCAGAGCTTGTACCCATGTCCTGAGGTGTAGATGACCTATGCCACAGGGTCCAGCACTCCTCTGCCCCAAAACAGACCATGTTGTCACTGTACAAGTCCACTACCTGACTGTCACTTGGTCATCACACACAGCTGTGGTCCTCACAGAAAGGAAATAGTGAGACAACAGGAGGCACAGGGGAAGGGGAACAAATAATCTTCTGCATCGGGGCATTCCAAACACACCGAGGCTTTTCAGCCTGGGAAGGAGGAGGAAGCAGGGCCTTGGGCTAGACACACTGTGTTGGCCAGGCCGTAATGCCCACACTGCTCCCTACTAAACAACAGAAAACAAATGATTTCCAGAGGAGCAGGGAAAATTCGAGAACAGGTCTTCTGACAAGTGCTGGTCCTGATGCAAGCTTTGCCTCAACACAACCCTCAGCCTTAGACAGCCAGATGAATCCTCACCAGGAGGGATAAGACAACCACCAACACGAAAGAGCTTCTGTGCCAAATCAAGCCAATCCCAGCTCTCATACTTTTCAGAAGGAGAACAAATTAAAATGATGTGGGACTGGAAAATACCCACTTGGTTAAGATGAAGACATCAGTGCCATTAAACATCATTAGAATAATATGCCCAGAAAGCTTCATAAGAGGAGATACCATATGATTGAATGCTCTCCAGATCCTCATTTTACACAGACCCAAAACATCAACCCAGAGCCTCTTTTAACAGCCAACTCTTACAACGATCAGAAGGTTTTAGGTTTTGTTTTGTGATGTGTTGGGTTTTTTTTCCTGAGGAGCTTTTGGGTCTGCAATTGAAACTACAATTCCTTTAGTTCCTGGGGGGGTGAAAAATAAAAATCATTTTTCATTAAGCTGAAGCAAATGGCATTTTTGCTTGTCAAAAATATTTGACACAACTCTGACAGGCTCAACCAGACATATAAATAAAAGATTTAAATCCTTCTGCTTCAGAGCTTAAGAAAAACCTGCTGTCAGTCCTGCGCTAGTACAAGCTCTCTCCTACAGGTCACACTCCCTGGGGGCTGCCAGCACCATCCTGGCACCGATGCTGGGACAGAGGGCAGGTACCAGCCACACCAGCCCGTTCATGGAAGTAAAACCCCACCAGCCCGCGGTGTCCCTCTGCAGGCTGCTCTCCTTGAGGCTGGATCACCCTCCCCTGGCTCAAGCAGCACACAGCTGTCTCCAGTGGCGGGGAGGTGAGCAGCATCGATCCCTTCCCTCTCCTGCCACCATCCATATCTGATAGCAACATCGACCGAGCAGCACTGGATGCTGTATTTCCTCGGCCACCTGGGCTGTGCACCAGCAGCCACCGAGCCTCCTTCCCCATCCGTCGTGTCAGCGAGGTGGCCGCAGACACCGTGACAAGACACAGAGCAGTGTCGGAGCCCATTTCGAAATCTTTCTATCCTATTCAAGCCAGAGAGGCTTATGCGTATGGATTTATACTGTTTGCCCCAATATTTAGCTACTGAGCTGACTAATCTGTGTGCAAGAAAAACCCCGGTGGCTCAGAGGCTGAGCAATCTACATAATTCATCATTTAGATTAGCTATTGTCTTAATCCTCTTCAAACTACTGTATAATACATAAGGGAATGGATGTCCTATATGCTTGGGATATGCAGAAAAATCTCAGGCTGGAGCTCAGAAACTTGGACAGAAGCAAGAATGACAAATCCTACCAAGCCACAGAAGAAAAAGGAAACTTGTTGCAACCCCTGACAGATGGTTTAACTTCTTCTTACTCTCTCCACCCCAGCAGCCTTTAATTATTTCCTAGCCGGCTTCCCAATTACTTCCCAGGCAGCTTCCTAAAGCTCTCCTGTCCTGTCCCTTCATTACAACCTCGTTATGAACTGTGGGCCCCAACCTGCAGCAGCCCATGCCATGTGGTCTTGCGGCTGCCCCAAGGATGTACAGCCCTGTGCCCCAGGAGCTGGGACTTCCCACTCCAGCATCAGCTGTGGCTGTGCTGCTCTCAGAAAGGCAATGGCTCTGCCCAGCCCAGTGCCACACTTTGGGCCATGCCTGGCAAACAGGTAGGCTTAGGTCAAGGATTAAAACCTGCTTGGATATCCAGGATCATGCCACGCCTTGCTGCAGTGCCCAGCCGGAGGAGGAAGAAAACCAGGTTTCTTTATGGTAACAGCAAAGAGTTCAGGGGCAGAAGGAGGGACTGCAACAAGGCAGTGGCAAACAAGGCTTTAGTTCACTGCCTGCCAGAGCTGAGGGAACTAATAAACAGACAGATGAGCTAAATTGTCTTCTGAACCTCTGTATCAGTATTCACATTACAGAGGCTGCTTCCAGCAATTCCAGCGTATTAATAATAAATGCTACATAATTACAGCAGACTTGCTTTGTCCTCTCTTCCTGTTTACTGTCAATGTCTCTTTAACCCTTTGCAGCCCACATCTGGCTCTCTACTGGCACCAGACCCTCCACAGATGGCATAACCCTGGCATCACTCATGGGTGTCTCTCCCAGCTCCCTCCTGGGCTGGTCGGGGTGCAAGGGGAGGTGAAGGAAAGCTCAAGTACGGATCCAACTCCTTAGGGATCACTTTCTACCTGCCAAATGCCTGACAATGTTGCTGCAGGGCATGAAAAAGGTGTATTTGAGGCCTCAGGAGCACCCCCAGGCTGGGATGAGTTGGGGACTGTGCAAACAGCATCTCCAATACGCAGAGTTGTAACAAGTCACTGAGAGCCTCTTCACAGCAAAGAGGATTTATGGCCTCTCCCGGATTTAATCCCCTTCAGACTTGCAGCTGAAGCTGCCTTCCCTACACAGATGGTTTTGGGGTATCTCTACCCCAGCTCATTGGGACCCTTCCTGCTGGACCCAGGGTCCTTGGGCTGTCAGCAGTGACAGCCAGCCGGGATGCAAAGCTGGGAGCTGGAGGTGGGCTCTGGAGCAATCCCCGAAGGACATATTCGTGGGGAGACACAGGACATCACCCACACAGGTCCCAAGTCTGGCACCTCGGTAGGGAAGAACAAAGTTTTTGGATAACCAAGTTTCTAACCAAACACCTCCAGTGTTTGAACAGGGGCCACATCCCCCATTCTCAGCAGCACCGCAGCCCCACACAGCTGCTCTTCCCAAGTCTCCTTCCTCACAGGCAAGCTGTGCCAAAATGCCTGCCCTGTCTGATCATTTCATGAGCTGATCCAAACGAGAGTTAAAGACCCTCTGGCACTTTTCCCCTGAATTTTCGAAGTGTTTCATCCAATGTAGCTGCAAACTGAACTCTGGAGCCCGCTTTACTTCCCACAGGACTGTCTCTGCGAGTATTTCTTCCTCAGTTGCAAGCAAAACGCATCAAAACTCTGGAGAAGGGCCCACATTAACAGTGCAATAGCAGTTTTTATCTGAGCACAGGTTTAATTTGCACCTTTCAGGCTAGCTGTCTCTTTTCCCAACCTTGCAGGGAGGCTGCCATGGCTCCTAACACAGCTTCAATAAGAGAGGAGAACAAATACCTCAAATGGGATTTCTGCAAGAAACCAGCATGCAAAACAAAGTATGCCTGCCCTCCAGTGCAAATTAACTCAGCTTCTGACCCGACTGCAGACCTTTCCAGACAGAAGACCCACTGGACAGCAAATGAATGCCAAACAACTCAGATGCAAATCTCTCCCTGCACAGAGAGCCTCAAATGTTAAGGGAACACTTGGCTCAAACAGCTGGGCATTGAAAAGCCTTGAAATGGAAAAACACGAACAGCTCAAACCCAGTTACATCACTCACACAGGGAAGGCGAGGCTGGAGTGACATAAGAACATCTATCCCTTAGACACCAGTGTCTCCCATTCCACCTGGGACATGCAGAGCATCCCCCAGTGCTGACATCCTGCCATCGTTTTGCAGTGGTTCCCACAGCTGCACAGATACACTTTGTATTTTCTGTGCCATCTCCTCTGCCAAGTGAAGTATAGAAGATTTTTTTTTCTCCCTGTACACAGACACATTTTTGATTTCTCAGAGAATGAAACAGCAACCAGTTGTTCCGGAATAAGCACTAAAAAAAAAAAAAGAAAGAGAGCACTTCTGTCCTAAAATGGGTACAGGCTCCAGGAAAAGTGAGAGAGACAGATGGTACAAGGCCTGGGAGCAAGACACAAGGCAGGAGTCCTCTGGACCACTTACATGGAGCATGCATGCAGAGAAGGATGGAGCAGAATAGGGATTGGGAAGAAATGGGATCATCACCGTTACATCCAGCTCTTCCTTGGAGGACAGTGCCGTGAAGACTACTTGGAGAGCAACACAGTACACAGTTAAAGCTAGCAGATCTCCCCAGGGTACAAGGAAGGGCAAGTGCATCCCTGCTGGGTGGCTCTGGGTTGATTGCATCTCTGCTGTCTCTTCACTCACTGCCACTTTTGGCAAGGCAGCTCCAATTTCTACACAGCAGGGACCTGTGCAAAGGGCACGCAGCAGGCTGGAGTCCCCCTACACCATCATGGGATGGTGCAGCCAGCAGAGAAACAATCCATATGGACAGGGAAGGGAAACCCACAAAGAACTGCAAGGAAGATGACATATGGCAGCCCCAGAAAGGATGATCCTGAGCTGGGCTGGGACACCTGCAACCTGTGCTGCTGGAGGAGCTCCCACTCACGGGGGGAAGCAATGGCCCTGCCAGCCCCTCGCAGCACCCGCCAGACACACTTGCAGCCCCCAGCACTGCTCGGGTGGCTGTCACAGCAGGATTGCAAGGGTGAGAAGGACGCTGAAGTGCCTGGACTGATCCCTGCTCAGTGATGCCATAGGCTAAAGCAACATTTGCCCCAGGATTATCAGCCGGCACTCCTAGATGCAAAGACAGAAAAGCATTAGTGTTCTGAGGTCCCAGACTCATCTCCAGGACACCTTGCACCCCAAACCCCCTGCCAGGGCTGTTTCCCTGCTTTCTGAAAACACCCATGTCCAAACCCACTCCCTAGATCTCAGGATGCTCCTCAGCAGCTGATGACAGCATGTTGCAGACTGAGTGAGCCTCCTGTGCCAGCCCCCTCTGCAAGCCATTTAGAAAAGAGACGGCAAGTTATTAATTACTTAATTATTAAGCTACTAATTGATACTAAGCTCTGTTAGCTCTAGGGGAAACAGAAGCAGAGCTGTGCCCCTCACACAACGGTTCACTGACTGCAAGTGCAATATGAGGGGCCTGAGCTGCCCACGAGAGCTGAGGGCACAGTCATACCACTTCCAGCTCGAGCTGCACACCCCAGCCCAGAGATCTCTTAACACTTCACTTCCTTCATCCCTGACCTGCCTCCAAGCACTGTGACAACCAAAGGTTCGAACATTCTCTCCCAGCTGACTGACAGAACCCAGTGCAAACCCACCAGTGCCAGTGATTGCCTCCATCAGACTTTTTCTATAACACAGCAATTAGGGGTGACAGCCCCAGGGCTCACCCCAAATAAAGACTTCTGCTCTTGGAGGGGATGAGCAGTTTTCCTATCACCACAACCCAGCAGCACTTCAAAAGTACAAAAAGGCCCAGGTTTGTCGGGTGCTGTGCAGACTCCAGCACATTGCAGGGAATGAGGAGATGAAGCAATGCAAGAACCAGCCCATGCCAGGCAGGTAGGATCATGCCATCTGAGATCCTAGACCTCAAAAAATCCCTCCTGCCACAAGTTCCTCAGCTCTGCCTTCTGAAAAGCTAAGAACACAGTGCAGAATCACCTCCTATCTTAATAAGTAACAGGTAATAAGTAATAAACCAATAATATTAGTAAATTCTGAATTCCTTAATTAGAGGCAGTAAAGTCCTAAGCATTTCATCCCTTTGCCCCAACTTTGAAGCACATGGGAAGTTCTTCTCTTGCAAGAGAAGCTCAGCAGTTGCCCACTTTGGACAGACCTGCCTTGTCCAGGGGCTCTGCTGGAGCAGGACCAGTTCTGCTGGGTTTGGCAATCAAGCAGCTGATGCCAAGGTTTCCATCCATCCACTCTCACACTGCCCTTCTCCTCTGGCAGCTCAATTAAGCCTAACGAATTACATCCAGCACAAGTCATGAGCAAACACAGGAAGACTTGGCGACCACAGTGCTGTGCAAGCAGAAGGTGAATAAATAAAATTGACTCAAGTTGATAGAAGATGCCAATTCAGTGGTAGAGACTCTGTAGTGAAGCATCTGTTTGGGTGACTTTGGCTTAAAACGGGACAAAACAAAAATGGCACAAAACCAAGTTCTACCTTTAAATGGGAAAAACTCCAGAGAAGTTTTATACTATTTCAACATTTAAGTTTTAGATTAAAAAAAAAAAAAAAGTAAAGTATTTCTAGTTACCAGAATGAATTTGGGATCAGACCTATAGAATATTGTGTAGCCTGACCCAGATCTCAACCTAATGCCATGCAGGGGGCACAGGACCAGCCAGCTCAGGTTCAGAGGCTCTGCAGGTCAAGGCTGAGTATCTCAAAGATGGGACTTTTTCCCATCTCCTATTCCTGTTGCAGTGTTTGACATGGGGACAAGATACTTCTCAGTGCTTGACTGGCTGACCCCAATCTGGGCCGTGGTCTGCTGCCCTGCCCCTTGGTGCTTACAAAAACGACCCCATTTCCTGCCTCTCCCTACCCATCTTGAGGCTCAAGACTGCCGTGATGGCCCTCAACATCCTGCTTCACCTTCCCATCCCCGGGCTGCACAGACCCACTGCTCCCAGCATCTCCAACATCATTCCTCTTCTCCACAAACCCTCCGAGTCACCCCAAGGAGTTTTGACATCACCTTCCCCCAGGAGATGGCGGTGGGGAAATCTACAAACCAGGACAAACTGCACAGCTTCCTAACAGACGAGAAATCCTTCCCAAATCTAGTTGTATCCAGTTGTAAACAACTGTCACAGTTTTCCCTTCAAAAAACAAAGAGCCCTGCTCCATGGTGGTGCAAACAGTTGCCGTTTCAAGACAGTTTCCCTCCTCCCCTCCCCTTCCCTTCCCCGTTCAATTTGAAGTCAATTACAGGAAGGTTAATGGGGCAGAGAGGATGCCAGTTGGCTGGGTAATGATGTCAAAGCACCTGGCATTGCCTGGGCAACAGCTAGGCAGCGGGGATGCAAATGAAGGCACAGGATTGCACTTGGTCCCTCGAAACGAGCTGATGCAATTGAGCGTATCAGCATTAATGAACATGGAAATAACGAGAGAGCACCCAGAGAAACAAGCCACTGATGGGGGGTGGGGGCTGTGCCCACAGCAGGGAGATACGGTGACAGGCACCATGTTCTGGCTGTCAATGGGAGCAGCTTCCACAGTGCTGACATTCTCCCAAGGCTTCACCCAGATGTGCTTTCCGTGGGTTAACACTCTAGCTTTGCACATACGAGACCAGATCATGTTGATCTGCTGAAAGCACCCCTCGTGCGGCTCCTGGCTCCTCTCCAGACAGCCTGTGACAGGAAGAGCAAGAGGGGAGATCATGTGCGTCAAGAGGCCACATCTCAGAGTGACCTGATAAACATGGGGCCAAGGCAGCAAAGACCCAGGGGCAAGAAGTGCACAGGAGCAGAGGGGCTTGAGGGCATTTCAGTGCAAAGAGCAGCGACCTGCTCAGTGGGAAAGCTGTTCCAGCAGTGCAGACCAGATTCTCCAAAGCTTACAGTCCCCACATCATCTGCAACTGATATTTTGAAGCTTTCAGGCAGAGGAACAGGAGCTTCGATATGGGATGTTGTCTGCCAGTACAGCACTTGGCACAATGTGCTTCCATGGCCCAGGACTACAGAGCAGCACACCAGAGTACTGCAAAGCCTCAGACATCAGCAGAAAGCCATTTCCAGCTTTGTTCCATCATCCAGCTGCTGTATCTTCTCCTTAGTCCACAAGCTCCATCAGATTCACATTTACTGCTTGGAAAACCTTCACTCCAATCTTATTCAGTGCTTTTTCATCCCTGGCCTTTAAGCCCACCCCATGCCACCACTCTCCCTCTCTCCTGACACCACTCAAACCCCAGCACAGCTGCAGTGAAGCAGCTGCCTTTGGTCCTCATGCAGAGTTCATCCATTCCTCCAAATCCCAGTGGTATAGGTGCTGGTGCTCCTCTCGTGCTCACCCTCTTCAGCTCCACAGTCCAGCCCCAAAATATGCTCCAGGGCAGCAACAGCTCCACCAGTAGCCAGAGCGAGGCCCCACAGGGGCTCTGCTGCCCCAAGAGAAGCTGCGTTAGAGGGGCAGAGAAAGGCTGACAGCATTTCTCAAACCAGTGACTAGCAGAGCTTGCACAGTTGAGACGCAGCTGTGCAAATGAGACCCCAGCAACCACCCCCCAGCCCCCGTGATTCCCCACAGGCGTGAAGAGCAGTATCAGGGACACAAAGAAGCCGACGCCACAGGGAAGCACTTGGGTCATGCATCCATTTACAAGGTCATCGCCCTGTGCCTCTTTAAAGTACTTCACTTTCGCCGGAGGCAAGTCAAGGTGACTCGGACAGACCGTGCTGCCCCTGCCGCTGTTCCCACCAATGCTGCCTGCAATCCCTGCCCTTGCTCTGCGAGCCCCGGGGAGCCCAGGGCATCCTTCTCTGCCCTCTGGAAATGGCCCAGCAAAGCAGCAACCCCGGCTATAAATAACACTGGCAGTGGGTAGGAGCAGAGCAGCCGTGGGCTCTGCAGGGACCGGAGCAGCCCTGGCCAACCCATACGCAGGTTCTGTGGGACCCAGGACTTGCCCCAAGCAAACACCTTCCAAGCACGCTCCCTGCCCACCACAGCGGGGCCGGGCATGTCTGGGCTCACAGCAGTGCCATTCCAATGCCAGGTCTCTCCTTGAGTCTCCACGTGTTGCTTTTAAATGTCAGCACTAAAACCAGCTACAGAGAGGGAATTAAATGGAGGAAGGGGAAGGAAAAAAAAAAAGGTAGAAAAAGACGAAAGGGAGAAGAGACATCTCTGCTAATGAGTCAGCCAGAAGTCTCAGAATCCATTTGAAACACGTAGGGCTTAATTTAACTTAATGGTTTTGTCAAACACTGGCACTCTGTTAAAAGCACAGGAGAGCTGGTAATCCAAATGCCAGTGGCTCTGCCTTTGCTAGTCACAAGAAAGCTGCTGTTCCAGTCCCCAGATAGATCTATCTGGCTTCATGCAGGCAGCAAGTACAGCCCTGGCTAATGCAGTCATTCATGAGGGTAGCTCTGTATTTACTTAGCACCGGCAGCAGCTCTGACTTTGCCCAGAATACAAAAAATAAACACAGCCACTGCATTTCTGAGCTTGTACATGTCTTAAGGCAGCTCCAGGCTTCTCCTGAAAACACGGCTCTGACAGGGGAAGAGAGATTTGCAACTTTCCCTCGGGAAGACAAAATGAAATCTCTGACCTACGTGGACTTTCGAAAGAAGTTGGAAGAAAAAAAGAATAGCAAACTCTCTGCTCACAAGCAGGCAGAGAAAACCATGAACTGAGCTGAAAAAGCTGGTTCCCCACCCAGCCCTGCTCTCCCCCCTCTTTGCAGCAGCCCTAGGTCAAGGGCCCCCAGCAAACCCTGTGAGATGGAATGGGGCTCAACCCCAGGGCAGCCCTAGCTCTGCTGCTGTCAAACCCCCTTCTAGAGAAAACAGTAGAAATTCCAACCTGCCATGTAAGATGATCTTCCTTCTGCAGACTAGGCCCATCTTTACATGCAGAAAGGAGAAGTAGAGGGTGTTTAACGCTCCTTGTCTGCCCTGCTGGCCTATTCTGGGAATAGACAGGGAGTGCGGGACATCTCATTTTGGTTTTGTCCCCGCTCTGTGGGCACCAGCAGATGAACTGCAACATCAGGCACTGTGTGATTCAAGACACTGAGACATGGGCACACCAGGGACAGCGACCAGGGCACTCTCCTCTTTGCAATCTCAACAGTCCAGTAAGGTCAAGCTTACCTACAGAGTCTTGAGAGGAGGCTAAAACCTCGCTTTTAACCTTGCAACCATGTGGACATCAGTCACTGATGTGCCCTCTGCACCCACATCCTCCCATGCAGCAGCAGCCACCACAAACTGGTGAGACCAGAGATGCTGCTGAGCTCTGCCCACCTCCCCAGCCCCATATGCTGCCAACAGCAGATCCCAGAAACCTTCCCTTCCCTAGGGAAGTCTCCACTTCCCAGCACATTCCTCAACCCTCACTCAGAGGACCACCTCTGCCATGTATCCCAGGCAGAGGGTGGTTCAAAGGGCCAGCACTAAAGGAAGCAGAGGACTACAGAGGGAAACAAGCCCTAAACTCCAGGGCCATGGGCACATTCCCTGCTCCACACAGTGCAGGTGGGGAAAGGGCTCCAGGAAAGCTCAGGGGGGGCAGCGGAGGCTTTTGAGCCTCTGCATCCCCTTAAACCTCCCCCTCCATCCCAGGACCTGGATTCCTGTTTGATTTAAGACACAAATGGGATCGAGTTTAAAGGTCTCAGCCTGGCCCTTGACTCCTTGGTGGGAGTCTTTCCACATCACAAAACCACCAGACAATTCAGCCTGATTGACAGCCTTTCAGGCAGAGGGGCCCGGAGTTGAGGGAGGGGAGGGGGCTGTGGGTCAGGGCTAAGGGGGGGCATCCAGAGCAGTGCACGGGGCTGGGAGAGCAGGGGATGGCTGTGCGGTGGGGACAATGTTCAAGGTTTGTGCTTCCACAGGAAAAAGGTTTTTGGGAAAGGCTGAGAGGCTAGAGCATCCTTGAGGAACTATTAAGTTCCACTTAATACAGGCAAAATCCAAATTGCAGAAAGCACACGCAAGGGGAAAATAGAGATTTGGTACAATGCACTCTTTCCTGAGGTGAGGGGATAGCAGCACACACCAGGGAAAGCAGGAAGCTGAGGACAAGGCGGAAGGGGGACCCCAGGCTCACAGAGAGGAGAGAGCCAGGAGACATCAGGGATGGAAAAACAAGTGAGCAAAGCCAGAATTCAGTGACCCTGGGCTCGGCTACTGGGGCTGCAGCAAAGGCTGAGATGGCAGCACAGAAGCACACACACACGTGGATATGTGCCATATTCTGCCTCGGGCCCCATGCCTGCTCTCCAGCTCTAGCAAAACCCAGCCCAGTGAAGGGACTTGACCAAATTACCCCTGCAGCAACAGGCAGGACCCCCAGAATGGCCAGTAGCAAAGATTAAGTGCTTCCTCACCTCCTCCACCTTTCTACTCCTCACACCCCAACTCAGGAGGGCTGGGCACAATGGTCAGCTCCCTCCAACACAGCTTTTCCCCCTGTTCCAGGGCTGATGCCAGCAGCCTTCACGGGTCTGCAGAGTCCAGTCTTCTGCTGTATGTGGCCAGCCCCTTCCATGCCCATTCACCTTGCTAATTTTGGGAGAAGGTTCCCTTTAAAGTATTCTCACCTTGCAGTGTCTGTCAAACCCATGTTTGCCAGCCCCTCTTCTCAAGAGGACAATTCTGCAATAAGATGAGAGGCATCACTTGGGGAGACCAGGCAAGGGAATGTAAGAAGACCACAGATACTTGTCACGCAATCTTATTTATACCCCCTTTTACACACAGGAAACCCTCTCTCCTACCTTTTTTTTCCTCCCCTCCTCTAAATAAAAGAGAAAAATTTTAAGCTGGTGCTTTAAAGCACAGCAACCGCCAGCCCATCTCCATGGCTTGCCAAGAGAGCAATTCATCCTCTGTCTCTATTCTGCAGTAGGTAAAGCCCCCCCTCTCGCTTTTGTTCATCTCCCCGCTCTTTTGTCTGGCCCTGAAAGCGTTGATCACTCCTGCATGAGGAATGTGAAACTGATGTGATGTGATAGGAACAATGCTCCAGCCCCGCTCCTTGCAGCCACATCAAAGTCCCCATTTGCATGGCTTCCCCTTGCCTGCCTGTCCCCCTCTGCCCCCGGCCGTGCTCTGGCTGCTTCAGCGCCTTCATTGTCCTCCTAGCTTCGAGAATCAGCCTTGGCCTCCTGCTAAAAGGCATTCGATGGTCTCCCCACGCCTGCCCGTGGGAGGTGGGACCCACGGGCAGCATCTGGCTGGCAGGAGATGTGACAGTCGCAGGTGGCACTGCTGACTAGGGTGCACCAACATCCTGCTGTCTCTGTTCATCCTGCTGCTGTCTGGTACCCATTCCCCAATGGATGCTTCTCCCCACAGCACTGCCAGGCTGGGGTGGGGGGTCTAAAAGGATGAAGAGGTAAGGAAGACACATCCAGAGGTGTGGGGCAGTGGGGCAGTGCATTAGCATAACGATTAGGACATTTCTAAGCCAGTGAAGGGCACAAAGGTAGCTCACACTGGAAATATCCTGCCCTTGCAGTATCTGGGGCAGGTAGAGCCCTGCCTGTCCTTCTGGTATAGAGGGAGAGACCAGGAGCCAGACTCTCAGTGAGGACACAGCCTGACAGCTGGACACCACCATACCTGTAAGCACCTCCAGCCGATGCAACTCCCTCCAGCACTGGCAGTGGCACAGGGCCCAGTGGATGCTGCAAAAGCCACTGGAGCAGCTGGATAAACATAGCTCTGGGTCCAGGCAGCCTCCTGCCAGGCTGCTGAACCCAGAAACGCTGTCACCAGGTAAAAACCCTGCTGCTACTTTGCAGTGGGCAGCCACAACCCAACGCTAAGCAACACCCTTCCCAAAGCACACTTCACAAGCAGTCCAGCTTGCCAGATTCCATCAGGTCAAAGGCTTTAACCCAGAAAAGGAGGCTGCTGAGAGAAAACAAACCCTTCAGCAAGACAGAGAGCCATCCCACAGCAGCTGTGGCTCCATAGCAAGCCTCTGTTGACATGACAGCAGCTGGAAAGTGATCACTCTACACCTCCCTAAGGCACTGCCTAAGTCCAGTGGGAGCTCCAGGCAAGCAAGTTCCCCTTCCCTTCAGAGGGCATCCTGGCCTGCTGCCAGGCAGGGAGATGCAGGCATCACCTTGGCAGGGAAGGGGAAATCCAGGCACTGTCTGTGCCAGTTGTGGAGCAACGGAGAGGCTGACATGGGACAGGACCAGAGGAAAGCAGTAGTGGGACCCCATGGAACCTCGTAGCAGTGCTGGAAACAGGAGGGACACTGATGTCTCTGCAAAACTGAGGTGCTGCTGGTACACCTCACAAGCTGAAGGATTTAATTTTTGTCAAAGAGGAAATAAACTTAGTTTACCCTCACCACCAGGGCCCGTGTAAGATTGATTTCCCATCCCTCTCATCCTGAAATATCGGGCTTCCATTCAGCCTTGACAGCAACCATGGTGCTGAACTGGTCTGTGCCATTAACCAACACACAGAGATGGCCAGCATCCGTCTGCTCAGAAGCAGGGGCTTCCAGGTCCAGCCATTCCCAACACAGCACGCAAGATCCAGGTGAGTCTGTGAACCTGCAATCAAGGCTTTGAGCCCAACCACACCTCCAGCTTGCACCTCATACTGAAGATCAGTGATGAAGAGGGACTCCAGGTGTTTTGGCTTCAAATGCACAGAAAACATAAACAAACAGTCCAAGAGCCAAGCCTGAATCAACAGCCCCCAGACCCAAATGCAGTCATGGGTTACATGTAGGATGTACTGCTCTAATGTTAAACAGGCACTTCTTAAGCACCTCCCAGGCCACCTCTACCCAAGCAGCCTCCCTTATCTTGAGATCCCCTACCTCTTTCTTCAGTTTTTACCTGGTTTTGCTTATTCTTTTATAAGCTTATAAATTATAAGCTTTATAATTTGCTTATTATTTGCCCCCTATTCGAGTGCCTCTGCTCCTCATCTCTGGCTGGAGCTCAGGAGCCTGCCAAGGGACACAGCACTGGCAACTATTCCTGATTTATACTGATGGAGAATATAACTTCCCTTTACTAAAGTAAATAGAGTCACTTCCAAGAGGCAGAGCACAGTATTTTTTTATTAATGAGCATATTTCTGCCTCAGTGCTCACCAGGGAGGCAAGACAGTCAGCGTGGAAAAACTAAAACCCTCTTCCTAACACTCTGGGTCACATTTGCTATACAAAGAATCCGCTGTTGCGCATTACACCTGGCCAATGTCACTCCTGTTTAGGGAAGAAGTCTCTGCTAGAGGAGTATCTTGGGGTGTGATTAAGGAGGATATTTCATTCTGGCACTCAGACTTTTGCCTGCCAAGGTGGTTTACCTTAGGATGACACCAGAAAGGCTGTTTTCCTGTAGCTGTCCCCACACTCTAAACAGAGCCCCCAGCAGTTCTGAGGCTCCTTCATCAGGCTGGGGGAGCACAGCACACCCAACCATGCTGCCCACTCCTCTGCTGGAATCCCACCTGGTTATTCCCAGGGAATAAAGCTCAGCATCCCCTGTGGTGGGCTGATCCGGGCTGAATGCCCACCAAAGCCCATCTATCACTCCCGTCCTCAGCTGGACAGGGAAGGTAGAAAAGACAGCAAAAGCTCCTTGGTCAAGACTAGGGCAGGGAGAGATCACTCACCAATTACAGTCACTGGCAAAACAGGCTCAGCTTGGGGAAATGAATGTATTTTATTACCAATCCAATCAGAGTAGGGTAATGAGAAATTAAACCAAATCTTACAGCACCTTCCCCCCACCCCTTCCTTCTTCCTGGGCTCAACTTCACTCCCAATTTTCTCCACCTCCACCCTCACAGAGGCTCAAGGGAATGGGGATTAGAGGATGCAGGCAGTTCATCACATGTTGTCTCTGCTGCTCCTTCCTCCTTAGAGGCTGGAATCCTCACACTCTTCCCCTGCTCCAGTGTGTGTTCCCTACCACAGGAGTCAGGCCTACACAAACTTCTCCAGCGTGAGTCCTTCTCACTGGCTGCAGTTCATTAACTTCTCCAGCATGGGTCCCCTGCACAGGGTCAGGAACAGGCTGCTCCGACGTGCAACCCCCACAGGGTCACAAGTCCTGCAACAAATCTGCTCCAGTGTGGGCTCCTCTCCACCAGCCATAGGTCCTGCCAGGAGCCTGCTCCAGCACAGGGTCACAGCCTCCTTTGGGCACCCACCTGCTGTGGTGTGAGGTCTTCCACAGAATGCATGTGGATCCCTGCTCCAGGATGGATCTCCAAGGGCTGCAGGGACACAGCTGCCTCACTCTGGGCTTCACCATGGGCTGCAGGGGAATCTCTCCTCCAACACCTGGAGCACCTCCTTCCTCTAGGCCTTCACTGTCTGCAGAGCTGTGACTCTCACATACCCTCGCTCCTCTCTTCTCTGGCTGCAACTGCAATTTTTTCCCTCATTTCTTAAATCTGTTATCCCAGAATCTCTGCCATAGTTGCTGGTGGGCCTAGCCACGGCCAGTGGCAGGTCCATCTTGGAGTCGGCTGGCATTAGCTCTGTCGGACACGGGAAGCTCCTGGCAGCTTGTCACAGAAACCACCTCTGCAGCCCTCACTCCCACCACCAAACCCAATATATCCCCATGCCCCCAGCCCTGGAAGGAAGGCAACATCACTCTTTTTTTGTACCTATAATTCTGCAAACAAGTACTTTTGCTCAGAGCCTGCAGGGCTCCAGGACAGGAGCCTTGTTCTCATGTTATGGCAGTGAGCTGATGCAGAAGAGGACACAGATAAGATGCTGTACACCTCTCCAGTACCCGATCTCCCCAGCCCTACACACAGCTGGGAGCAAGACGAGTCAGGTCGCACTCCATCAGAAGGGTCCTTGCCAATGCTGCATCAGGAACAGGGAACAAGTGCTTTGTGCCAGTAAGGGATACAGTGATCCCCACACCGTGCTCACTGGGCATCACCCTCTAAAAGTGGGGAAACGCTACAGAACTTCCTGCCCCTGCAAGCAAGGCTGGGTTTCACTCCTCCCCCGGGGGTCCAGGACCAGGAGACATTGGACCTTTTCCTCTACTCTACCCAAGTGGTTCTCAGAAGCTCCTGGCCACCTCCAGTAGGTGATGCTGACCCCATGGGATGCTGCATCTGGAGGAAGCCCCCTTGACTTACCTTATACCAGCATGGCATCCTGCTGGAGATCAACACCCCTAACGCTCCAGCCCATGGAGAGCCAAAAAGCAGCAAGACAGTCCAACAGAGCCACCTGGCTCACTGCATCCAATTGTCATCAGAGGCATACCACAGGTGAAGAGATCTTAAATATAGCTGGACAGATGTTGTTTCAGGGCTTCCTAATTCTCTGTCCCTAATTCATTCCTGGTTTCTGCAAGACGCAGTTAATTCTTGACCAGCCACCACACATGCATGTTTCTTTGCTTTCAATTCGCCCAGCAAAATCCATTTACCCTGCCTGTCTCATTCGGTTTCCATCAAGCCTACTGAATTCTCCTCCAGTGAAATAAGCAAGCTTACTGTAACACCCTCTTTTGCAAGAGCATGGCGAAAATGACAGTCTTTCTGGTACCTGACTATTTCCCTTCACAGGAGCTAAACATTGCTTGTTTTCAATTGTGAACTGTTCTGACTTCTTAAAATGCATGAAAGTACCAAGGGAATCATTTCAACCAGGAAAGAAGTTTCTAAAAGAGAACATTTATTTACCTTGCAGCTTCCTGTGGAGAAGTTTAGGCTGGTAATTTACTGGCCAAGGCTATGGGGGTCTGCAGGTGAACACGAGGGGGAAGCGATGCAATTGAACATCTGCCTTGTCCAGAGGCAGCCATGAGGAGCCAGAGATCAAATTGTGGATCAAGGTGCCTGGCTCCACAGCCCCACTCAGTGGGTCTGCGGGAGGCAGGGCAAAAGCTCCCTCAACTTGCACAGCCCAGGGTTTTTTTTGACGTTCGGTGCCAGAGCCACAAGCCGCCTTTGGATCTTGCAAAACACAATTCCAGTCCTCTGCAATAAGTGTTTTCCACCTCAAGGCATCTCCTTAGGGTTTCTCAGACTGAAATTGAGGCAAAAAAGAAAGAACAGAAAACCCGGGCCTGCTCCTCCCATGCCCCCTGCTCCTTCCTTACTGCTTTTCTGGTGGCACACACGCATGGCAAAGAGGCTACAAGACTCCAAAGTTACTGGCCCTGTGCTAATGCTTCCAAAGAAGCAGCACGTGAGTCAGAGGGACCCTTTTACCAAAACCAGCCAGAGAACCAGGTCAAGCTGTTACCTGCAAGCAACTGGAAGACCCACATTGTTAACTTCTGCCCAGACACCAGCAGCCTCAGAGCAGGGGAGGGTTCCCAGGGGTGCACACCAAGGAAGGAGACCACCAGAGAGCTCTCCTCCCATCCCCACTCCTGCCTAGGCAGGACAATTGTATATCTGGAGTCAGGCAGCTGACGGGAACCCAGCATGGCACACACCAAACTCTGCAGAAGGAAACCTGGCCCCTGTACTCCATTTACAAAATGCTTGAAGTCTACTGCTTTCAGCACAGGAAACATCCAAACTCCTTACACTTTAGGATTTAATTTCCCTCCTGCAGTAGCTTGGAGTTTTCATTTCTCATCCTCTCTTGTTTTGGTTTCCTTACACTCTTTTCACATCCTTGCTTTTTTTTTTTTTTTCTCTTTTTGGCGGCTCCTCAAGTTTCATTCTCTTTTCCAAGTTACACAAGATGAATTTAAGACTTCTGCCACTCCTCCCTGCTCATTAGCAGACATAAATTAAAAGCCGAATTAAAGGGATTACTTGCAACGCCACTTGAGACACCTTCAAGCCTCTTATTGCTTTGCCATGTACTGTGAATTCTGACCCACCAAGGGACTTTACATTCAGACCTTGCCAAGTGTTTATCTACATCCTGCTAGATAGTTTTGGGGGAAGAGCTCTCATCCTTCTCAGAAATAAGTTAAGATTAAGACTTTGCTGGAAGTTTTCCATTCCTGCATCAACTTTTGTTGCATAAAAGTTACCACCTGCTAAGGTGTATTGACACTAAAGCACAGATATGACCCACTTGCAGGAAAAAAAGAAACATGCAACAAATGACTTTTTTCATTTTTTCCATTGAATTTGGGTAGGATATTACCAGACTTGTACTGGAAACAGCTACCACTTGCAGGGCGCTGGTCAGCCACAGCCTCCCACAGAGACCACAGCTACAGCGAGCAAAGGAAAATCACTGCACACCAGCCCACTGCCAGGACCAAGTTTGATTTCTACACGTCCGGGTGACAAACAGCTAAGGATCTGATGATTCTTATTGCCATGCTCAGCTGCACCTATCACCTCCCCTCTGTGATCCTGTGTGTCAGGGAAGAGGCTGAGAGAGATGCCAGTTGCTCCATGCTCATGGATGTGTTGACTTTTGCACCCAGCAGCTCAGGGACACTGTCTGAGTGCAATCACAGTTATTTCTGAAGTCTCATGTGATGTTCACAGGTACAACCTCTGTTATTAAAAGCTCAGTTGGCACAAACCACAGGGCACAGTGCTCACCGGGTCCTGCCTGTCCCACAGCACCATTCACACCCTGACAGCCACATACGGATCCAGGCAAGATGCAAAACTGAGCTCAAGGGCCCCAGGGATGGAAGGCAGGGCGCCCAACCACCTGTGGGAAAAGAGCAGCAAGAAGGACTGAGCATGTGTCAGGAGATATTCTACCCCAGCTGGTCACCGGAAAGGGGCTGGGAGTGATGAGGACAGAGCACAAAGCCAACAGCTCAACAACTGTCAGCTCAGAGCGCCAAGGCACGGCGAGTGCACACGGGCCATCGCTGCTACGTAAGACACCACATGCCTTAATCTCCCCCAGGGGAGAGAACCTCGTCCAGCCCAGACTGTTTGTGTACTCAGCTAATTTTGCTGCCTGACTTTCCACCTACTTGCTCAGCGGAAAACCGATCCTCCCAAGTAATCATCGCTATTTCATCCCTACCCTCGGACCCGAGGCCATGGCACAAGCAAAACCCTGCCACGCTGTATCAGCTGCACACCCAGTGTCACAAGGGCAACTGGCTCTCCTTGCCGTGTCCCCTTTGCTGAAGCGCCTCTTCCAGGCTGAGGACTGTGTATGCCAGCACTATCAAATACTGCAGCCCACTTGTTAACCTAAACGAGCCTCCTATATCCTAAAATACCATTCCAAATCTCCTACGTGGCTCCTACACACAAGTCAGGCTGTTCAAGCGCAGTAATATAATTAAGAGAAAAAAATGCCCTGCATACACCAGGGAGTATCCTGAACAGCATGAGCTTAATATTAGTTCTTGCTAGAGCGCAGTGAGACTATTCCTGGCTGCTGCCTCCAGTGCTGGTGTCCACACTTGAGAAAAAAAAAGAGGTTGTGGAAGTGGAACAGCTTCCAAAAAGAATTAGGAGAATGAATTGGGAACTGGAAAGCCTGCTGTGCAGACACAGGCTTGAGCGCTCGATTGGTTCAGCTAAGCCAAGAGATGATCACGAGAGGACTTAATCACCCCCTGCAAAAGTGCAGGGAGAAGATTTCTGCTGGCAGTGGGGCTCTCCTCCAGGGCTGCCCAGATTCCACACAGCGAAGGCAAAGGAGACAACTCAGCTTGTGGGTCACTGCAAGAGGGCAAACTAGGCTGAGGTGGCAAGTATTATGCCCAGGCTGACAGCTCCAACTGCAAGCCACCCCACCCATTAGGGCCCAAGCTGTTACAGGGGAGGGCAGATGAGTGCTGGAGATGCCCTGGTCCCCATCCCTGAACCAGCCAAAAAGATGGACCAGAAGCCAACATGCACCGCAACACCAAGGGCATCTAGTGCCAGCCCACCCTGACATGCCCCTCTGCACCTTCCTTTATCTCTTCATTTCACATGTAAGAGACTTGCCAGAGGAGAAGCCCATGTTCTCAGAGCCAGGCCAATGGTCATTTGGAAAAAGAGAACGCAGATCATATTGCTTTTAAAATGCAAGTCAACTATCCTTACTGGATCAAGGGGATGATCACTTTGGACAAACCAGCAACCTTAAGAGGTCAGAACAGGCATTTCATGTCTTTCTCCATCACTTTCAAGTCTCACTGTTCTTCCATTCCTGCTTCCACACTGAAACCAATTTTGTCAGGGAAGCTCTGCATAAGACTCACCTCTAAAACTCATCTGCAACACCAAAGCCTGGTCTTCGCTCCTCCTGCAGGTGAACTGAGCTGTAGCTCACTTCACCTTTAAGGCAAGGCTGCCCAGGATGCCTCTTTGAGCTGAGTAATAAATGGCATAGATCTTTCACGCTGGGGTTGTAATCCCATTTCAGAGCTTCATCCTGGAGCTGAACATGCATGTGAGAGAGCAGAGACATCACACCACTCCATGTGGTGACAGGAACAACTCACTGGGAGCCCGTCTTGCCCCTCAGACTGGGGCATCCTTTGCACTGTCAACACCCCTGGCACCAGACTACCTTCTTTTTTTAAAGCGAAGGGACACAGTTATTTACATTCCATCATTAATTCCCCTAATGCCCTGAAGAGTATTTACTGAGGTTAGCCAAGCATTTGAGATGCTTGCAAAGTACTCTCAAGCTTTCCTTAATAGCTATTTCTGTATAGTCATGTTTTGTTCCCAATCTCCCACACATCTCTTTGGGCTTTTTCAGTCTTGCTAAAGACAGGTATAAAGAGATGGCAAGGATCTCAATCATTTGAGATAGGAAAAGAAATTGGTGAGAAAACAATTCTATTTAATGGACCTATTCTCTCCCTTCTATTTTCTTCTCCCTGGCAGTACTGTGAAAAAGCCTGTCTCCTTCAGCAGCTGGAAAGGCTGAGATCATGCAGCTCAGACACTTCCACGCCGTAACTTAGAGATTCATCCCGTTGTGAACTCAAGAGCATCCACACTCCCCTCTGGCATCCAGCAGCATCCTTGCAGGAAAGTTTTCAACAGCTGCTCTTCCCAGGCCCACAGAAATCCACATACAAGCATATTTCATTTTCTTTCCCTCACTGCTGCATGTCTTCTCACAATTTTTTTCCTTTCCTGGTTCTCTCCCTGATGCAGTTCTCCAGGCCCACTTCACACCTCCCAGAGCCTCCCATTTTAAATTCCACTTTCTACTTCAGTTTCCCCAGGTACAGAAGTATTAACCTAAAAATGCAAGAGGGCAAGGTATTCTGGGGACATAAAGCTTCCTAAAATCTCACAGCGAGAATCCTGCCCCAGGCATTTTTTCTCCCACAGCAGTCTTTCACTGTTTCATCACAGCTTTCTCATCACCTTCTCCTGAAGGCAGCTAGAACTGATAAAAGTTCTTTGGTCACCAGACTTCTGTGTGCTTGCAGTGCTGCCACTCAACATCAGCAGGGTCAGTGCTGAGCCATCTTGCCCCCACCATCCACTTGCAGTTGTGTCTCTGCAGCATTGCCAGAGCCATCAGCCAGGACAGCAGCTACAACACCACTCACACAGCGAGAGGCCCTGCCTGGAAAGATTTAGAGCCTGTGCAGATACAGTAGGAGGGGGGGAAGAAAAAACAAAACAAAACCAGGTCTGGAGAGAGGAAGGCAGCTAGCTGCAGGGCAGCGAGCAGAGCATGCTGTGTGTTCCCTCTCCACTGCCTGAGGTGCTCTTCTGCAACCATTCCTGCCTGACTGGTGGAAGTTGGAGCACAAGTGTGGCTTCCAGGCACCACTGCAAAGAAACCTTGGTGAGGAGGGAAGGGAGACTTGAAAAACCAGCCAAAAAAGGCTGTTTTGGTTTTGCAAGAACTCTACCCACTCTTCACCTTCCGGGACACTTCCTCCCCTCGCCACAAGTAACAAGCACAGATAATTGAAGGGAAACATCATTTCCCAGAGCACTTCTGATCTGTATTATCCATGCTCATTACAAGCCGTGAGGTACATTCTGGTCTCCATCAGCTCCAAGCAAACAGGAAAGTGCAGCACACGGGTAAAGGGCAGAACTGCCCCTGGGAATGCACAAAAACCAAACCAAAACCACTTAATAGCTCTTGAAGGACTGGCAGACACATGGTCTTGTGCTCAGGCCAGGATATCAAAGCCCTAGGGCATTTGCACAGCCCAGGTTGCTTCCTTGAGCTTATCCAAGAGAGTGGATTTAACTGGGCGGTTCTGGGGCATCAGAGGCAGAATTCAATTCTCATCTATTGACTTGTGTGGGTTTTGTCCTGCCCTCCTTTAGGTTGCCTCCTAACCCTGGCAACAGTACCTCACTGGTCAGTCTAACAAAAAGATGACTTGGAAAAAGGAAGAAGTTTTTCTTCCTTTTCAGTCATTTTCTTAAGCTTTGGGGGTCTTTTTTTTTTTTTTTTTTTTTTGCCATTGCACAAGGAGTTAGTTGCTGCTAACCTTTGGCTGCTTCTACTTTGCTGCCATGGCTGGTTGGAGCCTCCCAGGAGGTGATAGGACAGACACATGAGACCCAGGCCACTCACTGTCTCACCCCAGCATCTCACAGCTCATCCCCACTTGGTGAGTTTTCAAAAAAGTGTTCAAGGACTGCATTTCACCAGCTCACTGCAGAAAGGCCCTATGCTCAGCAGCAAGGCATTAGACGAGCAGCAAAAAAGTAGATAAGCAAGAAGACTTAGAGGGAAAAAGATTTGTTTTGGCAGCACATTGAAGGTCCCTTTCTCCAGAAGAGCCATGAAGATTCAGAAGGGATGCTGCACACAGACCATGTACTAAAATCAGACTGCATTTTTTCTTAATAGCATTAGTCTCAATCAAGGAAGCAGAAGAGGCCTGGCCAGCCTGGACAGAGGGCAGCTGCATATGGAACTACCCCCAGCAGTGCTGTTTTCCTCTGAGGGATGGTGGGATGCACAGATCTGGAACCATCACCCACCTCCAAGTTATCCCCTGCAGCTGCTGTGACAAATGTGGGGACAGATGGGGAAAGAGTGATGGGAAGCAGAAGTGACAGGCTGCAGCAACACACCACCTTCCTTTAAACAGCCTCGTTGCCTGCAGAATCAGGCTCCTGCTTGCATCGTATTCACCCTTACCCAAAAACCATCTCCCACTCACTCAAACCTCACCTCCCTCCCCTCTTCAGCCCTTCTTGCTCCTTTTCTTCCTCCCCTGTTCCTATCAGGGTCAGGAAACTCAGGCTGAGCATCTTCCATTTGTGAATTATGTGATTTATACCATCTCCAGCCTGGTAAACTGTAAGATACTGGAGAGGATCCAGGACTGCAGGAAGCATGTCTGCCTTGGAAAAGACAAGAAACAGAGGAAGAAACTGGATGGGAAACTAGATGGACTCTTCCTTCACCTGGTGACCCAACCTCTCTTTTCCAAGTCGTGTGATTTATCTCTCTCCAGACCATCTCTGCAGGAACCAGGTCCATTACGGAAATTAAAATGTGCTACCGCCAGCAGCTGGCAAGATCAAACCCTCAGCACGCCTGTCCCCTCCAAGCAGGGATGGCAGACACCACGGAGCTTGCAGCCAAGTGCAGCAGAGAAGGTGCCAAGAGAAGCTCCTGCACTGCGCCCTGATGGGCCACCAGCTTTGAAATCTGCTGGCCAGTGGCACAGCTCAGAGGGCCCGCCAGATGCCAGTCTGAAGCTGGGTTCTGGCACAGCCAGGCTTCCAGGAGCAATGGGAGAGTAAACTCAGACCTGCTACACCACAGCTTGCAACCCACAGCATAAGCACATCCGAGGTGTTAGAGGGACATCAGGATGCTTCAACACTGAGACCGAGTTTGGGGTAGGGGGAGAAGAAAATCCTTTCCCTTCTCTCCACAGCTTCCCTTCCTAGGGAAGTATCCCCAGGAAGAATATGCCTGAACCACAGAAGGATTCACCTCCCAGGACGAATAACACAGGGGGCTGGTGGCTGCAGGTGCTGCTAGAAGGTGTGACCAGCCAAGAGATCCTTCCCTGAAAGAAAAACTTCAGCTTCACTCACACAAGAGGAACCCTAGAAGAGGCAGCTTGATGTCTCATTGCCTACAAACATGGTCATTATTGTTCCCTAGAAAAAAAAAATCTTTTTTGCTCATGTATTTCCAAATGGTAACATGAGACCATTCAATCTTGAAGATGTTTGTGCTCCGAGCTGGTGACAGCTCTGGAGGAAGCACAGGAATAAATGCCTGGGGAAGCGTATTAGAAGGACTCAGAGCTGGCAAGGCAGACACAAACTTCTCCTGAGCAAGATGAGCTCAGTGAGGCATTACAGACTGAAACAAGAAGAGAGAAATGCAACCCGTGCTGGGAGGAGACAATTTTCAGGTGCCCCTTCCCAGCACCGTGCAGCAGCATGCTGCTCCATACCCCAGCACTCCTCAATCCAAGACACTGAAGACGTCACTGAGCAGCCCTAAACACACTGCAAAGGCAAAACCTCACAGCCACACAGCAGCACTTTGCACACACAAGCAGCCATAGGAGAGGGAGAGCAGATTTGTGAGCAGAGAAATGTTGGAATATATCATAAAACAGCCCTTAGATTTTTGTCAGAAGAGGCAACGTGGCCCTTAAAAGTCAGGGAATACAGTCCTGAAGGCTCAGATCTTCGTGGCTACATCAAGGTCAGGAAAGAAAGAAGCCTTACAACCAAGGAGCCTTAAAACTCCCACTGTTTCCTTGATGCAGAGAATGCAGATGATGCGCACGGACCCTGTCCTTAACAGCAGGACGAGGAGTCCTTATGCACTTAAGCACCAAAACAGGAGCTGGTTCTACCTGAGTTTCTGCTGGCCTAATCTCTTGTACAGCCAAAGGGCAGACGAGAAACCACCAGCTTTGGCGGGGGTATCAGACAATTTTGGTTTTTTAATGAATTTCCCGCAAACAGACTACTTGCTGGTACTTTCCATCGCTTAAGACAAAAGAGTGGAAGCTATCAACTGGATAGTCAGAGCACTGCCATGCCAACAATCAGCCTAATCCCTCTGATTAGAAGAGGATTTGGAAAAAAACAGGAGGGGAGATTTCCTTCCTTCCTTCCGCAGCATTTCAAACAAACCCACTTCGTGCTGTGCCACGAGGTAACCTTTTACCAGGCTGTCCCCAGCGCAGCCTAGACACAACAGGGCACTGAGCATTCTGTCTGGGGCCAGAGATCTAAATTCTTAAGTGCCTCTGACCATGTCCTGTTACAGGGATCACAGCAATCCCCACACCACAGCAATATCCTCCTGCTCATCACCTGGGAGAGCCCGGGGTGACACCACCCTTGGCTGGATCTGAGCCCTGACCTCCCAGTGCCCTTTCAAACCCTCTGTACTCTGCTCCCTGCATTGCCATGATGCTCTCACTCCCGGTCACAAGGAACCTGCCAGGATTGCTGATCAGCTGCATGATCTGCTTAAGAGGAGCAGATCAAGGCACACCAGCCAGCTCCTTTGCAGCCTGTGCCATTTCTGTCCTACGCCTCTCAGCTCTCAGGGAAGCAGCAGGGTCAGCCAGGTGCAGGTAGCACTGTAGCATGGACTTACTCATGCCTGTCCCCCAGAAGCTGGAAGATGCTGAAGAAATTTGGTGGCAACTTTGTAACCAAATGCAAATCCGAATCCCCAATCCAAATGTGGGGAACAGCAGAAGGGAAAGCAAAAGTACCCTTTGGCAGGTCCCCTTCTCCCAGAGAAGGTCAATCAGGCCAGCAGATGCAGGGAGGCGTCAGAGTGGGGCTCTCCATCAGCTGTTGACAGCACAGACACTTCATCTTCCGCCAGCAGGAACGTCTGGGCAGCCCTGCATAAGCTCCTCGGGTACTCTGGACCATCACCAAGTGACAGTTCATCCTCATTCTCCCATCCTTGCCAGCCTTCTGACCATCCACTCCTTAAATAGCTCAGATCGTTTCAAAGGGATGGTACAAGGAACAAGAGGTTAAAAAAAAATCTTCTCCCTCCCTCACCTGCCTGTGCAGCATCTCGGTCTGAGGCTGTGGTTCTAACAACCTCCTTCAGTTCAAGGCAAACAGAATCCTGTGATTTTTAAGTGACCATCTGTGACCCAGAGCTGCAGCGTGGAGAGAGTGGATACAGACCTGCATCTTAAGCAGACTGGATTTTATATTACACTTACACAGCACAGACAGCAGAGAGATCCCCCAAAGACTCCACAGCCAGATGTAACAGCAATGTGCAAGGCTTAATGCCATGCAGGGAACATGCTCTCCACTGGCTGCAGCCTGGCTGCTCAGACCCTGCCTCACCGTGGGGAGCACGAGCCAGCAGATCCTTTATTTTTTCCTAAGGCAAGAGCTACGGCCACTCTGTTTTTGGTTACCCAGAAGAACATAGACACACTGCTACCAAGGCTGCAATGCACCACATCTGCAGGCTAGCTCCTGGTGAGGGTTATCCTAACCCGAAAGCACCACACCAGCCTGCCACGAGCTACACAGGGAGCAAGAGACTGCACTCAGCTGGGGAGCAACACCAAAACACTCCCACCCTCCTGAGGATCACTCCCAGCGAAGCACAATAGGCACACGGCAGAGCTGGGAGCACTGAGCATCTTTCCTGCTGGTGTTTCCCCTCTGAATAAAACGCAGTTCATCCCTGCTCTGCAAACATCCCTGCGCATCGCTGCCCTGGCCAAGAGTCGTGTTCTGCAGCTCAAGGGCAAGCAGATGGTAGAAAGCCACACTTGCAGTGGGAGCAAAGCAGGAAGCCTTCGAATCAGGCTACTAATGCAATACAGCCACGCTGCTCCAACTGGCAAGCCCTTTGCCGTGCATAAGTAGAGTCATTGCCTCCCAGCACCTGCACATTGCCTTCAATTTACACATGACGACGGTAACTAACACTTCATCTCCAATGGACTAGGGCTGGATGATCAATCTACTGATCAGAACCTTGCTCCATCCCCAGCACCACTTTCTGCCATGCCAAAGTCACTCCTGGCCCTTTTCTTCCTGATCAAAAGGGGACTGCCAAAGGCTCACCATAACCGGCGCTGCCAGTTCACGGGTTCTCTTTCTGAATTTAAAGCTGCGTAGAGAAATCTATGAGGTATTTTTCAGGCCAAGATGTTAACATTTTATTTGCCCAGTATGAGCAGCCTCAGTTGCTTTATTGCAAAGATGTAATTGAACAAAGCACCAAGAACAGGAAGGAAAACCTCTGTGAGGTGCAGCTGGGACGTGCTTGATCCTACCGCTGTCAAACATCAGTGCTGAAGATGTACAACCGGATTACTGTCATACAGCATAAAACCTGTACCTGGACACACTTGACAAGGCATGTCTGGGCAGCGGGGGGATGCAGCGTGAAGCTGGGGTGCACAGCATCACCAAGGCTCCTCACAGCACAGAGCCTTGCTGGAGGGCACCTTGCAGCTGCAGGTACACAAGCACAGGCTTTGCAGTGGTGGAGTGTGAGGGATGAGTTTCCCACTCAACCCTGAGAGCAGCTGAGCCCCCACAGATGGAGGGAAAAAAGCCAGCACAGCCAGGTCCTCAGCTCTTCCCAAGAGTGGGTGGGTGGTGTGGCGATGCTGTGGGTGATCAGGACTTGCTTTCCTGAATCCATGCACTTAGACAAATTCACAGCAGAGGGGAAAAAAATAAAAATCTCTTTACTTTTGAGACTGTCAAAGGCTGGAGTTACATAGTGCGTGCTCACCCTGTTGTTATGCCGTTCCTTGCATGTCCACTACTGTCCACTGCTAGGGACAGAATCCCAGGACATTTGGCTGCACTGACCAAGCCATTCTCAAGGAACAAGCCGGCCTAAAGCATGCAGCAGGAAAGCACTGGGGCAGATATTTTGATTCACATTTGCAAGGGCTTTTTGACAGGAGCAAAGAAAGAACATTTTAAGCATTCCTTTCAGCCAGCATGCATCCTGGCCCATGAGACCTCTCCTAGGGCAAGGCACAAGACCAATCTCTTTCAAATCAAGCGCTCCTTTGTCACCCTGCTGCAAGCCATTTGACCTTCAGAGTCAGAAGGAAGCTCATATCACAAATGGTCTGATGGGCCCGGGTTGGGAGCGAGCCCAGGCACTCGAGAAGGACCACGGCCCGGCTGCCAACCCCAGCATCTCAGCAGGGAGATAAACAGACCCCGAGCCTGAGCATTCAGCTCTGGAAACACTTGTTCCGACTCAGCACATTTCCTCTGACAGCCAGACGCAGAAGGTCACTCAGACCAGCTTTCCACGTACAAGACATATCCTTGCCAAGAAAGAAAAGTCCCAGGCCAGGCTGTGCCACAGGTGTCCAGAGAAGGTTTAAGCCTTTGAAACAGACCTCACTTCACCAATAGCATCTTCACATTTCTTTTAAATGCATCAATCCCTACTTCCCTCCCTGCTCTGAGGAGAGAGATTGCACACCCCTCTTTGTTCTTTCACTGCTCTCCCTGCAATTGCCCCACCTTAAATATTTGGAGCTCTATTCTCTGCACCCAACTGCAGAGGTATTTATTAGGGAGCACAGGACTTCTGTATGATACATGGAGACAGCTGATCCCACGAGAGCCAGCAGAGCTTCTGCCCTAAAATTTACCAAGTACCCTGGTGTAGCCTTTCGAGAACTGCTTGCTGTAGACAAGCTCTCCCGCACACCAGAAACCTCGACAAAGTGAGAGCTAACATGAGTTGCTATTGCTGTGACGCCTCTGACATGCAGCTGGGCTGCCAGGGACTGCTCTCCCCACGGACTGTGCCTCCCGCTCTGCACCAAGGTAGGACCACAGCACCTCCAAGCCATTGCAGAGTCCAGTCAGCATCCAAAATGCTGTATCTTCTCCCAACCTTCAGATGCTGGGGCCTAGCAGAGGATCTCAAGCCAGCTGAAACTCTAAATGTGTGCCTCAGGTACCAGTGTATTTACACACAGGAGTTGCTTGTTGGTGCATAAACAACAGAAGGGACACCGACCCCCAAGACAGGGTTCAATCCCCAGCAACCACCCAGTTCCCCCCACTTCCACACCCCCACTACTGCCTTTTGCCTGGTGCAAGACAACAAACAAGTATGGGCTAACACCAGCCCAGCCGATATTCTCCTTCAATCCTGCCCTACAATGACTGAAACCATGACAATAACAACAGTTTTTGCAAGGAGACAGGAACAAATCTGAGCATCAGGCACCAGCCAGAAGGAAGTCACGGCTACGTGGGCACCACGGAGAGCTGATCTTGAACACTGCCTGGGTCAGCATGAGCAAGGCATACGTTGGCTGGCATGCCAGCTTCTCCAGAAATGGGAAATGTGTGACAGATGCATCGTGTTTGTGTAGCAGAACTGCTGCTGCCGCTCCCACAGAGCCTTGTCAGTCTGTTTGCACACAGGCACACCTCAGGTCTGTGTGTGTACCCTTCCCAGCCTACCCAGGCAGCGAGGTGTTACAATACACATTTAACTAATTCAATTACTAGGAAAAAAAATAATAAAAAATGAGGGCACACAGCCTGTGATTAAGAATTTCTTTCTCAACACGCTGGCAACACGCCTGCAATTACCGAGCCCTTGATTCTCTAAATTCCCCAGAGATCAACAGCACCTGATACCAGCATGTCCTCAGGTCTTTCATAACCCAGAAAGCCGCTCCCCCACCCCGCTGTTTCAACACTGGTGAGATTTTTCACACCTTGCAGCTCAGAAACACTTAAACCTCGGACATCCAGCCCGGCAGGTCACACCAGATTCGCTGGAGTAATTGGCAGCACAGGTGGGCTGCAGCTGACACAAGCCAGGGCAAAAGTACTCTCATTAAAAGCAGCAAAGCAAGACCACGCTCAGTGCGACGAGAGGAAAATTGCTTCCCACACCAACTCTGTCGAACCAGCCACCAGGAGCACCGCAAAGGCAAGAGCTAGAACAGCCCTCCCGCTAATAAGATCCCCCAGAAATGGGAATGATGGCCAAAGTAGCTGCGTGAAGGCAGGGCAGGAGGCTGGGGAGAGCCAGATGGCTCTTCCCAGCCAATAACCTCAGGTGCCATAGGGTTAAATCAATGCATGAGGCTATTAAAGGGAGTGGAAGTGTTTTAACATGGTTGAGTGAAATTCCTCGCACTTTTAAGTCGACAAGGACCCCATTGGGGCATAATGGGCTAGCACAACCCATCCCATTACAGGTCGTTAACACACACAGGAGCCTTGGGAAGAGGGGCAATTAGGGTTCCTCACCAACTCTGCAAGAGGGACTCCCTCCTCAGCTTTGAATCCCACCGATTGCAAAGAGGGATCCAGAGAGAGGCCATCCCCTCCTCTAGCCTCTGCACTTTCTCCACCTGGGAGGAGCACACACACGCATGGAAGTTTGCAGCAGGTTGAGCTCTCAGCAGGCTGAAGGGGCAGAAAATTGGCCCCCAGAGCAAAGCACAGTGCAGAAAGCTGCCAGCCTCCTCTGCTGGAGGACATCACTCTGCCCCACTTTCCTTCCCCCAGACTCAGGGCTAAGGAGCCACTGTCCATCACACTCCTAGCAGCAAGAACAAGGAGATGCCAACAAAGTATCGGTGCTGGAAAAGCAGTGGGCTGCTCCCCAGAGGCTACAGGGCAGTGCTGGGATTACTGCAGCCCTCAGTTTCTGCCATATGGAGTATGCTATTTCCAGCCTAGAAACAAAGTTAAGACTTCTCAGGAACTTAATAGGTATACAGTGGTTATTTTCCACTGGCAAGAAAAGAGTAACTAAAGCTGAGGCAGAAGGAAAAGCAAAAAAGAGTCACTGCATTACTACCTAAACTACCAGGTTACAGCACCTTGCCCTGCTCTTCTCCAGACATTCCTGGGGAGGGCAACCAGATCTCTTGGCAGGGTGGGGTGGGAGCCCCGAGGCTGCAGACCGGGAATTAAAATGGGAGAGAAGTGGCCCCCAAATGTGGCTGCCGGCTTCTCCCACATAGCCAGCCCTGGGGAGGGTCTGAAATACTGATCTGCTGAATAGACTGTACAAATTCGGAAACAAGAACAATCCAGAGCATCAATGCCTTGCTCAACCCAGAGGAGAGAACAAGCTGGGAAAGGCTCTGGGTGGCTGCAAGAAGAGTCGTGGATGGAAGAGAGAGACCACCCATGAGGGAGAATGCCTGGAACAGTCCCCAAAACAGCAAAGAAAAATCCTACAATGCAGAGTACAGACAGCCTTGGACACAATTATTTGGCAAATAAGGATTTTACTGTGATGGAACTGATACATACTTTTTCCTTCCTCCCGTAAGAGGGTCCAAAGCTCCCACAGAGAATATAATAAGAAACAAGCTCAAAGGGTTTGCTTTCCTCAAATACCTCTTCCTCTGGGCTTCCAGCCCTGTCCACAATCTAAACATCCCCAACACATGCAGCCCATCAGGGCTTTGGCCTCTCACAGGTGGTGTTTCCCTTCCTGGCCTGTCCCAAGGGTGGGGTAAGATCATTGCAGCAGCACAATTCACCACGGGCAGTGACGTAACTCTGGACTTGCATCAGTCCAGCCAGGACTCAGCTCCAGCTCCTTCCCTTCTCCTCTGTACTCAAACACCTACCAAACATTGAGGAGACCCTGCTCACAGCCCTTTGGTGGCTCTGTAAAGTAGTTGCAGCAGTGTAAGTCTGACTTCTCCTATGGACACCTAGCTGTCACTTCCAGTTCAGCCCAGGACAAGCCAATTTACCAGTTCTCTCTCCAGAAGTCTCCACAGCAACTATATTCTCACCCTGACCATCATCTGCTCACCATGGTGCTTCCCTGGCCCAAGGACACCACCTGTAACACCGCTCCATCCTTCTGACTGCACCCAGCTCCTCCAGGCTCCCACTTTAGCACATGTCCTTCATTGAAGCCACCTATCCTCAGGCAAACAGGCCCTGCTCAGACCTCACCAGCCTCCAGCTGCAAGTACTCCCATCTTTGCATCCTCCTCCAAGCCCCTCCCCAGCATCCCCTTTCCCCGAAACTGCTGCTTACCACCAGTGGCATGGCTCCTGAAGATGCCCATGGAATTGCCCAATATTTAGCAACAAATCACTTTGTACTTTGCTCCCATCATCCTAGAAGGAGCCCCAGAAACACCTACAGAAGTATCACCCCAGCATCAGGTTTGCTTTGGTGCCTGAGAAGGGACCAAGCAACTGCTGCGAAGCCCCTTGAAATGACCTCTGCCCCACCCACGCCAGGGCTGCTCAGCACCAAAAGCAGAGTTAGGAGCACAGCCTAGCAGAGTTCCCAGCCAGGAACAGTTTGCAAGCTGCTGCCTTATCCCTGCCTCTGGCTGGGCAAGGGCAGAAATACCTGCAAACTGCACAGTAGAAACAAAAAAAGAAAAAAATAATCCCAAGCAATTGATTTCTTGCTGTTCTCTTCTTGTATGGGGACAGATCCAGCTGGAAAGGACCTCAGTCACACACCTTATGTCTTATACCCCTGGAAGCCATCCCAACAGGCAGGGCTGGAACAAGCAGCATTAGGAGACACCCAAGTCCCTTCCAGAAATCCAGGAGAGGAACTGGAGCCCCTTGGAGAGAGAAGTGCTCGACCAGGCAGGAGCAACCTCTTGCAGCAAACAATTTGATGGTGAGCTACTGGCACAGGTGGCTCAGAGGAGCTGTGTCTGCTCCATCCCTGGAAATATTCAAGACCAGGCTGGATGGGGCTCTGAGCAACCTGGTCTGGTGGGAGGTGTCCCTGTCCGTGGCAGGGGTGTGGAACGAAATTATCTTTAAGGTCCCTTCTAACCCAAATCATTCTGTGATTCTGCTCTGCAAAGAGCAGGGTGAGCCCAGCCTGCAAAGGCTCCAGTGGGTCTCATGATACTGTTTTCTGACAGGGTTAGAGCTTGAGGATACCACAAGGGCATGGGCTTCCTCCCAGCACCCTACCTGCCCCCAGAAGGTGTTACCCGACCTCATATAATCACAAACGTTCAACAGAGAGGGAAACCACAACAGGGCAGTTGAAGGGACCAGGGGCACTACTCTAACCCTGCTTTTGCCTTGCCCAACAAGTACCTGGCCAGGTCTGCTCCTCCTGCGGCCACCACGCTGCAGCGCTGCCCGAGGAGTGCAGACCACTTCCCTGCCTCATCCACCATGCAACATTTGTTCTGTGTTTCAGGCACTGGCAGGTCTTATTTGTAAGATGATGAAGCGGTCTGAAGCCTTCCACATACATGCCAATTAGATGCTCCAAACCCCAGGCTCAGCGGAAGGTCAAGTGCGTGGTGTGCCATGCTCAGCTCCCCGCGTCAGTCGGGCTCCTCGATGGGATGTCTGAGGAGCCCTTGGAACGGCATCCGCTGGTTGGTTTCAAGGTTCACAAGGAATTGGCTTAACATGGGGAGGGGGGCTAGAAATAAAAGTTGAGGGTTTTTTTTTATTTTAAACAGGGAGGCCAGACATATAACAGTCTCACAACTTGGAGCTGTTTTGATCCAGCCAGCCCCCTCTCTGCTGAGTTCTGTCAGGAGACAGGCACAAAGCACCAATTAAAGACGAGTTATGCTTTTTCTGTCAAGCAAAAAAGAAAGGAGGAGGAGGGGGGAGAAGATGATGGGAAGTGGGGAGAAGAAATCCAGCCCTGGAGTAATTTTGCTTTCAAAGCAAGCTGTCAAGGCAGCCCCCTCTCCTCCCATCTCCCACGGAGGAAGAGCAAGGGAGCACCCGCGCGCCGGCTGCGGACGCGTGGCATCAGTCATCAGACCACACCATCAGTCACTTGGCACATCAGGCCGAGCCATGCCCTCGCTTTCCCCCGGGCATCTGTCAAAGCCTGTGACAGGGAGCCAGAGCAGCAGATTCCCAGTGAAGATGGGCTGAGCACAAGCCCCACCAGCTCTGATGACAAGAATCCCCACTTATGGGCAATTAGACTGGGAACAAAACAAAACAAAAGCAGCAAGGACTGAGGGCACTAGCTAGCTCGTGTAGCCACAACATCAGCTCCAGTTCTCCATGGCAGAGACATGCACAGCGAGCACAAACATGCAAACACTGCCTCTTCTGCCATATAGGTTACCATGTTTGAAGGCTCCCTGCACAGCCAGCAGCTCTCCTGGCTCTCAGCTGAGCTCAGGACAGAGAGCTGAGAGCTTTCCCCATATATTCCACACCACTGCTTGGTGCAAACCAAGGCTACCTGCCTTTGCAACACACTGCCAAGGAACCACAGCACCAGCATGGACACAGCAAGCTCACCTTGGGCTAACACTACTACCTCTGAATCTACCTTGAGCACTTGCAAGCCATTCCCAGATCTCATCCAGCAAGCACCAGTCCTGCAGCTGGACAGATTAAGAAGATTACGAAGATCCATCACGGCTTTATTGTTGCATGAGGAAGATAAATAGCAAGCACAACCCCTTCTAGGGTGACAAAGGGCAGGGATTTAGGCACCACACAAGCACCAACCCCAGCTTTAATAACTTACCTGTTGCTTTAGCGAAGTACCCTTTGCAGAGCCCATTGGTACCCATTAGGGCATCAGCTTCACTCCCACTTCTTCCTTCCTGGGCTTTCTGAAAGCCTCAGCTAATTACAGCAGCAAAGTCACCCTCGAGGGAGATAATGCGCACACTCATTTCAGCAGGATGGCACTCCTGCTGGGCTGACTGCTCCCAAGGAGGGGATATCCTCTGCCACCTTAGCAGGGCCCAGTGTTCTGGGCTGGATCCATCCCACAGTCAGCCCAGAGGAGGAGGGAAGAGCATCTCTACCCCGGTTTAGGTCTGCCTGGGCTGGCTGCACACACTCCCAGCTCGCTAGCAAGTGCCCTGCTCATTAGCATGGGGTCATTCAGCTGCAGCAGGGCACAAGCACCACTTGGTTATTGCAACACCACTCACGTCCACTGCTGTGGAAGAGTTGAATTTCTTTTAAGAGCCCTGAAGATCTTGGTTTGAATTTAAGAGAGGAAAAAAAATCTCACAAAGAATTGCAGGATCTCTGTAAACACACCAGAGGAAAAGAGAAAGCGAATCTTTGAGCCTCTTGACCTTGACAATGTCCTTATAATTACAAGACTATTTATTTTCAGTTAAACCCCAACTATTGAACAGACAGTGTCAAGTTGGTTTTTTCCTGAGCAGGTGATTATCCTGCCTGACTAATCTAATGAAAATTATCAGGAGGCTACTGACCTCCTGCTACACACACTAAATAATGCACAAAGCTTCAGGATCAGACAGGCAAATCATAACCCTGCCTTATCTTAATCACTTTCTATACAGCTCCAGGCCTGTTCCACTCCTGGTTGGCTGTGTTAGCCAAATGCTATCTCAGTGGAAACCACAGCAGAGCCAGCACTGAGAACTGCACGGCAAAAAGTTACCTCCTTAAGATTTATTTTTGTAGAAGCCAAGAGCTGCAGAGGCAGATATATTTAGTCTTTAAGCTGCTGTCTTGACTCCTGAGCTTATAGCATGAGGTGGTGGTCCCCTGACACCTGGCTTTGGGAAAAGCAGTATTTTCCCACTACTTTGATGCAGGGTACAAGGAAGGTAAGGTCTGAAAAAAAAATTGTGCACAAAGGGGCTCATTATTCCAGATAGGTAAAGCCACCTTTCCACTCCGTCCTCTCGGACCTTGTGTCAGCCTCCCCCTGCAAGCAGGGCTGCCCACGGCTTTTGAAGATGCCACAGCACAGCATGAGGACTAGGGCAAAGCAAGAGGACCCAACACTCGGGGTGCTCTGTGCCCAGCCTGGGGCCTGAGGATCTGCAGCAATCCTGTCCCACTCCTTGCAGCACCACTCCCCTTCAGGAGAGACAAGTGCAGCAGCTGGAAGGGATAAAAGACTACAAATGTCAATTAAGGAGCATAGAACTAAAGGAGACATTAAAAAAAAGTTATCACACACTCCCCACACAGCCTCAGCTTGAATGGCACCCACAGCTAGACAAACAGAATGCACTGGGGAGACTTCAAGCCTAAAATAAGTTTCCACTTAGGAATCTACAGAGAATGGTGGAAAAACACTGCTAAAGGACAAATTGACTAATTTTTATACCCCCAGCTCCCCAACATGAAACCATAGCTACAACACCAGAGAGAAGACACCCCTCTTACCCATCCAGCCTGACCTTGCTGCCTCATCCTCAGCACCCATCATATGTGGTGCTTCAGACCTCCTGGTACAGGAGCTCCCAGATCCCCTCCCATCACTGCTGCAGCCAGAAACTTCACCTTGCAGCCCTCAAAAACTGCTGACAGCCTCAGCAGCCTGCTCCTGCCCTGCAAGGCTCTCCCCATCCACGGAACACCTGATTTATCCTCCCACCCCGGGAGCCTTGAGTCACTTTTCTCCATCTGGGGAGGTGCTAAGCAAGATATGGGTGGACAGGGTTCCTCATAATTTAAATGGCCATTTCTTCCCATCTTACGACCTTTCAGAAGAAGAGGGGCAGTCTCTTCTTAAGTGAGCAGAAAAAAAGCCCAAGGTGGTTTTAGGCATGACAGAAGAGGGAGCAAGAGAAAGCATAGAAAGGCAGGCAGGAAATAGCACAAGATTCAGCTTTGGGAAAATACCAGCTAACACATGAAAGGAAAATGATCCATAGCAGAGATATTTAAAGGGAAGCAAAAATCTAGGAAAAATTAATGTCCACAGCAGCAATTGTTGGGGAGACAGTGATGAGGCAGGGCTTTCAAACTGAGCAGCACTGAGGCACAGGCTCTGCCCAGGGCAGATCCTAAATCTGCTGATGGAAGAATTCTGCACTGCTGCTCTGTGGACATGGCCATGCCCAAAGGTGTCTCCAGAGAGATGATCCTGAGTCCCATGGAGCCTGGTCACACCACCTGGACACAGTATGGCTAAAAGGGTTAACTGTCCAGGACACAGCAAAAGGAAAGATCCTTTATTTTTCGTCTCAGTTTTACAGAGCTGCCTGCTGCTGAGGCATCTGAGCTACTTCTGGAAGGAGTTAGAGCAATAAATAAATTCCTCCATCTCCTAGTCCGGGTGACAAGAGCAGCCTCTGGCTCCCCTGGTCATTGAAGCCAGCTCTGTAATTGCTTGTGTCACACAGCCTTGCTCCATCACATATCCTGACTGCCCTGAAAAGCCAAGGTGCAGGTCAGTTTGTGTCTCTGCTGTCTAGCAGCTGCTTGGTGTCCTCCACAGGCAGAGCTGGGGTTGCAAGAGGGCCATTGTCTGGGTTAAACTGGCAGCACCCCACTGAGTTATGGGGAACCCTCCTGAAATGCCATCCTTGCTGAAAATGCTGCTCAGGGACAGCTGAGACAGCTCCCAACAGGCAGAGTCCGATGAATCTAGAGTGCAAGATGACAGCCTGGCAATTCCAGTGAACTACAGCTGCCTCAGGACTGACTTTATCATTGTGCCTGGTCAGGGAGGAGGCTTGCACAAGAGGAAGGGGATGGAGTTAAAACCACACTGCACAGAGCCCTCAAAAATGCCCTGAGGACTAGAGCTGGAGCTGGCTGCTGGTGCTGGGACCAAGGGATGGCTCTGGCTCCAGGTTCAGTGCCTGCAGCCACCCCTGGCTCCCGATTCCAGAGCCAGGAAACAGGCACTGAGCCTTCCTGCTCACACAGTGGCAGGAGGTTGTGACACACAGGTTGTGACTGCCTGGGAGGGACTGCGACACACCAGAGCTTGCAAATGCGTGTTCTGGGGAGGTTTCTCCACTCCCCAAGCTGACTTCCAGCTGGAGACACGTGCCTGTGCTTGTCCCCAAGGCAGAAGCAGCAACAGAGGCATCCTCTGCTGCCGCTCCCCACCAGCAGAGCATGGCAAAGCGTTGGAGTGACAGCCCCCAGGGACACAGGAGCAATTTCCTCACCGCACACACAAGGACAGCGCTCGCCTTCCTTGCTGAAACCCAGTGGGTGAGACGCTGATTAGTGCCACTCATCCTGGCTGTCTCAAGGCAGACACCCAGCCTGATGGGACTCTCGTTGCACACATGCTTGCATCTAAGACCTAGGTCAGATGCAGGCTTAGGGAGGAGGAAGGGTTTGCCTGCAAGCCTCTACCACTGCCCTCTCCACCCCAACACATCTTTTTCAGCACGAACCTGGCTCTGGCTGCTGCTTTTGAACACCTACTGCTAGCTGAGCCTAGAATGGTCTGATCAACAGGGAGAAAAAGGGAGCTAAAATCTGTTTCTCTTCACCCGTCCACCATCAGAGCTGTTGCTCCAGCCCCGACACGTTAATGCCAGTGATGGGAGGCAGGAGGAACCCAGCTGGACTCCTCCACAGCGAGCTGTTGCTGGGCCAGCACTTAGGAGAAAAGCATCTTCAGGTTGACAACTCAGCAAATTTGATCTGAAACTGGCAAGAGAGAAAAAACCTAAAGCCTTTAAATGTCATCTAGGGTTTGACTGCCAGAAGCACTACAGACAGACCGTCAGAAAGACAGACAGACAGATAAGCACAGTGCTGCACAAAGAGCCGGATGCCCTACTTTGATCTCCTCAAGTATTTACTAATGTGTCCCACAGCTGGCAGGAGCTGTTAGCAACTCCAGAAATCTGGTTTTCTGCCACCAGCTCTGCTCTGGGACCTCAAGGAAATCCCAAAGCCACTCCAGGTTTCAGTTTCCCCTCTTTGCAAGCAATGATGCTTCCCTCCAACCCCTAGTGGAGGCAAGGTTAAAGGCTGACCCTGGTAATGTACTACAGCAAGCAGCCTTGGGGAACCCTCCAAGCCTAAATGCAGATGTGCAGTGAGTCAAACCTCTAGTTTGGGTCTTATGCCCAAAGACAGGCCAGATCAACTCCTTGGGAGAGACAAAGTCAAACTCATCAACACATATCCTTTGCTATTGGCTCTTCTGACCTGGGCAAGTCACGCCATCATCTCCTTCCTTCCTCTGGCAGCACTGGGGAGACACCAGGTACATGTGGGCACAAATGGCCCTCTCCTGTGCATAAGGCAGCCCTGCTTGGAAAAAAACCCACCATTTCTGGCCTGACCGCAGGTACAGATGTGCCAAAACTTGGAAGCACAAATGCTCCATGCCCCTGAAGCCAAGGACCCACCATGGTTGTTGGGGAAGTTCCTCTTCATCCTCGCTTTGCAGATGAATAAGCTAGGGTGAGCCTGGAATGGCTGATCCAGAGCAAAGAGGGCTGGGGCAGAGCAGATGTTTCTGTACAGCAAAAAGCACTTTGCAGAGTAGGCATGATCGATGATCTCCCTTCCAGTCCTCCTCCCATCCAAACAAGCCCCAAGAACATGGTGTGCCTCAGCACTGCTGGAAGATGGCAGCACGCACAAAACTGGAGCCCAGCAGGCAGGGTGTGCCAATGGGGATGATTGATGGTGGTTTGCTGGACTTCTGAAGGATGGACACCTTCAGTGGGAGTCGCCAGGTGCATGCCTGGGATGTCCTCAACACTCAGGTTTCACAGAGCTCAAACTGCAGCTTCTGGCAAAACAACTCCAACTGCAGATACAAAGGAGGAGCCTCCAAAATGTTCAGGAAGTTGGGACATTACAGAAATGCCCCATCAAAAGGGCAAGGGGCTCCTGTCAGGTGGCATAGCACATCTGAGGCATGGCCAAAAATACTGTCCAGCCAAAACGCTCCCTCCTGCACAGATGTCAGCATTAGCTGGTGCTCTGTGCCCTGTCACAGCACTTACTTTCATGCACAAAATAAAAACTAGACTCGCCAACATACCCAATGGGCCTGTCAAACTAATCATGTTAGGAGGACTGGAAACACACCAGCAGCTAGAGTCGGCCCCTGCTCCAGAGCCCTTGCAGAAATCACGCATCCAGGAGACGGAAAAGCCTCTGTCGTTCCCGTAACCAGGTCAATAAAAGCACAGACAACTCCATCCAGAGAGAGACTTTTTTTTACGAATCACAAGAAAGAGCAGCTTCAGCTCCCCCAGCTGCAAATAGGTGGGCAGGCACAAAGAGGCAGCAAGGAAACGTGTCTGTGCAACACGTGTGGGCCATCGGCCGCCCCGCACATGGCCGGGATATGGGGCAAGAGGAAACTGCTCTGAACCGAGCCGGGAGAAACAGCCGCGGCAGCTCGGTGTGACTTCTCCCACCCCCACCAGCTGGGCTCCCAAATCCAGCAGCCTCCCACCCATATGTGTGTCTGGCAGGCTGGGGAGAGACAACAGGCTAGACAAGGATTTCAAAGCTGAGAGGTCCCAGGCAGATTTGAATGGCCTCGGATTCATGGAGTGACAATAACCCCCACTTTGGGGAGCAAAAATACCCAAAATGAACTTCATCCTGGTTCCTCAAGAACAAAGCAGTCCCGTCCCAAACCCCACAGTTATCTGTGGGTGCACTTTACTGTAACACTGTTATTTCTGGAGCTCTTAGTTAAGTGAGAAGCCCAGAGGACTGGACAGAGCTTTTTTTGATCGAATTTCAGAGCAGCAGCATCCTTTTGTTGTCTCTCCTTCCTTTTAATATATTTATTTTTCAAGCCCTTAGTTCAGTAGCACAGAGGAGGGTAAATCACACATTGATGGTGAAGTCTAGCACAGGCTGCCTCCCCTTTGCATCTGAGAACCACACTCTAACCACAGGAAAGGATGTGTCCTCATTATCACCAGCATTTTTTAGGCCCTAGACAAAAGGACTGTGGTGCAGAGTGTACCTAGAGCAAAAGCAGATATACGGCTGTTTTATTATACACGATATTGTTTGATTTCACAACCAAATCTCACGCCTGGCCCTGAAGTACCCAAGCCAGGCTGCTTTTCCAGGCAGGAGGGCAACAGTGCAGGTCACCCCTTCTTTGCTGATCAGCTGGTGATGCTACAGCACAGGCAGCAGCTCCCCATCCATCACCTCTAACATTGCACCCTAAAATGCAGCGTGTGCCCTGCAGCGCTGGGACCCCACGGCAAGAGCACAGGGAGAGCTGCGTGGGTCAGCCCTGCGTGGCAGGGTCCCGCAAGTTACTATACCCAGTCTCCAAGTTATTTGCAGATGTACTCCAGAGTCTGGGAATGCCACCAGAGACCAGGAGCAGCAAGAAAAATACCAGGCTGCGACTTTGTGAACAAAATGAGTTCACTGGCTTAACACCCACATAATTAAAAGCAGGCGCATCCCTCGGTAGCTGTTAGCACGGGGGTGTGCCTGGTGGCGTGTTCACTTTCGGGGGGCTGCAATACCACCTACAAAAGCAAAAGGAGTCCCTTTGCAGAGCCAGGCTGCTCATAGCACTGATGAAACACACAGGGAACATCCTTGCCCCAGGATCCATTTTATTTCCCATTGAAACAGGAGGAACAGTAGCTCCTCCCTGCCAAGGAGGTCCGAGCTGCCCACTGCTTCTCCCTCCTGGCAGTTCAGAGGGCTCTGACAACCACGGGGACCTCAGCCTTGGGAGAGGAGAGAATGCTTTTGCTCACTGTTACTGGGAATGGCAGTGGGCCCTGCTCTCCACACTCATCCACAGCCAACTCCCTGGCTTTAGGTGGCTCCTGCTGGCTCTTGGCACCACTGCTGGGAACGGGCAGCCCCCACTCTCCTCTCCTCTCCTCACAGGGCAGACTGAACAATGGTTCTGATGGATGAACAACAGGCAGTGAGAGCAGCCCAAGAGGGGCAACCCCCAGCGCCCCCTCTGAAAGGGGAATCAACCACCCACCACCCAGGTGTGGTCCTGCAAAACTCCAGGCTGCAAGCTGCTTCCAGTACCAGGGAAAAGCCTTCCCAGGAGCCTTTCCCTCTTACCCAGCACTTCTTGTACCGCTTCCCGCACCAGTTCCCCCTCACAGGGTGTGTTGCATAGTATTTAAATACAACCAGGTCTGGGCAAGCCAGATTTCAGCTGATCCCATGTCCCCTCTGTCAGGCAATGCTAAGGAAGGGGTCAGGATTCCTCCACCAGCTGGTAGTACAGCATCATTTAATGCAAACCCTCACAGCCTTCCTCCTCCAGCCTCCCCCAGGCACAGAGCAGCAGAAAGTGATCCCCCCCCACCCCCCGGGGAAAAGAGAGGAGATTTCCCACATAATGGGCACCAGTATTAATTCTTCCAACTGCTGCAGCGTTCCTTTCATTGTGTGACTCTATGAACATCACTTGATGTTGGCAGCAGCCCCAGAGGGTATCGCAAGTCACCTGAAAGGAAAAGAGCCTCCTCAAGCACCAGCATCTGGGCTGTCTCTGAGACAGAGGGCGGCAGCTCTGGCCGTGCACGGCCACACTGACCAGACAGCTCACAGCCACGGCACTGGATCAGCCATGCCTCAAGAGGGCTTTGATGACATCTTTAGGGTGTCATGGCTAATTAGAGCCCTGACTATACCCTCTAATTAGGTAACACTTTCAGACAAATCACCGTGTCCTCTTCAAACCACTTCGCACCTCCAGACACATCCCTAATTGACTTGAAAGTTGACTCGGCACTTCTTCCCGGACCTCCTTCCATTTCACAAGGCATTTCAAAATAAATAAACTCCTGCTCCTCAGTCCCGTCTCAGAGCCCAGCTGGGGAATTGCCCTCACATCCGCACAGGCACGCACCTGCACGACCTGACACAAAACCTCCATCACAGGCACAAAGCAAACGCTCTGACGCAGCGGCAGCATCGTCCTCCTCTGATCTCCCGTTTCTAGCCATCCTAGTGCTACTTTCAACAACAGTCAGCAAAGCTTTTTCTCGCAGAACAGGAGTGTTTGAGATGCGTCAGTGTCCTACTAAAAATACTGCCCGGGGGCTTGCGAGAGAAGCAGGGCTCCAGCAAAGGAGCCTGGTATCTGGCAACAGAAGGCATTAGAAAAAACCCCAGCCACTGAGAACTTAATATGCCAGAATGTTATCAAGTGCCAGCATTTCAATCCAGAAGCTTGATTTCTGTTTTCATTAGGTAATGAATAAACTGAAATGATCCAAATGTTTTCAGTTTCCCAATAGCACAAGATTTGAAGTAGATAGGCAAACCCCCCCACCATCATAACTGCAAACATGCTGAACAAAAACTACCAAAATTCATAGAAGATAAATACTGAGCCCTTAAAAGCTTGCTATGAGAACAATGTCTCTTTATTTGCTTTCTGTGAGGTTTGTTATAACAAGAGAGAAAGACTCCAGTACACAGTGTTTTAATATATATACACACATTTGCAGCTGGAATAATAGATTTTAAGGACTGAGGACAATATTACAGCTGGATGTATGCAGAAATGCATAAACATACCTTCAAAAACATATTCTTTGCACTCTACCCAGATATGTAGATGGACAAATATATAATACACACACACGCGCACACACACACACTCTCCATGTTTCAGATCGATCAGAACCATTCATTAAATCAGACTCTCTAAAGTTTCTGCTGCTTTGGTAAAACATGACCCTGAGGAGACATCACACATGAACTTAACAACCAGCACAAAATGAAACCATAACACGCTGCATCTTGAAAGCCAGCCCTGAATCTAACTTAATCCCTGCTCTGGACAATGCCTCTAGAGAGGCATTAAAACCATGCTAAGGTGTTTTCCTGGATTTCCCAGATTCCCCGAAGATTCCCTGGCACTCTGGCCGCATCCATCTCCTTCTCACTTCGGAGATGTTTCCGGCTGAGCGCTCCCATCCTTACTCCTGCTGCTTCCACGGTCAGTGACGGACAGACCCAGTGGAGCAGCATCCGGAGAGCTGCGTCCTTCCCTGGCAGCAGGACGAGTTACCGGGACAGCTCGTGGGGTTTAACACTCGTAATCCTACAAAACGTGCAGGAGAACGATGTACGTGCAGGGCGATGATGTACGGGGCTTGAAGGGTCAAGAGCAGCTTTGCATCCTCCTTTCCCATCCCCAACAAAGGAATTCCAGCAGATCTCGTGCCCCCTAGTGTCATCCTGGCGAACGGACTGACACCGGGCACCGCCAAGCTCCGGGTACCACCTGGCCCAGACAGTGCCCTTGCTTATCCCACATCGAAGCTGCCACCGCGTCCTGCTGGCACCTAGAGCACAGTGAAACGCCGTTCCCAGCAGTTCATGTAAAGGACAGCGTGAGCTTGCTGTCCCTCCCCAGCACGCCGGGGCACCCACAGCCCCCCAGGTGTCCCCATGCCCAGCACGGTGCCACCTCCGCTCTGCTCTGGAGGAGCCCCGGCAAGATCTGCCCCTCCAGCAGATAGCCCAAACGGTGTCCCTGGAGAAGGGCCAAGAGGAGGAGGCAGAGAGCATCTGCAGTGGACACTGTCCAGAACACAACTCCTCCTAAAAATAGACAGACCCTGGAAGGGCACAGCCCTTCCAGGGAATGGGAATGCTCAGTGCTAGGAGCTCAGACTCTGGCATGATAAAACTTCAAAGTGCACGAATGCAAGGCACTTTGTTACCCTGTTTCATCCCCATGAGAGCACCTGTGGCATCAAGCTCTGGCTACGAGCACAAGAAGCAACGCACAAAAATCAGCCCAGAACCCAGCATCCCCGTGTGCCAGCCTGCTCTGACCAAAGATCCAGCATCTCCTTGGAAAATGCCCATGCTGACTGCAACGCTAATGAGTGCAACGGAGAGCAGACCCCGCATGCAGAGCACCTAAACAAGAGCTGTGTGCTGGAAAGGTGCACTGGAAATGTGCATGCACGTGCCTCAGTTTCCCCACCTGCCCGGCTTACCCTCTCTTATTTTCCTCATCCCTCCTGTGCAACTATTTGTTCTTGTGGGAAGAGGCACCCCAGGAATACACCTAGACCACCGTCCCCTTCCAGCATCTGCTAGCAGCATGCAAGCAAACCTCAGTAAGCCATCACCAAAATTTGGAGGAATTCTCCCCAGGGCACTGACCTGAGTATGCTGCTTTCTTCTGCAACACCGAGCAGGGACTATAGCTTAGAATAATGGGGAAGTAACTCAGTTCAGTGCTGACAAAGCATCACAAGCCCCAGCGGGGTGGGAGGGGAGGAGGTGTCCTTCCCTCACGCTGCCATGCCTGGTATACATCATGTTTAGGGCCAGGCATACGTCACCGACACAAAATGGACAAATTGGAGGGATTTCAGAAAAAACGAGTGACAAAAATGATCAGGAGGCAGAAGGGATTGATTTACAAGGGGAGATTAAAAAAGCTGCGATCAGCCTAGCTGGGCTGAGCAAGTACTGACTGCAAGAAGCAGTTGGATGCTAATCTGCAAATGGGATGAAAACAATCTGGGAAGGAGTAATTTAGCATCTTCATCAGCATTGGGATGAAATGAGGGGGAACTCAGGGCTGAGTGGGCAGGGAAGAAAATCCCAAGCCAACCCAAAAACTCCTTTCCTAGTCATGCATGACTGTCTCCATCAAAACACTCAAAGTCCCCAAAACTCACTCTGCCTCGGACAAGGACGCTCGGGAGCAACTGAGCCTGTGCATGCACACACACACACGCACACACAGAGACATGCACACACACACAAACACACACAGGCACACACAGAGCCCTTTCCCACCCCTGACTCACACTCAGGAAAGCAGCAGGGCCGCCACGACAGCCGGAGAGGATGGAGGCTTCACGCTTGCAGGGGAGCAGCAGAGAGCGAAGGCTAGAGCTGTCGGGAGCACTGGGAAGGTCCCCGCAGAAGGATGCTTTTGCACTCCTGGGTCTTCACAGGGGAAAGGTGCTGAGATGGCTTCCTGCAAAGTGGCAGGAGTGAGCTCAGCTGCGAGCACTCAGATATTTACACACAAACAGCACATTACTCAGCAACTCCCATTTGTCAGGCATAATGGCAGCGGCAGCAATAATAAACGACAGAGCTGAGAGACAGGCTCCCCAGGCGCACACCCAGCCCCAGCCTGAGCTGGAGCAGGATGCATGCCTCCAGCTTGCAGGGAATTAACTGAGAGTGGCCAGGAGCTGGGGCTTGCACCCACAAAACTCCTGCTGCTGGCTTCAGAGAGTCAGTCACATCTCCAAAAGCTAAGCCTTGGCTGCACAGTTATTTGAATGTGTGTGTGCATCACAAGCTTTGTGGCTCTGAGAGGTACCAGGGCTTTTCCCTTCCCTAGCCCAGGAGGTGCTGAGCACTTTCCAAGTGAAAGGGGATGCAGAGTCCTGGCAGGATGGGGTCCTCTTGGGGTAAATCAGACCAAAGGTAATGTACGATCATTAGATCATGGCTTGGCCTGCTCTGACAAGAGGTTCTGATAAACTTATCTTGAGGAGCTGTCGCAAGGAAGTCTGCCAGGCACGGGGCTCTCATTTCTAAAGCTCAGCCAATCTTGGGAAAGTCCACCCGCTGCAGTGAACCCCAGAGACCTCTGGTCCCAGGACCTGGTCCCAGCGTGCTGCCTGATCAGACACAAGCATCCCTTGCACATCTCCAGACATCACAGCAAAGCTCCAACTCCTCATGGAGGGGCAGGACAGGGAGCTGAGAGCAAGAACGGCTGCTCCCACATATTTGCACATTTTGCAGGAAGCAGCCAATGTCAGTGCCTTGCTGCTTGCACACACAGCCAGTGGGACCGGCAGCAGCATGTGCAGGTCCCGTCCCTCACACAAGTACACAACGTGGTGTGCTGAGAGCGGGCACAGTCAGTGAAATTCGCTAAATCCGAGCAGAAGTCAGCAAGTTCCCGAGCAAAAAAGCAATCCGGGGAAAGGACCTCCCCGACTATCCCCCAAATTAAAACACAAAGAGATGGGGAAAAGAAATGAACATCTTTGCAGGCAATCCCCTTTCTGTAACCTGTGCTCTGAACAGACCCTGCACATGTGTCCGTAAGCGTGGGGTGGGGAAGGATAAGAGAGTGAAGAAGTGCCGATCGTTATACCAAAAAAGTTTAGTGGTTAAAGAAACAACTGCCAGAGGAGCCAGGGAAGCTGGAACATGCAGACCTGGTTCTGTCCCCAGTGAAGGCAGCACAGATTGGCTCACGAGCTGATTGGAGTCACAACTCGTTTTTAAGATTGCAGTGGGGGAAGTCACCAAGATGTGGAAATGTCAGGGAGTTTTGTGCAGCATAGGGATCGGTGTGTATTATGCAATTCTGGAAAGCAGCCCTTGTACTCACGCTCGGGATGAACTGCCTGCCTAGCCCGGGGAGAGCAGTTCCCCAGAAGCGCCATGCAGATACTTTTCTTATAAAATCACGCTTCGGAAAAAAAAAAAATTTAAAAAGAAAAAAAAATATAAAAGAAAATCAGAACTGCCACAGCAGAGAAGAAGGCAGGTTGCGCCTTCGGAGAGACGGAGGAGAAGCCTGCTCTCCCGCTCAGGAAATCCACGGGCTCCGGTTTACAAAGAGCCGCCCCGCAGTCCCGGCTCCAGCCCCGTGCACTGCCGCAGGGAGGACTCATCCCTCCCAGTCCTCAACCTGGTGCCGGCCGCGATGCCCTCCCGGCCGGCAGGGGACGGGGGTCCTGCCGCCGCGCCCCGATGCGGACCCGCTGCCCCGGAGGGTGCGGCGACCCTCCGGCCCCTTGCCCCGCATCTCTCCTCGCCGGGAACACGCGCACGGTGGGGCAGGAAAGTAAGTTGCCCAAATTGTTTCCTCACGGGGGGGTGGACGCGCGGCCCACGTCGGGGCGCGGACACGCGCGGGCGCTGGAAAGGTGCGCGGCTGCGGGGCGGGAGGGTACACCAGAACGGGGGCGAATGCGGGGGAAGGAAGGGTTCCCCCCCGCCCTCCTTTCCGCCTCCCTCGGCGGCGGGCACCGCGGCTCGCCTCCGCTGACCCCCGTGCCCGCACGCCGCCTCCCCCGTCCCGTGGGTGGGGGTACACCCCGTGCCGCCCTGCGGCCCCGGCCGCCCGGTACTCACGGTGCCTTCCTTGCCGCCGCTCCCGGCGCTACCCCATGCAACCACCGGCTGCTTCTGCACCGGCTCGGGGGCTATAAGCTCTTTTAAACTCCAGCACATAACCCATGTGACCGCAGAAGCCACTGGTAAGGAGCGCCGGGGAGCCAGCGATGAGCTCAGCCCGCACCCCCCGGCACAGCGCCGGGGACGCGCTCCCGGCCCCGCCGCGCCGCGCGCACCCGCCCGCACACACACACACGCACCCGCCCGCACACACACACGGGCTCACAAACACAAACACACGCACACACACCCACACGCGCACCCCCCACGGCCACACGCTGGTCCACGCCCCTGCGGACACGCCGCCGCCTCCTCCTTCCCCGCGGATGCTGAGCCGGAGGGAGGCACCGCACACACGCGCGCCCCACCGACCCCCGTGCAAATGCACGCTCGTGGAAGCACCGTGGGGACGCAGCCCCACACATCCACACGCACATCACGGGCAGCGGTCCCTGCAAGTCCCCCCACCTCCGCAGAGATGCAGCCCCGAGCGTGGTCACCCCGGCGCACACGCACGCTCACGCGTGCCCTGTGCACACACACACACACGGTCTTGCACAACGCACCCTCCACAAGCACAGCCCCTTCCATCCACCACGAGATGCAGACCCAAGAGAAGGCGCCGCGCTACCATTTCCGTGCACACCTCCGTGTGCCTGCTTGCACACACCCCACTCGTGAGCACCGCGCTCCCTCACACCAACACCCTCCTGGAGTGCCCAACAGAAGCGCCACAGGAAGGTGCAGACTGTCATGAGAGCACCTCACTCACCCCTCTCACACTCGTTGCACAGCCAAACACCAAACACCCGCGTGGGCTGTGCTCCCTATGGTGCAGCCATTGCCACCACACCTGCACCCACCTTCCCCACTTCGATAAAACCTGCTGGTGTGTGCTGAACAAACCCACCCTGCCCATCCATCACAACCCCTGTAGCATGTGGGATCACCACATTTCCCATCACAGGTAGACAGAGAGCTGTCACACGTGTGGGTGCGGTCTGCAGGGCAGGGAAGACAGATGTCTCCTTGTACTGTGCTCAGTTACTCCTGATGAGGGAGAAGCCCCAGGGGTGGCCATACAGCTGGGCCAGCTTGCCCGCTCCAGCCACGACACAACAGAATTGGGAGTGCCAGGCTGAAATGTGCCAAGAGGGGGACGGGAGCCGGGTGTGAGGCTTTGGTGTGCAAAAGGCTGGGACAGGCAGGCCTGGCCGGGCAGGTGCAGGCGTGTGCTGCTGGGGCACGCCAGCAACACGTGTGAGAAGGCAGAGCTGGCAGGCAGAGGGCTCCGCTGAGAGCTGAGTTATGGAAAATGACTCTTTCCAAGGAATTGCTAAAATTAAAGCGTCAGTGAGGCCAAGCAAGCAGGAGCCAATGGGGAGGGTGAGCAAGGACAGCCAAGCAGCCTCAGGGCAAGGAAGGGCAGGGTGGGCAGGAGGCCGAGGGGAAGGCACCCTTGCAGGGCATCCACTCCCGCCCCCTGCCAACTCCTGCCAGCTGCCCAGGCAATTGCAAACACCTTGCGGGTAGGATTTGGGGTAAGGCTGACTGGCACTCTGGTGGCACTGGTTGGGGGATGCCATGGAGCAGGGGGCCTGGAGAGAATAGCCTTTCCCAGCCACATCCCCCACTTGGCTGCCAGTGTGCAGAAAAATACCTCTGTTTTCCCAGCCTGGAAAAGACAAATGCCCATGAAGAAACAGCCTGCTCCTTGCCAGGGGCTAGTTGCCAGCAAGGGGCAGGGACCAGTGCCCACAGGGGATTTTGGGGAGCCCTGCAGAGCCCTGTAACTCATTATGCACGTCCTCTGCCCTTATCTCCAGCCTCGTGACTGTGACAGGGCTGGGGTGCTGCTCCCTGGACATCAGCATTCAGGTCGGCAGTAAGGGCTGTTCCAGCTTCCAGATATCTGAGTGTTCCCGGCTCAAATCCCCGTGACTCAGGAAACAACACATGCGAGAAAACTCAGCAGAGAGACTTGGGAGAAATACTCCCACTGGCAGGTTCCCACTTTCCCTGACATCCCAGGACTTCTCCTGGTCTGAAGAAAACAACAGTAGTAACGAAACAACAGAAATTTCTTCCTAAGCTTCCTCTTAAAGAAAAACCCAAAAAGGTAATCTTTGGGCAAGCCTACGAAAGTCTTTCTCTTTTGTTTTGACTAGATAAGTGTTGATCAAATCAAAGCTATCACCTCTCCCTGCAGTTGTGGAGACAATGTCACACAGGCAGAGGAAGGGGGCTGGGTGGGAGCCAGGTTTTGTCTAGTTTTTCATTGATGCTGCTAAAAGACACTACTAATTGGATGGAAATAATGATGTTTTGTCTCATATGAAAGTGCACAATAAATTATCTGTTTATTGTTACTAGTTATATCCACGGAGAATAACCAGCATGTTGGGACTCTGGGGGGATTCGTGATAGCAGGTCCTAGAAAAAGAACACAAAAAAACCAGGATGGAAAACTGAAAGTCAGAAGGAGATGTCTCCAAGGCTGTTTAGCAGGTTGCAGCAGAGCTGGAGAGTGACCCTGCTGCCCAGAAAGTCAGGACTAGATTGAAGTAGTCACAAAATGGAAGAAAAGGAAGGAAAAAAAATTCCAACCCCTTATTCTCCCTCTCCATCCCTCCCTGCTGTCGGCCGGTAGCAGAGCTGGAAAAGAAGGAGTAAAAGCTGTGCAAGAAGCAGCAGCTCTGCGATGCCACTGGAAAGTGTGTCAGGAGAGCAGGTGGTTTTGTGGGGACAGGAATAGAAAGATACTGGAGCATTAATAGGTCCAGGAAGAGAGCTGGACCTGGGGAAATGATTCTCCCTTAACTTATGAGCCAGCATCAGTCCATCACCCTGGGCTGCTTTCCCCATCCACAGCACCCCAGTGGGAGCCACTCAGAGGAAGCAAGGGGCTCATCACAAGCCTGCACACTGATGTTCAGCCAGGACACTTGTCCCCAAAAATGTCACTCTACTGCCTTACACGCTGCCCACCAGCCTCCGGCAGCACTGGTGCCCCAAGCACGAGAGCAGATGCTCCACAGCTGCATGGCAAAAATACAGAGCAGCTGAGCCATGGCCAGATCCTGAGCTGGCCAGTTTGAGGCTGGTCCTGGCCAGTTGTAAAGCAGCACAGATCTCTTGGACACCTGAGGCCAAAGCTCAGGGGACAGCACTGGCCTGGTTTACCCCAAAGCTGTGCATATACGAGGTGAGAGTCTGAGCCAGTGTCTTTCCAAACCATTGATTTGATACTCTGTGGCAAACATCTGACTAAATTACTCACAGATTATTCAAACATCGGGAGAGCTGATTAAATGATTACTGGTGAATCATTTGTTCAAAGCAAAATGCCCAAATTCCTACACTGAACTACTGGCAGGCAACAGCAGATGAGTTTCAGTCCTCCAAAATCCCTGAGCTCACATCAGCCCCTGAGTCTGCACTCCTTGCTCACGGCTTCCCCAAAATATCCGCCCCCTGCCCGACCCCTTGCCACTGGCAGAAGCAAGGTGAATAGGAGACGTGGGGAACCATTCCTTGAATTCCTGCTGGACTTCAGGCGAACAACAACACAGCAGGCTGAGCTAGGAGCCTTGTCTCTCGCCTTTGCACAAAAGAGATTCTCTGGAGGGGGAAAAACCCCACAACAATGGTGAGGAAACGTACAAGAAAACTGCAAAGAAAGCAGCTGACCTTGCATGCCGCAGGCCAGAAAAAAGTACAAATGTTCTTGCAAAGAAGCAGGAAAAGATGGAAGCTATGGAACCGACGAGCTTTTTACCAGCCCAATTTAATCATCTTCTCAGCAAATGCTCCCCACGAGGAACAAGAGGGGAAAGCAAGATCATGAAAAGATTGCAGGCAAAGGAATTCTGCTGGTACTCCTGGACTGATTAAAATTCCTCAGGACTCATAGCAGGAGAGAACATTTTATGTAAAACTTCACCTTGTCTTTATTACATTTGCCAAACTTCTTCCTGTGTAGATAGTGGGAGGTGCGTGCAAAAGACAAAGATGGAGATTATAAGCACAGGACCTGGCTGTGGCTTTCCAGCCTATTACACATTTGTCTGGGAAGAGTCCTGGTGATGGTGGTGAGCATCTGCATGCATACAACAAGGTGTGAGAGGGAGAGGCCGTGGGGACCTCCAGAGCCCGGACAGAGTGTGATGCAGTCACGTGTACGCGCGGATTTGTGCAGGGGAAAATCCTGTCCTTGGATGAAGCCCTGATCATGGGCATCAAGTGGCTCAGACATGAGTGATTGGCATGATTTGGGATGCAGAGTGGTACGGAGAGAATTCGGTCTCACCAGTCAGCTGAAATAAGTGAGTGAAGTTTCCATGTGCAGCAAGGATGTCAGGTTCGGTGTGTGCTCTTACCAAACCCACTCCTGGAAAACAGAGATTGGCATACGGAGAGACCCCTCACTGCTGCCGCTGCCGCTGCCGCCGCTGCCGGGTAAGATATCGATGACAAAGTATCACCTGACACCTGTCATAAATAACGTCTGTCCCATCACCCACCCACCACATGACCCGTGGCTGCCAGCTCCTCACTCGGAAGAGGCTCAGCGTGGAATGAAAGCCATATTTAAAATACATTTTTGCACATGTCTTCCTGAGCGAGGAACAACAGGATAGGGGTCTGGAAAAGGTTTCCTCCAGCACTTTCTTTCCTGTGGTGCCAGAAGAACAACCCCATGAAATCTCAGGAGAGGACTGAGACCTTAAAGCGATCATGTTTTGCACCACTGTGCACTGAATTACAGGATTAGTGTTGCAATGCTCCTGGAATGGGGAAATCAGCACCATAATCCGGTATGTTTGCCAGGTCGGGAGTTTTTTCCCCACAGATCAGGACATCTTACAGGGGCTCCCCACCGCCGGCGTCAGGGGCCATGGAGGTGTCCAGAGGGAATGTGGCTGGCATGAGGCACACCCAGGTTAGCGCTGCTCTCAGCCTTCAGCCTCCAGCCCCTTCTGTAGCAGAACTGCCCCCAAACATGCAGGGTCTGCATGGCAGGAGCACTCTCATTGCCCTGGAGAAAGCAAGGATGTCCTGATGGTTGTGGCTTTTGCCTGGGTTGAGAGACCCCTGCCACAAAACCCCACCATTCTGCAGCCCCACGTGCGAGCCCTTCCCAAGCATGGCCGATGCCAGCAGGGCTGGTTCATCCCCACCATCCGCCTGTGGATTAACACCTCGAGGCAAGCCAGCATCTGCTGCGGCGTGGCTCCTTGCTCTGGTTGAGGGACTGGCTTCTATCACAAATCATCTTCCTCACATAAGAAAGCAGAAGCCAGGGATTAGAGCGGTTTGAAGTTTTTAGCATGAAAAGGTCGGGTTTGAAAGAAAAAAGTGAAAGAGCTGCTTTTTGAATGTCTTTTGGAGAGGAATTTGAAAACCCCTGCCCCCATGACTTTCAAAAGGGTTTGGGGTTTTGGTGGGGCTTTTTTTTTTTTTTTGATTGGCTTTCTTTTTTTGGTTTTTTGGGGGGTTTTTGATGGGGAAAGATTAATTTTGTTTCACTTTCTCTCTTTATTGCCTTTATCTGAAAAGCACGATTTCCCCAGAAATCCACATTTGGGATAAATACAGTATTGCAGCTAAAAAAATTCTGGGAAATGTCAGGAGAAATCAAAGGTGACTCAGTTTCAAACCCGGCAAGTCAGAAACACCTGGGAAACATCAGTGCCGGGTGTGGGGAGCAGGGGATGAAAACATCTCTAACAGCAGTTCCCATGAGCTGCCTTCAGAGGAGAGATCTACAGTGGGAAATCACCACCCCAAATACGATGCCTGTGAAGAGATGCCACCACCACCACCATTCCTGTGCCCCCCCCACCCCCCACTGTTTGGCTCTCAGTGAGTATGAACCTTTTGAAAATGCATTTTTTATAATGATTTGCTGGGTTTCTCCTCCTTAAACTTGAGGATAAATTCCTGTAAGTCCAGAAGTTCTATCAGGCAAGTGAAACCCTCTTGGGGTAAGACCCATCTTCACCCCATAGCTCCTTGGTGTGGGGTACATCTATACCATGAGATGGATGGCTTCTGTGGGCTCCAACAGAATCAGAATGGACACTGCTGTGCACCACACAGCCCTTTTATAAAGGTGGAGAAATACCTCCTCTTCTTTCTGCTCCTGCTTCCTCTGCCATCTTCCTGTCTCTCTCTCTCTCAACTCCATTAGCTGCATTCTAGCCATCCCTTCCTTCAGCTTGACCACTGCCAAGCCCAAAAGTGGACAAAAGTTTGCTTTTCTGCCACACACCTGGCATAATCACAGGGTGTTCAGCCCACCTGCCTGTTTACCCCATGCTGAAACGTTCCACTTGTGACCCTTCATCACTGACCTTTTTTCAGATTTATTTGGCTCCTTCTTAAAATTGAGCAAACCATTTCTCTGCAAAAATGCCAGACCAGGCCATTAAGTCAAATTGCTGTCAAAGTATTAAGTCAAAGCATAATGCTTTTTATCATCTCCTCAGAGCAAGTAGGGCACCTACATGTTCCTGTTCTCAAAACTTCAGATTTGAGAATTTCCAACTAAAAGTATCTTCCCTAACCCCCTATGCAGCTTCCTCCCCACCACCCATTTAAAAAAAAAAAAAAAGGACAAAAAAAACCAACCAACCAAAAAAAAAAAAAAAAAAAAAAAA